>CALNXK010000271.1:242500-512500 GCA_942486035.1 Porites lobata
ATGCATACTTATATCTACGATGGCTTTTAAACTGGTTTCTGTGGCCAGTGAACCAAACGAGTGTTGACCAGAAAAATATTTTTGTCCATGACTCCTTAACGCTGTTTTGCTGTAGTCGTGTCAATGGATGAAAACGCAGTTTTTTGAAAACGATTATGTCAGAGTGATGTATACCAGTATACCAGTAAATGCGCATGCTCCTATCAAAGATGGAACCGTTTCTATTGTTGCGATATAACGTTGACGCCTTATTTGTAATTCTGCTGACGCCAGCTTTGAAGGTGCGTTCTGATTAGCAATACGAGATGAATTTTCTGATTGGTCTTTTTGTTAGTTTTCCCTGTTTTTTGCTAAGGGCCTGTTTACATGGAGGTGGGGGACCCCAGGTATGAGGTAGGTGAGGTAACATGTGGCGGGTCACCCCACCTATAATGTAAACGTGATCAAATTAAAATGAGAGATTCTATGGACAGGCGGGTTACACAACCTAAGAGGGTTAGTAAACAGGCCCTAAAACGTACTACAGTAGCTACACTCTTGTTTTTTATAAGAATATATTTGATAAGAATATCGAGGCTGAAATTTGCGAAATTTTAAGAATATTTTAAGAATAAAGCCGAGGCTGAGATTTTGAAAAGGATAGATATAATTTTGTGTGTTGAAACATCTGCAAATACAATACAATTTTATGTTTTTAACTTAACCGTATAGAAGTATTCCTTTCTCTGAACGGCGAAACTAGCAAACGAAACGAAAAAACCTGCACTAGCTATAGCAAAATGTTCAACGCTAATGACAGTTCGATGAACGGTACATGTAATACATATGTACAGTATTCAGCACAAAAGACATAAACTAAACCGCAAAAAAGTATTATGACAAATTCTTTCCTTTTTAAAGAACAAAACGGAAATGTCATAAGCTATAATTTAAGAATAATACAAGAATATTTTCAGCCTAAAATCGGCAGAAAAATAAGAATATTCAGCCTGGGCCGGAAAAACAACATTTTTATTAAAAAAAATAGTGTTATGCGACATTCTTACTGTCGCAAATAAAGAGTAGCTAAAGTTAACGTTACTCGATGCTGTCAAACACAATTACGGCGAAAGACGAAGGATCGTGAAACAGAAAGTGACAAAATCATTCGAAATCCGGTAATCGCACAACGAAAGGAAAAAATAACCTATTGATTTGTTCAACTGAGTTCTTGTTTGTTGGGACGCCATCTTTGCAGAAGTGGCATACGATTCTTAGTCGTTTTTGAGTTTTCTTTTGTTTTTGCGAAGTGCACCAGTCATATTTTCAGGGGAGAAATCCAGGATTTTTTAATGGTTGGGGGGGTGGCTGATAACAATCGGCCACCAAACTATACTCGAAACTATTCGTTAATTTATATTAAGTTGTCTTACGTTTGTCCCAAGACATGGCGATTTGGAGACTGTAACATTGTAAACTCTTGAAACGCCACAAAATAGAAGAAGTAGAGCGTAAAGAAATACCCTTCTAACCTAGTCGGCCAAAACCAAAGACGCCGCCATTCGTCTAGGGTGCAAGGCCACAAATTTCTCACAAACCACGCTTCTATCGACGGTAACTGCATTTGCATACATGGCCGGCGATGACGGCCAAATCTGAGAGTCGTTCCGCGGTCATTGCGTTGCGAAGCCAAGTATGGATCCTCCGAATAGAAGAAAATAACGTCTCCACCTCCGTGCTTTCCAGAGGCAAAATGGCGAGAATTTTTAGACGTTCCCTCACGTTTGGGAAGAAGATGTTGTTTGCGTGTTATATGTCTGTGAGGAGACCGAGATGGATTAATAATCCGGCGTTGCCTGTCGCTTCCATTGGTTCATTCATCGAAACAGTTCCTGACTTTCGAAAGATGACGGGAAGAGTATCAGATGGCCTTACTTCTCATGCAATACTTGAGCAAGTTCCAGGCGCGGATCTAGAATACATACTGACGGATTTCCTAAAAGAGGGCCTACTAAGACGCATGCTTCGTCTGGAAGGGATGCTCTCCGGGAAATTTTTGAAATCTTTTACTCCCTCAAGCTCCCTCATTCCTGGGTTTCTGAGTCATTCAGACAGGATATTAGCAAGTGTTCAACTTGGAATTTTTTTCCATTCAAAATATATCTATTTATGACCGATTTTCGTAAAAAGTCGGAAACAGGTGTGTATCCGCGCCTGAGTTCTACTGTGGTTTCTTGAGACTTAGAGGTGATTACTTGAGAGATAAGAGCACAGAGCTCATAATGTGCAGCCCTTTTCCTGAGAAGATTACGTCAAGGGAAGATATTGTCAACGTTAGTTTTCTCGATTTCTTTGGGACCCACGTATTTTCGGATGTTTTTCCACGCATTATATTTTGGTATATTTTTTTGCTGAGCTGTTCTAAAGGAGGGTGGCTGGCCATCCACTCCCGCCCCCCTCTCCCTGGATCCGCCCATCTTTTTGCGAAGTTTCTTGTCATTTTCTGTTCCAGTGCACCACTCCAAGTCTGTTTTATAGAGCACCAGGACTCTCTTAACTCTTTCAGTAAAACACAATTAAAGAAAAGAAACGCAGGTTTCTAAAAATTTATTCCAGAAAGTTGGATCATATTAAATATTCCTGTTTAACTTGCACGGTAATTTACATGATAATACAGCACGAGCATCTTCTTCTATTCCTTTCATCGTCCCTCCTTTCATCGTCCTACAAAAAAAATACAGCACAAGAATAAACTACAGTCCAATTAGGAAATCCTCCGATAAGAGGCCTTAAAGCTGAAGTATCTCCAGCCTTTCCTATTTGCTGATTGGCTTCCCAATCAGCAAGTTTAAAGACGTACTCTGCTACGCCAGAGAAAATTTGTGTCATTGACATTTTATATCTGAGCTCCGGGACGTAAACATTATATACTATTATATGGAAGAATTCAGCTACAGCATTTCAGGATTTTAGAAGAAGGAATTCAGTGTTAAGTCTACCATAAACTCGAAAATCACAAAACAATGCTAAACACCATTTCACTTGCGTTGCACGGGTTGGGTTCTCATTTCGAAACCATTTAACCTAATTATTAACCACCAACTCAGAAATCCTCCGTAATAGAGGCCTTATAAGCGAAGGCTGCTGAGCGTGTAACCTTTAGAACTTTTCGCATCTTTTGAATGAAGAACATTGACAATATTCTAGACTGCAAACAGTCTATCTTTTTCTTTAGATTTAGTGAGGGCAGTGAACACGTGCGCGAGCGTGAGTCGAGCGGCGAAGCCACGACACGCGAGAAATGAGGGCGGCAGCCCAAAGAATAAAAGAGAGACTACTCATAGTCTACGGACGATCTTGCATTATCAAGTTCGAGGTTCCCTTTCTCGTCCTGCCACAAAATAAATCATGAAACGACATTCAACAGCAGAAAACTTCGAAATGAAATTTCAAGACAAGGGTAGAGGCCTTATTATCTATGTTTAAAACACATTTCCACGAAGGCTTTCCCTTGTAACTCAGAATCAGAAACTGGAGAACGACACTTCGCATTTAGTTTTTGATGTTACGTAAAAAACACGTCAGAAGGTCATCATCATCAATTAACAAACGGAGATGCCGTTTAACAGCCTCGCGCAAGTAGAAGCCTAAATACCTAATTCTGTTTCCAGCGAGGATCTATCTGAGGGCCTGTTTACATGGAGGTGGGAGACCCCAGATACGTGATCATGTAAACGTGATCAAATTAAAATGAACATTTATATGGCCAGGCGCGTTACCCCACCCAAGCGAGTTACCTCACCTACCTGGGGTCCCCCTCACTTTCATGTAAACAGGCCGTTAAACGCTGTTTAAAAATAATGTCGTAGAAAGGCTTTACCTCAACAGTGAACAATTGTTCTAACTCAGGCAAGACTTGGGACTCGGAGGTTTGGTTTTCCATCTCCTATGACGTGAAAAAACGAAAGGTTCATCATCTTTGTACTGCCATTAAAGAGCGCCTAGCAATGTCATGACATTTTGGAATTATTTTTAAACCCTAAACACACATTTCCCTGCTACGAGAGGGCTCTTTTCCTCCCGCCCGCTGAATACGAGGGAAAAGAGACCTCTGCTGGCAGGGAAAACACACATTGGAAGGAAAGAAAACCCTGAAATAATGCTTCAGATCTATTTAAAACGACTTGACGTACTACTATACCTCAACTTTAATTGCCTGTGTCGTTGGCTTTCAATGCCGGCCAGGATGAAAATGGATTGCAACTTGAAAAAACGGGGCCAACTTTTTCAAGTTTAACTCCTGTGCTACCTTTTCCGGTTGCAAAGTAAAAGTTCATTTGAATTTTGTGTAAAAGCCTGTGTTCTAGTTTACTTTTGCTATTTTTCATTCAGTTTTAAAACCTAGTTAAATAAAACACGTTTAGTTGGTGTGAATAGGGAATAAGCAATGGAAAACGCCCCTTCCTTTTTACAACCGGCCTACTCCTCCTAATAATTATTGTGCAGTCCCTTAAAAAAAACCTTCATGAAAAATATCAGCAACCCACCCGTTCTTGATCATCCACTGATTCATACAATGGGGTTTCTTCTTCAGTTTCAACGACTTCTCCATCGTTCTGGCAAAAATCATACATTTTAAGATGTTAAACACCATCCACCTTCTCTATGTAACTGTAAGCCCACCAGCGCACTTATTACTTTTAAAACGAACACACATTGGAATGACGAAAACCTTAAAAAGATGGTTCAGTTATATTTAAAATGGCTTTACCTACTACTGTACCTCTACTATAAATTTAAGACTTTGGTTTTCATGGCCTGGATGAAAACGGATTGCAACTTGAAAAAATTGGGCCAACTTTTTCAAGTTTAACTCTAATGTGCCGTCACGTGATTGAAAATTACACGAACAATCATTTATGTTTCATGATTTCCGCCTGCCGTGGTAAAACATTTTAGAGACAGCATCTGCCACAGATCTTGTATGATTGTAATGTGAATGACTTATTTAATATAAACAAAAGAGGTGAGCTAATTACAAGGTGCGAACCCTTATATTAGTGACTGGACTTGCTGCAAAACACTGTAACCATCCGAACTACCAGACGGAGAGTTATCGATCATTTCATGGAAGTTTACGAGAACAAAACACACTCCTTCTTTAACTCATAGATAAGGTGCCTGTTTCTAATTTCTTCGTTGATCAATCAACTGTTAAACAAAACTCTTTTTTCAAAAATCAATAGGTCTACTTGGCACAAAATGTCAGAGATATCTTCCCTAAACACCGAGCTTAAAAAAAAGGGAATCTTTTATTTCCAAGGCAAAAGTCACTTTTGGCTAGCCTGTTCCAAGCATTCAGATAGTGGGGAAATAGGCTACTTTTGGCCTTTTGGATTCAACGCGGCCAATGCCGGGATTTAACGCACATTTAACATGTTCGCCCCGGTGGCGGGGAAATTAACAAAATACCTGTTTTACCCTAGTCTCCTTCGCATCCGTTATTAGGGTCGTCACGCAACGCTCCTACCACCAGTATGGAGGAGCGTTGCGTGACGACCCTAATAACGGATGCGAAGGAGACTAGTTTTACCCAGGTCATGAGCGGGGATTAAACAGTAATACCAGTTTTCGGAAGCGGGGACAGAAGCGGGGATTTAACATGACTGACTAAAGGAAAAGCCTCGTTTCCAAAAGTTTTGTATGGCGGCAGAAGAGAGATGATGCCGCAGGGAATGATAATATTAAAACAGAGGAGAAACAGGGCAAAAAGCACAAAAACAGGTTGCCCTAGTCTCAAGACACAGAAAGAAAGTGTATAGAACGTCCTACACATTGGTCGAGCGTTGCCTCAAAAGGACTTCACAAATCTCATTTGAGTCTCATTTGCTAACCCCGTACATAAACGAAGATAAATTAATCCCAAAAGCCCTTTCTAAACTTCCCGATTCCTCTCCCATTACTTTCACGATTAGAAATTGGAGAAAGACAGAGCTGTGTCGCTTCCCAGGGGGTACTCCGGGTAATTCTCGGAGGGGGTGTGCCGCCTAGTTCTCCAAATTCTGACCCTATTTCAGACCAAAAAGTGTTATTTTCCACACCCTTTTTCAGACCTGACCTCTAAAATCCACACCTGTTTTCACACCTGACATTTAGGCAGAAATTATGTCGGAATTACAGTCAACTGGCCCTTTATAGCGGACACTGTAGGAACCTCAAATTAGTGTCCTCATTAGCGAGAGTCCGTTATAGCGGGAGTTTATTTAAGTCAAACGTCTGTAATTCGTTTTTGACGGAGAATTTAGCTGCTGTCCGTATTATCGGGGCGTCCGCAAGGCGAGAGTTGACTATACCTATATGGCTTATAGAAGGAAGTATCCCCCCCCCCGCGGGGTTTCGCTTAAGATCCCTTACCCTTACAAGTATACCATACAGAAGTTACTCAGTTTTGTAAGCGATCTAACCACATTTTTCTACACTGGCTCCAGAGGTCCGTTCTCAGGAATTAGGTAAGAAAAAAATCCTCCGGCACCCAGGGTAACATTTTTCATGAATTTGAAGGAACGCAATCGAGAGGTTCAATGAACAGGTCCTATGGTTTGAATTTTAAGAAATACAGAATACCAGATCGGACAGAGCGGTTGAAATCGAGCCTAGAACTACACTTTACTAATTCCCTGCTGTAGGGGGCTTTGAACAAACTACTTGGCCAGGGGAGCGGGGAAATTGGCGGTGTTTTAACACCAATCCAATGTTAAATTCCCCGCTACGTTCCGGGGGCCGGGGGGCCGGAGTTTCAAATGACTGCTGCACAAACTTAAACAAACGAAGCTGGTGACTAACCTGTTCCTGTTCAGTCTCTTTTTTAGATGATGAATAAGCTGATTAATTTAACTGTAACCCACAGATAAGAACTTGCGTGATCTCGTTTGGCCAACCTGGTTCTTATATTGTTGGGTAATAAAGAAGCAAATTGCTACCAGCAGGTTATTAAGCCACTAGGTTCTTACACGCAGGTTTTTACTGTATTAAAAACTAACTCAGTATCACCAACTCGGAAATCCTCCGCGATGGAGACTTACAAATGAAGGCCCCTGAGCGTATTTGATTATCTCTGATGGACAGAAAAATAGACCTGTTCACACAAACACTGAAAGTCTTACTAAATATTTAATAAATAAACTTTCACAAAAATAGGTGAGTGATGACTAACCTGCTCCTCCTCATGCGCTGATTCAGGTAATGAATCAAAAAAGAGGTGAGGGTATTCACTCTTCCAGTAGTTCTCTGATGGCCATTCATGTTCATCTTCGGGGTTTTCTTTATAATCCTTCAACAAAATACAAAACAATACTTAAAACCACCCATCTCCCTTAAATAAAGCGTGGACGTGTACACATTTCAAAACCTTCATTTAAGAACAATGGAATTATAGAACAGAGACAAAGGATATTTTAAGTGAGCAACGAAAAAAAAGATGGACAAACACTTTGACAAGATGTACTAAATTCAAAACAGGCGGCACGTACCGACCGTGTAGATCATTAAATCAAAACTTGGCCTAATAACAAGTACAGCGTCTGATGGGCAAATTTAGCCGGCAACTGAGTTCTGCTAAAGGGGTGAGATAATTACAAGGTGTGAAACCCCTCCGCTAGTGACTGGACTTGCTGCAATACACTGCAACCATCCGAACTACCAGAGAGTTATCGATCACTTCATCGGAATTTACGAGAACAAAAACGAACTCGTTTTTTAAATCTTAGACAAGGTGTTTGTTTCTAATTTCTTAGTTGATCTACCAACTGTTAAACAAAATTTTTTCGAAAGCCAATTGGTCTCCTTGGCACAAAATGTCAGTAGGAAAAGTAAGCGATATCTTCCCTAAACAGCTTCCAAGGCAAAAGTCATGTTTGGCGAGCCTGTTCCAAGCATTCAGATAGTGGGGAGTGGATCGGAGTAGAGCAAAGTGAAAAGGAAGGGCAGTTTTCGTTTCTCACCGACTCCGGTTCTCTTTACGGGCTGTTTCGAGCGTGTTTGATTATCTCTGACGGACAGAAAAATTGAACTGTTCACACAAACACTGAAAGTCTCACTAAACATTAAATAAATAAACTTTCACAAAAACTTTCAGTGATGTCTAACCTGCTCCTGTTCATGCGCTCATTCAGGTGATGAATCAGGAAAGAGACGAGGGTAGAGAATTCTCCAGAAGTCCTCTGATGGCCATTCATGTTCAGGTTTGGGGTTTCCTTTATTATCCTGCAACAAAATACAAAACAATACTTAAAACCACCCATCCACTTTTAGTAACGTGTGGACGTGTGCACATTTCAAAACCTTCATTTTAAGTACAACGCGAGTACAGTGACAAACGAAAGACAATTGTTTTTTGACAAGAACTTTGACAAGATGTACTGAGTTCAAAACAAGCCTCGCGTACCAAAAGCAAAGATCAACAGTCAAAACTTGGCCTCATAAAAAGTACAGTGTTTAGACAAAAACCAGCCTGGAGCTGTGTTCTGCTTAAGGTGGCTCGATACAGTTTTTCAGGGCCAATACCTCCCAAGTTTGAGCATAAACTACGTCGCCATAAACAAAGTTTTGTAAAAATTGCCACCCCAGTTGTATCAGATAAAGATGAAAATGTGTTGTGATCAGGGTTGCAACGGCATCGGAGTTGTCATAGCAACGAAATGACGCTATTACCTATTTTACTTGCAGCAGTATATCTCGGCACTGGGAACTGTTCTTCCAAAATCGTTCACGGAAGCTTTTTTCTCCAATAGCGGCCTCGATGTTCGTGAAGTTTAAGCGTAATCTGTAAGAGCGTTATCGAGATATTTTGGGATGAAGTTTTTGTGGTTAGAAACACAGTAAAAAATGGACAATATTGTTGTTTGGCCGTTATCTGTAGAAAATGGAGCGCTTTTTAAATGCAATTTCGCCTCGTAGTAGTTTCAATCTTTTTAAAAACGTGTGTGAAAGATCATGGAGATAGCTCCAGCTGATTGCTAGAAAGAAGGGTTTTATTAACATGTATAGAAGCGCTCTGGTTAGCAGTTTTGTAAACATTTTAGTCTTCTTTAACAAATTAGCGAATAGTTTTTAAACCGCTCGATAGATTTTTTTTAAAATTTAATATTCTTGAGATTAACCTTTCTTTTATATGACCTTTTAGTTTCAAGATTATTGATACATTGTAAGGCAGTAAAATAAGGGCTACAATTCGTTACTTTTTTATCGGACGTTTCGTTATTACAGGTGAAAGCCTCTTATTATTCAAGGCATTGTCTCCAAGTTTCATTTTCACGTGAACAACAATAACTAACAATGCATTTGACATATGCAAAAATGCTAGCTATTGTTATGCGCGAAAATATGAAACTTGGAGACAATACCCTGAATAATGAGAGGCTCACATTTGTAAACACAAAATTTCTGCCAAAATATTGGCGAATTGTAGCCCTTATTTTACTGCCTTACAATATATCAAAAATCTTGAAACTAAAAGGTCATATAAAAGGAAGGTTAATCTCAAGAATCTTAAATTTAAAAAAAAAATCTATCGAGCAATTTAAAACTTATTCGCTAATTTGTTAAAGTAGACCAAAATGTTCAAAAACCGCTAACAAAAGAGCCTCGATACATACTAATCAAATCCTTCTTTCTAGCAATCGGCTGGAGCTATCTCCACGGTCTTTCACACACGTTTTAAAAAAGATTGAAACTACTATGAGGTGAAATTGCATGTCAAAAGCGCTTCATTTTCTACAGATAACAGCCGAACATCAAGATTATCCATTTTTCACCGTATTTCTAACCACAAAATCTTTATCCTAAAATATCTCGATAACGCTCTTACAGATTTCGCTTAAACTTCACTAACATCGAGGCGGCTATTGGAGGAAAAAGCTCCCGTGAATGATTTTGGAAGAACAGTTCCCAGTGCCGAGAAATACTTCTGTAAGTAAAATAGGTAATAGCGTCATTTCGTTGCTATTACAACTCCGATGTCATTGCAACCCTGATCATAACAAATTTTCATCTTTATCTAATACAACTGTGGTGGCAATTTTTCCAAAACTTTGTTGATGGCGACGTAGATTATCCTCAAACTTGGGAGGTATTGGCATTGAAAAACTGTATCGAGCCACCTTAACGTGTGAGCTTATTATAAAGTAGGAAACCCTTAGTACATGGACTTATTGCAAAACTCTGTAAACATGACCAACCAAACCAGATCGCTTTATGGCGAAGAAACTGACTGGATCTGTTTTAAGATTCATACACAGGTTCGGCTAATTCCAATTTATCCTCGGCCCAACCGTGCGGCATACAACAAAAGAATTCTTTTCGGTCTGGTTGGAACGAAATGTCAATAGGTGACATCAGCGCGGTTTTTTGCTAAATAGCTTTAAAAAGCGTCTTCTTTTTTCAAGAGAACAAATATAAGTCGATTTTTGGCTACCATGTTCTAGGCGTTCAGATAGTGGGGAGTGGCGGTAAGATGACCGTATAAAAAACAAAGCAGAAGAAAGGGACAGGGGCTCCCTAAATACATTATAAATTCCTCGCTGTTCTGTTTCCTCGTTTCTCCACACTCGCTGAACGCCTGAAACAGGCTACTTGTGGTCTATAAATGTCTGAGTGCGTCTCAAGAGAGAATAGACAGCTATAGCCCTGCCGTTTATTCCTAACAGAAACGGCGATCCATGGGCCATCGATATAATTTCGGAAATATAATCATTCACTTCAAAATAATAAACGAATAAGCTCTCTCTAATAAAAATTTGACCTGCTGTGAATGAATGAACTGAAAAATCCCTAAACAAGGAAAAATGCTTTCTGCCCCATAAATCACGGTCAAAAATTATACGAGCACAAGGTTTACATGTAAACAACAACTGACAAGATATTTTTAAGCGTTTTTACGGTTATTTGCTGACAGGGGTGTAGCCAGCCCATAGACCTGTAAGACGGGACTACAAATTTTTGGTTTGATCACTCTACTGCTTGTAATAAATTATGCGTTGTTGGGGTGAACTAAAAAGCTTAAGAGCTCAAAGTGTTGGTGAGGTCAGTGCGTACTAGTCATGCGTGCAATTTTCAGGATATGTGGAAATGAAAGTCAGCCCGGCCTACAACTAGTCGAAATGCTGGCTACGCCCCTGGCTGAGATAATGTTTCCCCTTGTATAAAAGCGAAGATTTTGACTTCTCGGCGGGATTGGTAAGACAAACGTTCTTTTTATCAAGGCGCACGTACGAGAATCTTGCATGCAAAATAGCAGAATCAAAATCAAAGTAATGAAATGCTATTTATTTTCTCTCGAAAATCTTCTGCGTTACAAAACTCGCAGATAAGGGACTTGTCAGAAATTAGCTGGGGGAGGGGGTGGAAACAGAGGGAGGGTCACAACTTTTTTGAGACTCAGAAAAGGGAGGGGTCATGAAAAATGGGCCTTTAAAATGGGGAGGGTCATGCAAATATATGCCTGTGATCATGTAGAGGTTCACCCACAGAAGAAAAACAAAATTTCTTTATTTCGTAAAAAAAAGAAGAGCAACGGAATATTATGGATATAAACTGTGAAGTACTTAACAAACATCTACTTTTCATTTATAAAAATGCTATAGAGTCTTATTGCAAAAACGAATAATGTTGTTGTTAATGTTATTATAGTTTTGGCTATCCTTTTCATCCCTGTCTTCAGCATCACCATCAATGCTGCTGTGAGCATCTTGATCATCATCATTTATGTCATCAGCATTTTACTTTGTTTATTCTATCTTATTTTATTAGCTTCGCATTGATACAATCACTTTTATCATCATCATGATTTTCATTTAAGTTGAAGCGTAGATATTGCTTGATAATGTCCTGTGATGTAATATATCAAACATGAGACGCAGTGTTTCATCACCAGATGAAACACCGAGAAGAGAGTTGAAAATACGATGCGCAGCGGAGTATTTTTGACGAACTTCGAGGTGTTTCATCTGGTGATGAAACACTGTGTCGAATGTTTGATATTTCTTCTCAAACAAAATCATTTTTGAAGGAGAAATTAAGGATGCAAATACTGAGCAGTTTTTCATCCGATTTCCAAACACTCATTAAACACTAATTTTCTTTGTATTTTCTTTATGAATTATTAATGAGTTTGAGAATCATTGGTGAACAACCCTTCTCAAAGATATATGGCCTTTGCGTTTTGAGGAACCCACTTTTTCCTTCATAATGAAGAAATAATGGGCCAATAGGCTCTGTAATATCACGCGATTCTTGCCGAGGTGTAATATGGTTTCAATAGCTCCTTTGCAGTTAGCTTCCATTCTTTTTGCCCTAGCTTTCTTTGCTTTGCTTTTATTTTGCTTTGTTTCCTTTTTTTTCTTGTTCATTTGTTTGTCTTGTTGGCTTGGAATCCTGCACCTTAAAGAGCCTGGAACATTTTTCTTTCAATTCTGTAAGGTGGGGAGGGTCATGATATTTTAGACCAAGCTAAAGGGGAGGGTTAGCAAATTTCACTCCCATTGCAGGGGTGGGTCACCTAATTTCCGAACCCAAATTTAAAATTCCCACCCCCCCCTCCCCCCCTGCTAATTTCTGACAAGTCCCTAACAGTGTATTTTTTGAGGGCGGGAATTTTGTTACGTAATAAAACGAAAGGCGGGAAAATGTCATCACGTGAAAAATCCTCCGAGGTGGTTTTAACCAATCAGTTGCCGCCACGTCACTAGGCTTTGAATGACATCGTTTGTTGTTTTTGTAGTTTGTTCAGTTCGCTCTTCAACAGCAAACTGTTCAGGATGAACTCAAAATTTAATAAGAAAACATCAAGGAAATGTTACCGGCAAAAGACAGAGATTCATCTCTTTTTACTCAGGAATATGCTAAGGAGTTGTTCGAAGCTCAAGGAAACATCATTTATAAGGATATTTCACGAAAGCCCAAAGCTCCGCAGGATTTGATTTGTATGGCGAGTGTTCTGGGAAAATTGAAAACAATCTTATGATATTTACGCGATGAAAATCATGCAATGGACACTTATGCTAGACAGTGGAGAACAGAGAAGTGTTTACCTGTAAGGAAAATTTTTTTGGTGTTGCTTTCAACCGTTGTCTCGAAGATACAATTTTTTTGTACCAACGCTTCACCGAACTGCAAGGACCAGTATTTACCAAAGAAACGCTCAAGAACTAACAAAAGAACAGCTATAACAAAGACTTGTTTGTTTTTTGGACTTTCAAAGGAACTTCACTTGACTTAAACTGTTTTTATAGGAGCCCTGGACGATAAATGTGAAACTGTGAGTTCAATGTGCTTCCTCTTTGCTCATTTGTTTGAATTGAACATGAACTGAACATCTTTCATTTGCTTTTATGATTCTTGTTTCTTACTTTATGAAGAGGTATGAATTAAAATTGATTGAGAAATTAATACTGTGGAAATTATGTGCTTTTGTTTTGCTAAAAGTTCTTGTTTTCACCCAATAATATCATCTTATGGCTGCTTGAAGATACGAAATTTCTCATCTTGTGTTCAACTCCATGTTTTAATATCAGCTAAAGTTACTTGTTCTTAACGTTCTCAGTTAAAACATTTTATGGAGTTAGTTTAATCAGTTGAAAGAAATGAATTTGAAATGATTCTTTGAATCTGCTAAAGTTTGCGATTTGATTTCAAAAACAAATCTCGTGTTTTGTCGAGTATAAAAATGACAAAGAAAGGAAAATGGCGAAAGGCAAGAGCTGAGTAGAAATAAACTGTAAACAAAGACTAAAGAAACAAATTGCGACAAAATTGGAAAACTTACGTGGTAGTCTGACCACAGTTCAATGATGTTTCCGTGCTGCTTGATGGCTGATGTGAGATTCATCACCTGCTGTGGAGTCATCTTTACATCTTCAAGGATTAGTTCCTCCAGGTGAGGAGCGCAGCTGAGATGTTTTATCAAGCTGTCGACTCCTGCACCCAGAAGAGGATTCCATGACATGTCGAGCAACTTCAAGTTTGGAAGATCTTGTTTAAATACTCTGCTTATGAACTCCACAGCAGGTGATGAAGTTAAATTGATAGCACGGAGTATTAATCTCTCCAGTTTGTGTGTTGTTGGGATGCTCCTCAGTAGAGACTCTGTTACCTCAGCATCAAACACTTCACCGTATAGTTCACCCCAAACCAATATCACGTGTGGAGCGGTGAAAAACGTCATCATCTCAATCAGCTGTTCCACTTCTGACCTGTTCACATCATCAGCTTCAATCCTCCGAACCCTGGAGAGACCATGACGCTTTGAACAACAGCTGCTGCTGCTCTCTTCACTTGACTCATCACCATTCATGTTTGTCTTCTTTGTTGTCTCTTCTAAACTAACTAACGTCTTTACCATTTTCAAAGGAAGACGAATGCCATGATATGAACGTTTTACAATTTTAGTAAAATAAAGGTGAGTGTTGTTTTCTTCTTTCATTAAAAAAAACTCGTCAACACTACGCCATGGAAATACATTCAAAAATTCTGATGCTTTCTGTTCTCCTGTTCTACTAACTATAACAGCGTTTAATTGCTGTGCTAAACTAATTAAATTATTATAACTTTGCTCTGTATACTGGTTGCTATCAGAGAAAAATATGTACATAAGTGAAGCGGTAGTTTTAACAAAATTTTCCTTTGCTGCAATATTCAGCTGGTCAGGATTTAAAATGAACAAAACACCTCCTAGATTAGAAAGAAAAGTGGGGAAAAGTTCTGTTCTCGTGTCTGCTGAGCAGTAGAAGAATAACTGTGTACATATAGTTAAAAGATTTTTTTGTGTTTCTGACAAATCTTCGACTGACGGTGCTTGATTGTCGAAGCTGTACTCTCCGTCTTCCTTCGCCGCCATTTCCAACAGATGAATCAAGATCTTGCGCGCGGCTTCTTCTGACATTTCACCAACAAATTTAAAAACTTCATTCAACTTGAAGATCTTTTCAATTGAGTCGGCTTTGAAAAGGGAATTGTTTTTACTTTCTTGAGATAACAGATCTTCTTTTACAAATTTAGAAGCCAAAAACTCCTGCATGGATTTGTGAATGAAGTGAACGTCTTTGCTGGGGTTAAGAGCGGACACGTTTAGCAGCTGAAACAACCCGGCCTCGATCAGTTTCTCAGTCAAAACGCGATCCGGCAGTATACTGAGAGGAAAGTAAAGTAAATCTTGTAGAAGTGCGTCAAAGGCTAGTTCTCCTACTTTACAGAGTTCTTCTTTGTGGTCGTCAACTTTTTCCACCGGCTTGTTTTGTTTTTCAGACATATGATTAAACATAGTCTGTATGAACTGGTCATAAATCATCACCCGTGATGAAGGTAGTCCTACACGATCCTTTTTCTCCCAAACCAAAGACAGCATTAAAAGTACAATAGGTATCTTTGCTACATCCTCCAGACTTTGTTGTTTCAAGTACCTGAAAAACTCTTCAACATCTTGATCATCTTTCAAGAATCTACGAGCGAACTCTTTTTGTTGCCTACGGTCAAAACCGTCGATCTCAAATTGAGCATCACTGGAACTTTTCAATCTCTCTCCTTTCATGTCTCTAGACGTTACAATAACACAACAATCCCTCAACTGCTTTTTCTCCCAGATTTGAAGAACAGGTGATTGCCTTTCTGCGCTGTGTACGTATTCATCGTAGCCGTCCAAAATAAGCAACACCTTTTCTTGGTGGCGACGAACGTAATCGTACAGGTTGTCAGTGGAAATTGGGCCATCACTCGCAAGAAGATTAGCAGCACTCAGAATGCCTGGGACATCGTCGAGGTCGCAAACATCGCGTAATTTGACCAAAAGTACAAGATCAAATGTTCCTAACTTTCCTTTACATCTGGGCTGGGACCAGTCGAATGTAGCTTTCTGCGTAAAAACGGTCTTGCCGATACCTGGTCGTCCGTGAACCAAAATACGCTTTGGGGTATGACCAAGTCTTCCGCCGTCAAAAATGTCGGTGTAGTGTTTCAGTTCCTTCTGTGTTACTCCGCTGGGCTTCTTCTCATCCATAAGCCAAGACAACTGGGTGTAAATTTCATCGATATGAACGGCAGAGCTTTGGTCCCACGGAACGATTTTGACTTTGCTGCTGGTTTCATAAATTGATCGCAGCTGTTTCTGGCACTCCTCGAGGCAGAGAGAATCTGTTAAAGAAAATTTTACGTTCCTTTTTGTTAAAGAATTGTTCGTTTATAACTTGATATCTTAACAGGTGAGGAAAGTTAAAGGGTGGCAGTTGACGCACAAAATATAGGCCCTTATTTATATAAACTGATCAGATCACACCATATAAATAAAATGTCCATATTTAAAAACAAATTATCCTCAACTCATGATACACCAACAGAAATGTAAGTAAGAGTGCATATAGATATCAGGGCTCTAAAACACCAGAATATAGTGTAGGAATATAAATACAACGGTCAAACGTAGAAGGAATGCTCTTTTTTAATTGAGTCTATTAATTGAATTGAATTTATTAATTCATTTATCTATTCTATTTTCTTCTTTTTCACCTGCTTACACACTGACTTTAATTGGATGGGGAGCTAACTAGAAAATCTAACAGTTTATTTAGCTTCCCAGCTCGCACTTCTTATTTCTCTTACATTATAAAGTTATAACCTAGCACAAATTTCAGTTATGTAAAGTTAAAAATGTAATTTCACCTAGCTAAATATAGAATTATTAATTATTGAAATTACAATTCTGCAGGGCCCAGTTGTTCGAAGGCCGGTTAGCGCTACCCTAGGGTTAAATTTTAACCCGGGATTCTTTTTCCTTTTATCAAAAGCACTCTCCCGAATAATTTTCTCTATTCTTTTTAGAGTATCCAATCATCAAATTGTAGGCAAAGAGGATGAAACTGAATTTGATTTTTAAGCTCTCAAATCTGAGTTCAAATTTCGCACTAACCCTGAGTTATCTTAACCCAGCTTCGAACAACCCGGCCCTGAATATGGCGGGATGGGCAACCTTGGCTGAGTAACATGTAGATGTAAATATCTTTGAAGACTGCATCAGTAAAGCAAGTGTAAAGGGGTGTTACCCCACAAAGAGAGGTTCAGGGAGGAGACACCGCCAATAGAGGGCTACCTCTCCAAAGCCGTTAGTGACGTTTGTGGTTGAGAGGTAAAAATAATTCTTATTTTTTATGACATGCCTCGAGGACGGTTAACGCAGGTTAAAAATACCTTAGCAAAATTCTAACAGAAAGATTGAATGAAAGAAAGAATTTGACGCTTGAAGTATCACATCATACTTCTTCTTTACTACTTATTCTTGAAATATAAATAAACAACTACTACAATAAAGATAATTTCGTATTGCAATGTAACAAACGACAAAAGTCATTTTCATGTTAAAATAAGCGTTTTTAATCTACTGTATGTCTACCACTTCCGCTTTATTACATATAATAGTACCTGGTAACTCCTCCTTGTTGGCCACAGAGCTAGAGGGCTGCTTCCTTGCTGACAGGTCTGTGAGTTAAACAAAATAGAATTAAAACTGAAGTGAGACATTTAAAACAACAGTTATTCAAAAGTATTTGGGGAAAATGTTTATCAATCTGACATCTTAGGTTCTGGGTGTGAATAAAAAAGCACTGAGCAGCTTGTCTTGGGACTGGAAGCTTACATCTTAGCTTTTACATAATTGAGGGTGATACTGACATTTTAATTCACTAAATGATGTCTGGTTCCAGTGTGCTCAGTTTTAGACAACAAATTTATCTTTTAAACTTGGTTATGCGGGATTTCTGCTGCACACTAAGTTGATTCTGAAAGGCATCTAGTAAGCAGTTGCACTTATAAACATTTTCAAAACAGGAAGAAAAAAATATTTCTTGGGCCTTTCAAAACCACAGCAATGAACCAATCAGAGGGTAGATTTCTAGAATGATCTAAAACCAGAAAATAAAGCCAGCAGAGCAGAGAGTTTCTTTTATGGGTTAGGGTTCAGGGCTGTCACTATGGTTTCAAGTTTCAGAGCAGGGAATAGAACATCCTGGAAATTCTTTCGGTCCTATTTCCTTTTATTTCCTATGAATAAAGTAACCAGGCGTCATGCTCATAGCAGCCAGGGGAAATCCACGCCTCCCAGCCCTTAGTGACAACCCTGTAATGTTGGTTGCTAATGTCCTCAGGGAGTGGGGGGAAGGGGGAGGAGAAGGAGATACTACCCTATTAAACAACTGAGGTGCTAGTCAAATAAAAAAATTCAATCTTGCTTTGAGGGCATGGAAGGAATTCATTTTAACCCCTACGAGGTAACAAAACGAGAAGGAGATACTCCCCTTTAAGAATAGCCGGGATGCTTTACAAAAATGGGGTGCAAAGAAAATCATTTTTACAGCTTGCCATTTGGGCAAGTTGAAGCTAGCATTTACTAGCCCAGACGTCATTTCAACTAGCCCCAAAAGCTTTTTGACGAACAGAATTACTTTCACAGTTCTTCTGCGATTCAAATTCCTCAAAAAACATCAATTGCCAGTCGGGCAAGTTAAAAACAGAATTCACCAGCCCGATAGCAAAATCCACTAGCCCCGGGCAATCGGACACTACTTTCTTTGCATGCTGAAAAGACAGGGGTGCTTATCAAAAAAATAATGAAAATAAATAAAAATAAAAAGCATCCCTGGAAGGTAGCAGAATCTTGGTTTGTCTGTATGGCAGAAATTCAGTTTAACCCCTGGGAGATAATAAAAAGGAGGAAATAACCCCCCTATAAAAATAAACAGGCTGCTTAAAAAACAAACAAACAAACAAAATAATAATAATTAGACCCTTGTTTAATTAAACAAGGGTCATTTTAGACTTTAGGTCCCTAAGTATGCACTTAGAATTCCAAAACACTTCCCAGAATTCAAAACATGTCTCAGAATTCAAAAACACTTCCCAGAACCTAAAACATGTCCTAGAATCCAAAAACACTTGCCAGAATCCAAAGCATGTCCCAGAACCCAAAAACACTTGCCAGAATCCAAAACAAGTCCTAGCCTGAGATAACAGCTGACATTTTGCAACGCCACCACTGGTTTCCCGGCCAAATGACGTTCGAGAAACGAGCGCAGAAATTCCATACTGATGACGTGTCACTACCCAGATCTGGGTGGTGTTTCTGATTGGTCGTGCTGTGTGGGAAATTTGATTCAACCAATCAGAAGCATTTCAGTTTCTCAGACGTCATTTCGCAGGGAAACCAGTGGTAGCTTCGCGAAATGTCGGCTGTTTTCTCAGGCTAAACACGTCCCAGAATCCAAAACACGTCCGGGATGCCTTTGGATTCTTGAATGTGGTTTTGGTTTTGGGAAAGTGTTTTGGATTCTGGGAAGTGTTTCTGGGTTCTGAGACGTGTTTTGGATTCTGGGGAAGTGTTTTTGGATTCTGGGATGTGTTTTGGATTCTGGGAAGTGTTTTTGGATTTTGGGACGTGTTTTACATTCTGGGAAGTGTTTTCGAGCCACCGTAGCTCTCAAATCACCAACACGGCAATTCACTCACTGAGCGCTGTTTGCCGTGAAATGCGCGGTCGTCACCTTTAGTTCGGATTGCTCAAAATTTCTTTACTGCTGGCTCTGATTACACCACACCCAGACCAGCATTGTCAAAACATTTTCAGCTTGATTTACAAAAACGTCATGATTCCTTATGTTTTATATCTTTTAGAAAAATGGTTTGCAATGTATCTTGAACTGGCTCTGAGTACAAAACTATGCACAACTTCATTGTTCTAGAGCTCGCCCTGTGATTGGCTAATTTCAAAATTTATCTCAAAATTTTTTTCGCTGGCCTCGGGCTCGGTTCGTGTAGTCCCACTGTAAAACCACTAACAATAGAGAGTAGAAGTCGTTACGTCACGTTGCTATGGTAGCAAAATTTTTGGATGACAACAAACTGAAAAGAGAATTCGCATTGTTTCAAACTTCATCGATCTTATTCAATTTCATTTAATTTTTCAAAAGTTGGCGAAATCTTCTGGGGTTGAATCCAAAAGGACCGTATCTAAGTTTAGAAAAAAAGAAAACAACAATTTTTGTACTGTGTCGGAAAAATTGTCGGCAAAAAGAGCCTATGATGTCAATGATGGTTAGGTGAAAAAAAGCGGGAAATTAAAAAACAGTGTTTTCCTAGTGGACTTGGTGCAGAAATTATGGTTGTTTGTGCACCTGGAAAGAAAGAGCAGTTTGTCTTCAAAAGTTGCAAGCTTTGGTTATAACCTTCTTATTATTTAATTTTCTCGAAGAATAGAATACATCATAGAACGGACTTTAACGACATTAATTTCCTTGCGTTATACTGGATATGCGAATGAGTAGGTCTAATTTTTTCCAAGATGCATTCACAAAATGTGTTCATATTAGTAAGTTCCTGGATATAAAAGGTCCGGAACTCCACTGTAGACACAAAAACAAAATATCTTTGTACAGTGATTTGCCCAAAGAAATTCACGCTTGCCCACAATGTGTTTGAAGTCTTTGAACTTTGTCGCACTCGAGTTGATATTTTAAAACCCACTCTTGATTGGACACTTGTAGCTTCGCAGATCACTAAAATATAAACAAAATCCTCAATGTAGAAGTTTTGGCGTTGATAAGTGGGTAAAACAAGGGTTATCTTTATCTAGTATAATCTTTCCCAAAATCGGTTTCAAGCAACTATAGTTTTTTAGCGGATCTCCAAGCACGCGAAGCGCGCTCGTGTGGAGCCCCATAGCTAAGTAAATCTATCATCCCAGAAAATTTGGTAATCACTTCAACGTACACAGAGCGATCGAGCGAGCGATGGACTTTCCGTACCACAGGCATACCACTGTAAAATAACGCAATCAATAGGTCTGAAAATCCAACACTAGGAACTTAAAGTTTGGTGTTTAGCAAACAATCTCCGTAAGAAGTAAAAAATTCTGTATGTTTGAACTTGACTGAAACGAAAATATATTTCAAACCTTAAATTTTCAATAGCCGTGATAGATTATTTAATAAAAGCGCTATATATGAGTCAAATTATTCTTAACTAGCGTTAGAATGCTGCTTAATATCATATTTTGATGATAGGAAATTTTGGTGTACTTTCGTTCTTGCGATCTTGAAAACTAACCCGTTTTCTCAGCACCTGTATAAGTGCAACTTCATTCAGAATTTGGACTTTTAGTGCTTTCTTGTATCTCCCCAAAATGACTCTAACGAAACTTTTTTAAAATTTCCTATCATCAAAATATGATATTAAGCAGGATTCTGACGCTACTTAAGAATAATTTGAGCCATATAATCTAGCACAACTATTGAAAATTTAAGGTTTGAAATATATTTTCCTTTCAGTCGAATTCAAACATACAGAACTTTTTACTTCTTTCGGAGATTGTTTGCTTAAACCCAAACTTTAAGTTCCTAGTGCTGGATTTTCAGTAGCAGGTCTAGATCACACAAAATTCGGCTTTTATCAATTTCAAAGTTTTTTGTTTATTGTTGTCATAGTAGTATCGATTTTACTTAAAACTACATTTTCACAAATTTCAATCCATAGCCAATTACTGGTGAAGATTTTATAGCGATCGGACAAGGAAAAAACCACTTTTAAGGGGATTGAAAAATATTGGTATGGCCTCTGAAAACTGTATCGAAACACCTTAAGTGAACTAAAAAAGCTTCAATAAGGTTGCAAAACAACAAATTTTCATTAAATAGACATAAGGCTAAGGCAACCTCGTTCCCAGGTTCTCTCTTCTATATTCCGGTTTCTCTATCTAACACTAAAAGCGATACGTTTTTCTATTCCCCATCATAACAAAGGCGGGTTAGGGGGTGGAAAAGCAAACATTTCATTTTAGACTTAGTTTCATTAAAGTCACTAGATCTAAAATATTATTGTTATGGTTCAGCAAATATGAATTCCCTGCTCCGGAAGCACTAGCTAAGATCGCTTATGATGTAGATTTTGCAGTATACTGATTCGGCCCGATTACAAGCAGCCGCTGTCAGGCAAACATTGATACTTTTAATGCAAGTTTAACATAGAGGGATTTTCCCTTCAATATAAACACGCTTGTGTAGAACTCAAGATCATAAATTTTCATTAGCGATTGGTGTCGTCGGTTAAACTGCGATAACGCAAGTTTTCGCTTTCACCTCTGGTAAAATAATCAACTTGTTTGTCTAGTGGAAGTTCTGTTTGGGTAGAAATTTCCCATGGTTTCAGTTATAGTTGTAGGGTTAGCAAATCTACCTTGCTCTTGCGGAACCTTGCGATCATTGGGTGAACGAGACACAAAATTGTGATAGAAAGGACTCCTCCCTCAGAATTAATTTTGTTTTGGAGCCACGTGACCAGACCCAACAAGGGTCTCTCTCTCTCTTGCTCCATAGGGACGGGTAGGAGAGAACCCTGGGAACGAGGTTGAGGCTAAGGCTCTTACACCTGCGGACAATGAAGAAGTGAATTTTCTGTACAAAAACAACCCACTTAAAGATCTTAAAAGCAAAAGATCATTTGCAAGCTCCGCAACCAAGCTACGATTCACCATTAAATTTTAGCTATTTTTAATAACTGGTTCATGCGAGGGACTTCATTCAAGCAAATTACACTCAGCAAACTGAATCATTAGAAAATACAGAAAACGGCACATAAGGGTTTGTTTTGCTCACTTCAGTCAAATCCAGCTCCTGCAATTGCTTACGGGCAAAGAGTCAGTCTATTGTTTTGAAGTCAATGCCGGCAGTTGTCGTTCTGAGCTACTTCACAGCAGTTGAAAAGAAAAATTTGCGTACAGAATGAAAACAAAAATATGTAATTAAAAATGAAAAAACGAAAAAGCTCTGACTATTATTACATGAGCAACAGAAAAATGATCGAAGTAGTCTTTTCTTCTCGAGCAAGCTTGCTGGCCTTCTGATTTCCGAGAAAGTTTTAAGCGCGCAAGTTTGTTCACTCGCATGCGTTTATAGCATTACGGTTCTTTGATTGAAGACAAGGACGACGCTGGCTCTGCAGAGGTAAGTAAATCTGGGCATAGGGGCATGTAAAAAAGTAACTGCAACTACTAATAACAGAATACAAGTGGGTTTTAATTCAGCCCGGCGAAAGAAGGCGAAGTTCTGGACACAAAATCAACTCACAAATTGAATGCACAATTATCAGAAAGATGCTCGCCTCTTTGGAAATGTTCCGCAAAACATTTTATTCCACCTAAGACTGGCGGAATGATCCGTTTTTAATCTAACATTGGTTGTTCTGAATCCAAACTAATTTTCAAGTGACAAAAAAACAACAACGACAACAAAAACAAATAAAAAGGCTTTACAAGGAGCAAACGTTCGCACCTCGTATTTCATTCAGTCTCAGTCATAACTCTCACAAAACAGCACAGAACGACACAAACAAACACAGTCAGCCACAGGCGGACCATCCGAACTGTTCGAGGGATCGTGATGTCAAGTGCGACATGTGATCCCATACATTTACTGTATTTCGTAAGCCCGCACTCGGCTTGATTCAACTGATCGGTAGAAATGCTTCATAAAACACAGAATTTTGCATCTTTTATTCTCAAACTCATTAATAATTCATTAAGAAAATACAAGGAAATTAATGTTTAATGAGTGTTTGGAAATCGGATGAAACACTGCTTAGTATTTGCATCCTTAATTTCTCCTTCAAAAATGATTTTGTTTGAGAAGAAATATCAAACATTCGACACAGTGTTTCATAACCAGATGAAACACCTCGAAGTTCGTCAAAAATACTCCGCTGCGCGTCGTATTTTCAACTCTCATGTTTGATATATTACATCCCAAATGTTAATATAATGTAAGAAAAATGAATAAAGATAACTAACCGTATGTTTTTAGTGTCATGTTCTGCGATTTTGTGGTGTTTTCAGTCACTTGAAACTGACACCCCCGACTAATAGATAATAACACGACAAGGCATGCATATTCGGCAACCGGCCACAGCACAACGGCATGACGAGTAAACACAAAGATTACTAAAGATTATTTCGTGGTCATTCTGCTCTAATCTCAGGTTATATTCAAATTTTTGATGCCAAGCGAAAGGCGACTTACAGCAAAAAAAATAATCATGATATTATGACCTGCATCAGCCGCTTCCAACTGTCATTTTTGGCGGGTACAACGTGGGCTGTGGGGAGGTGACAAGGGTTAATTGTCGTAAATTTGAATTTTATACGGCCGTTAAGATCGACCACTTTGGTGCACATCCAATGACGATGGCGATTTTGGGGCGCATGTGAAAATTCGCGGCGTCACTTTAGGTCATTAGAGGCAAGCAATCTCAACCATTTTTGACATCGACCTTCGCAAACTATCTGGCTTTGATTTTCCGGAGGCTGGGTAGCGAGGGACGTGTGGAAGTGGGAGAAAATGGGCAAAATTCAGAAGGCATTGTGCTGCAGCCAGCGACAGAACTTGGAAGCCTTGTAGTTTTATTACGTAAAATCTTTACCCAAATCTTGCTTAGGATGGTTCCTTTTAGTGTTTGGTGAAGGTAAAGCGACAAAAGAAAATATTTCCCTTTTTGGTTCATTTGACCCTTAAGCTCCCCATTGTTGTGATCCAAACATTTTTCTACCATGGTAACGTGACGTCACACTTCTCCTCTCTATTAATTGCTTTTTTAGTCCTTGTTTACTATTAACTGAATCACGGGGCAGAGAGGACTTACGTTTGACCTTGTTTAATAATTATTGCAGTTTAAAAATATTGGTTGCGGTATATTAGGGAGGGAGGGGGAGGGGGTGATCGAAATGTGCAAAGCGAAGTTGAATATAATTATATTTGTTAGCTTCACCCTAGAAGAGAAGTTAGTTTCAAGTAAGCACTTCATTCAAGTGCACTTGTTCTAAACTTAACCAAAAAAACGATTAAAAGGAATTAAAGAACCAAAAAACTTAACCCCCAAAACATAAAGAAAAGAGAGTACTATCTTTGGTTTACACACAAAGACAACCTGATTAGCTTTGAGTAGACAAAAACTGGTGTACAGAGAGCCTATGGCCCAATGCCGAGCTGAAGTTGACAGATCGAAGTCTACACTAGTACTGATGGCTGAGAAAACCTAATTGATATACTTAACAAAGAAAAGACACGCACACAAAAACCTAGCGATAAAGGCAGTTTGCCCAGCGGAAATAGCAGCCAACGGCTGGTCCAACACGGTGGATTAAATTAAGCGAGGTAAAAGGCTTATATTTCCCACGCGACCTTGTATTTCATTTGAAGAACTTTTTCAACAATTTCTTTGTGACTTGAGCACAAAAGAATTTTTGTTTATCTCTTTGTAGAAAATTTGCTCGTGACTTGAGTGCATAGGGAGTTCGCATATGGAATGCGCTTATCTGTTAAAGAATTCAACAGAAAATACATGAAACTCACAAAATTTGACATCCTAGTGAACGAAACTATTCATTTGTTCACTTCAATAAGAGATAGCAATAGTTTCACGGGTCGTGCAAAAATTTTGGAAGTTCCGGAGGGGTGAGGGGGGTGAATTTTGAGGGCCGATTTAGGAAAATCCAGAAGGGAGGGGGGTCATACGGCAAATCCCTTTTGTGGGGGTGGTATGGCTATTTTCTGGAACCACACAATTACAAAAAGAGCTCAGCATTGCGTTTTACCCTGATTTACATGTTTTCGTGTTTTTCGAAATTGCGGAAGTCTACTCGCGTTTAGCCGGTTGTAGAGTGTATGAGGGTCATTTGCAAAACGAACGAGTGATAAAAACTTTTCAGAAACATGCAAAAAGTAGCAAATTTGTCTGCATTGACTCCAGTCTTCAGTTTACCTTCTTGTCGATTTTTGTGAAACTTCGCACAACAGAAGACAAGCACCCAAAGTATAGGAAACATCAAGATTTCTAAAGAAAATGCCGACTAGGGGTGCAATAGACCTATTCAGCTAACTCAATGTTGTACCCAATTCAAACCCTTTGGGAATAAAACGTTTTGTTTCAGGAATTTCCATATCATTTAAATGTGAATGCCACATTATAATGCAAATGCAATACACAAAGAATCTTATCCCCGGGAGATTTGAATTGGGTACAACATTGAGTTAGCCGAATAGGTCTATTCGATTTAGAGCTCAAACTATTGTGACGTCATTGTCACGTGATATATATTTTTTGATCAACCCCAAAATAATGTCATGATAAAGTTAAGTCTATGTGTAATACATGTGTTTACAATAGTTTTACAAAAAAGATAAATTTGTTTAAGTCAAAGAGATTCAAAGATGGAAGGTCTACCTACAAAAAGACTGGGTCGAGCCACCTTCAGAACAGTGAAATCAAAACCGCCCACAATACCTTTGGGGACTGTCGCGTGCACTTTTTCTGACAACCTTTCTCGAAATAGTTGTATATTTTTTGGGAACTTTGAACTCAAAGGGTTTTGACCCTAACAGACATGCTTACGTACTTCGCTTTTTACAAGTACTTAGCAGTGTCATAAAAAAAAAACACAAGCGAAGTCTTCCTCTGTATTTCTTTAGAACGGCACAAACAACGCGCTCTTTGGCAAAGAAATCGCCGAAGAGCTTTGGGCTTGGACTCTTCCGCAATGCTCTTAGCTAAGACGTGTTGAATGTTTATCTGTCCGTTCATAGTGTATACCCGATACTTGGCGGCGAACTTCGGCTTCATTTAACTACAATCGTTTCCATGATCACCAAGTAAAGTTGAAGTTGGCACAAATTACCTCTTCACACTCAAAGTAGGTTCCAGGTACACTTACATTATGCACGCAAGCTCTAGTGTGAAGCCAACAATTGTCTCTCTCACTGAGGTGGTTATAACTATAGAAAGCGAGAAAGCCAAAGCCAATTTACGGCAAATCTCAGTGAAAAGTTAAGAACGCATCAGTAAGTGTACGCCAAGACGAAAAAACAAGAGAGCGCAACATGCTGCCAATTATCAATGTCTTAATTTGCAATTGAAGTTTTGAACAATTGTTAAAGTATGATAACGCTTTTTTGAGCACAGAACACCCCTTCAAGGGCAATATAATTGTACTGATTGTAATAAAAGTTTTTCGGGATAGGAGAAATTACCTGCGCGGTGCTCGTCCATACCTTCCGTCCGCTGAGAAGTTTTGCAGGCAGATGAAAACATTCTGCCTGTTGTTTCTGAGGAGCTCGCAACATTTGAAGAATCATCTGTTAAAGATAAAACAAATGGAACCGGGCTTTTACGGTAAATATGGACACAAGAGATAATTATAAAAGTGAGCTGTACATGAAGCATATGACAGATGGTTATGAATTAAAAATCTTACAATAATATCTAAAGGGAAACAGTTTTCCACGCATTGCTATCCTGAAACTTGCAAAAGGCTGAATAGTTCCCAACATTTCTATTACGATTTCAGGCTATAAGTGTGTCTGCTTAGTTTAGTTTTATTTTATTTTATTTTCAGATTTTGTTTTTCTTTCGTTTTGTTTGTTTGATTGTTTGTTTTCGATAATTTTCTATTAGTTTCTTTGATTTAATTTTAATCACGAAGAGAGTATACTTGTTACAGAAAAATCAAAGCAAAAAAACGCACAAACAAGAAACAAAACATAAAAGAAAACAGACATTCCTACCTTGGATCCAGCTGATCATCTTCTCAATAAGATCGTTTATCTGCTTGGCCCAGTTGTATTTCCTGTCGTAAGAATAACGCAAGGTTTCCGCTTCCTCAAGTCGGTTTTTCCTGTCCTTAGCCCAGACTTTCTTAATGGCTGAGGTCCACTCTGAGGGGTCCTCTGTGTTAATCACAGAGCTTGAACCAAAGGGTACACTGCACAGGGTTTCTCCAAAACCAGAGTTGCGACTGACAAGCACAGGAAGACCAGCTGACAGGGCCTCAAGCCCTGTTAACCCAAAGCCTTCTGTTCTTGAAGGCATGACTACAAGATCTACTTCTTGAAACAAGCGTTTCAAACTCTCTCGGTCTGGTAGAAATCCCCTTACTCTCAAGCGACTTGCAGGAACACCACATTCGGTCAACCGGTTTGCTATTTCTTCGTGTTTCCCATCTGGAGCTCCAACAAACACAAGACGGGTATCTTCTAATTCAGCGACCGCTTTCCCAGCGATGTCAAATCCTTTCAGTTTGAAATCCTCTATGTCTCCACGACCAAACACCAAGACACTGCGTTGTTGCCTTTCGCTAGGAGCCTGTTTCACAGCCGAAAACTCTTCAAATACACCCGGGGTGAAATCAACAACATTGTCATCTTTTTGGCAGCTGCGAAGATAGGAGCGAAAGGCCTCGCTCAACTTGGGGCCAACCCCAACAACATGATCCGCCATTTCACACAGTTTTATTTCTGTCTTGTGTTTTTCTTCGCCCTTTGAAATTGCGTCTGAATAGTTTTTAAACATTCCAAGTTCCTCTGGATCTGTGTGCACCACTTGAACCCATTTGCACCCTTTAGATTTTTTAATGATTTGTGCCTGTTTACCGAGTTTAGCTCCATGACCTATGATTATGTCGATTTGCAAATCTTCAGGCGGAACGCAAAGCCAGTCCAGTTGCTCAAAGCCAGGCAGTGGTGCTGCCTCAATGATCTTTACATTATGCTTCAGGGCTAACTTCTTGTCGTCTTGACTGCATTGTGGTAAAAAGAAAGAGACTTCCACTTCAGGACATTTGGCTAACTGAATGGCCAACTCCCTGTTGATGGTGGAAAGCCCTCCTTTGCTTGATCCCCATTCAGAAGCCAAAAACGTCACTCTTACTCGGTGGGTTTTATCTACTCTATCATCACGTGATTCAGATTCCCATAAAGAAGATGCCATAGCCAAAAAGAAACATTTTCAAACATCTAAAATGTAAAAATATACAGTTACTTTAGTAGCCACGGGGATACGAATAGATATACCCTCAAGTCAAACACGTTTATAAAAAACGTTTTTTTCTGGCTCCAAGGGCTCGATTATTCTAAGAAGGCTTATTGCTAACACAGAATCAGTATATTTATGTTTGCTAACAATTTGGTAGCCTTTGGGGGCCTGGTTATGCCGTAGAGTTTGGAAAACTCTGACAAACTACGGTGTGGGTGGGTGGGCAGAACCGAGATGGAACTACTTGCCTTGTTAAGCGTGCCAAGGCTTTTATGTAGTGGGTAAAATTAGCCTGTGTCGCAGGCACTCCTGCTTAAGGTCTCGGTAAATGAAAATTTTAGTACATTGCTCGATTTTGTTTTTTTTTTATTTTTGTCATGAGGGGGTCCTAAATTTTATTTTGGCAGAAAAAGAAAATCAGAAAGTGCTTTTTAACCCTTCTAAAATGAGCCTTTTCTGAGCTAACCAGCCAAGCGAGGACCTCGCGCTAAATCTTTAGAGCTGATTTTCCCTCACTCTATTTTAGACGCAAAAATCAAACTTCTCCGACCTCCAGTCGGGACAGGTTTTAAGCTATCGCTTTGAAACTTTCAGATATGATGGATAATCATATAGACTCAAAAAGGGTGTGAGGAATTTTCCGATTTCCCTTTGTAACTCATTTTATGTCAGTTTCTTTGCGTAAATCGCGCTCGAGATTCGACGTTTTAGTTTGAAATGCAATAATTCCGCTAATACGAGACATATGCAAATTTCCTCACACCCTTTTTTAGGTCTTTTATCTGTCAATCAGACGCAATAAAAAGGAAGCGAATATTTAACAACGCGAAAGGGCTGGAGCTTCAGCAGTAAACTCGATACCTCTGAGTTCGAGAGCAAAAAACTTAAGCGCCCTTTGAAATTCGATGAAATAAAATCTTTTATAAGGTAATTTAGTCTTTTATCTTTAATTTGATATATAACTTGCCTTTGTAGCGAAAATACTCGCGCGACTAGAATTTTTTTCTGTGGGCACCTCGTTTTCCTTTACCGAGACCTTAAACCTTAACGCGATACGTGGGCCGACCGCAACACAGGCTATTTTAAATCAGATTTAACCTAGTTTGGTTCAAATTTCCTTTGTTTCCTAGCACTAATTGTTCATAGGAGACAAAAGAAATCTTGCGGTTTACAAAATGAGCATGGATTTTGCCTGCAACATTTGTACAAATCACTTTACAGGGTTGGCGTAGGATAGGAATTCAATTTAGTGCCTCTTCACATGATCGAGCCCGGTTGACCGGACTGTCCCGGTTACCAGGACCAATTTCGCCTTGAGTTCATATGAGAAATTCCAGCCTGGTTTTGAGATGAGAAAAGGCCGTAGATTCTAGGGACGAGTTCTGGCACAAAATCCGAGAAACAAACCAAACTAATGGTGAAACACAAAAATTATTATTATATTATAGCTTTGGCAACTGCAGTCAAATGGGATACTTATGATGTGAAAAATACAGCAGGCAAAGCAAGATGATGCCATCCAGGCAGCCCTATTGCAGAAGAATTTATCCCTCTCTAGATCTCATCCTGGTAACCGGGCTCAGTAGAGTGTTCATATGGCACAACTTTCCACCCACTTACCAAGATCCCGATTGAAAAAAGCAAGATCTCGGGAATCGAGCCAGCCTGTCTCTTCATATGAAAACATCAAAAATTTTACCCAGGATTTAGAGGTGGTAACCGCGAGATCTCAGAAACCGGGCTCATGTATGAAAAGGCCCTTGGGAACTCACGGGGTTCGATCTCCAAGACCTGGGCGAATATTGGGGTCTTGAAATAACTGCGAAATGAAGGTATTGTCTCGTAAGTAACTAGACCTTTTCGTGGCTCGAATAAAAAACATAAAAGGGCGGTTCCGCTACAGGTTGAGATGTGTAGTTTTTGAACAACAGGTACTTGATATCAAGTGAAATGAACAGCAAAAATTAAAACTTGATTGGAAGGGATCTACATTGTGAGTCAGTCATAGGATAAACAGGGGTCCCCAGGCCCCAGGCCCTTTTTTTAGCGGAGCTCCACCCGCGCGCGAAGCGCGCGCGTGGACAGAGCTCTATAGCTAAGGAAATGTGGTAATCTACCCATCCGAGAAAATTTGGTAATCACGTGACCGTACGCCCGACCGTCCGTCCGCACCACAGGGAAACCAATGTTTTCTCTCACACTTTCTAGCTAGTTTGGGAGCCCAGTAGAAAACTAATTGCACATCAATGTTGTGCTCAATTGACAGCCGTCAAAACAGGATATCCGCTAACCAGTGTCACCTGACCGTACCACGGGCTCAAGTGTCGACCCATCGAGGTCGAGTACTTTTTTGAAGTTATCCGCTGACAAATTACCAGTTTTACATGATCGCAGGCTCAAGACTATTTTTTCCAACGATTCATATGAAATATGTCACTATGGCCCCGCACTGTCAAGATTTTGATTTCAAACTGACCTCGGACGCGAAAATTCAACCACTTTTTTGAAAATAAAGGCGGGGAAGACCTTTTCTTACCATGGTCACGCGTTGGTCACGCTCTACGTCCAATTTTTGTACTCTGATTGGTCAAAATTTGACAGGTGAGTTCATGCGGAAAATTTATGCCGCGTCTTGAAACTTGTTTGCTCTGAAAGGTAAAGCTGACAGAGTTTTGTGTCAACTTGTGATGTTTTTAACTGTCTTTTTCCACTGGATGTACAAAATGAAATACAGCTGCTATCAAGAGTCTTCTGTTATCCATGGCTGGTTTGTTTATTGGGTTTTTGGTTGAGAAATGCGTCGCTTGTCAAAATTGGGTAATCCGATTTCGGATGGCATCGTTTTCGTCTTTCACCTTGCTCAATGCGTAAGAGGGTTTAAAAGTCTCAAGGAACTATGGCCTTCCTTGATATCTTTCAGGAACTGAATCTCGAATGGTAAGACTGAGTAATGATTGTATTTGATGTTTGTTTTTGTTATATCTAATTTCATGAAGTCGAGCACAGTTTATGCAGCAAGTTTTTGCACATTTGTTGAGATTTGAGTCAATGATCTGATCTAGTATCAGGTTTGATATAAGCTTACAGAACTTTAAAAGGCCTTCAGAAATATTTTCTCACGGCAAATAGAAAAAAAAAACGGTTCGAAGAATATTTAGTTATAAATTTGGCTGCAGAAAGAAAACTTTGAGTGATTTTCTTGCTTGGAGGAGTTCATCTTTGAAGAAAACCAAACACCGGGAGGCCGGCTGAAAGTAAAACAAAATAAACTTAAGCTTATAAGCTTTAAGCTTAAAGACTCAGAATTTTTACAGACACTTTAATACTTGTCTTCGTGAATGAAAATTGTTGTCTCTGTAAATGTTTTACCGAATTATTTTTCTTTTATTGATTGTTAGTAGTCTCTCTTGCAATTTTAATCGCTTGTCCGTGGTGTTTGTTTTCATTGTTCATGAACATCGCTTGCAGGAGTACTTAGAAATGTTGCGCGTATCAAACGCTTTATATAAGATTACACATCGTTATAACCGGAACCATTAAATAACAAAAAATAATGATAATAAATTCGTCATTATGTTGAAGCGTATCTCCATTAAAGTTCATTCAAACACTCGACTACACTGACAGCTCGCTCTAAAAATGAGAACCGGCTGGCCTTACGGGTGATTTTGGAAATTTTTTGAACGGTTTCGCTAAAAGCCCACGATTGATCGTCCTGAACATTGAAAAATTGTGAAATGCCGTATTCTGCCCGAGGTCTGTATGATAAAAAGTACTGTTTCACCTCAGATGTGATGTATAAAAAGTATAAAAGGTTGTTTTACACACCCTCAGATTTGTTGGCAAGAATTTGTAAAGTAAACCTGTCGAACGCAAAAAAATGCTGCCTGATGTTTTTTCCAAGAATTTGTTTTCGAGGCCTAATCTACTGTGATCAAGAGGCTCTTGAATGTGATAGAAGATGTTTGCTATTTTTTGGGTGTACATATATTTAGGCTATCAACTCGATGTAAGATGTTTCACTCTAAAATAACTTATCCTTTCCCTCAAAAGTCCCATGAATGTGCCCGTAAGTTAACCTATTTGTGGATTACAAGTTTATTGTTTGATTTAAAATATAAATTTATTAATGGGAGTTTTAGCCCTGGCTAAATCTATATATTAGGTTTGATATAAGCTTACGTAACTTTAACAGGCCTTCAGATTTTTTTTTCACGACAAATAGAAAAAAAAACGTTCCGAAGAATATTTAGTTACAAATTTAGCTGTAGAAATAAAACTTTGAGTGATTTTCTTGCTTGGAGGAGTTCATCTTTGAAAAACAAAACAAACACCGAGAGGCCGGCTGAAAGTAAAACAAAATAAACTTAAGCTTAAGCTTTAAGCTTAAAGACTCAGGATTTTTAGAGACACTTTAATACTTGTCTTCGTGAATGAAAATTGTTGTCTCTGTAAATGTTTTACCGAATTATATTTTTTTTATTGATTGTTAGTAGTCTCTCTTGCAATTTTAATCGCTTGTCCGTGGTGTTTGTTTTCATCGTTCATGAACATCGCTTGCAGGAGTACTTAGAAATGTCGCGCGTATCAAACGCTTTATAACATTACACATCGTTATAACTGGAACCATCAAATAACAAAAAGTGATGATAATAAATTCGTTATTATGTTGAAGCGTATCTCCATTAAAGTTCATTCAAACACTCGACCACACTGACAGGTCGCACTAAAAATGGGAACCGGCTGGCCGTATGGGTGATTTTGGAAATGTTTTGAAAGGTTTCGCTAAAAGCCCACGATTGATCGTCCTGGACATTGAAAAATTGTGAAATGCCGTATTCTGTCCGAGGTCTGTGTGATAAAAAGTACTGTTTCACCTCAGATGTGATGTATGAAAAGTGTAAAAGGTTGGTTTACACACCCTCAGATTTGTTGGCAAGAATTTGTAAAGTAAACCTGTCGAACGCAAAACAATGCGGCCTGATTTGTTTTCCAAGAATTTGTTTTCGAGGCCTAATCTACTGTGATCAAGAGCCATTATGGCTCTTGAATGTGATAGAAGATGTTTGCTATTTTTTGGGTGTACATATATTTAGGCTATCAACTCGATGTAAGATGTTTCACTCTAAAATAACTTATCCTTTCCCTCAAAAGTCACATGAATGTGCCCTTAAGTTAACTGATTTGTGGATTACAAGTTTATTGTTTGATTTAAAATATAAATTTATTAATGGGAGCTTCGCTTTTAGCCCTGGCTAAATCTATATATTAAAAGAATACTACACACTTGAAACTGTTGGCCACGACTATAGTATGCCTGGTTCAGACGCTGAACTTTTCATCAGCCAAACATAATTCGAATTAAGGCCAACCGAAACTATTTAGACCATACGAAGTGATTCACACGCCGATCTTAATTCCAGCCCAACTAAATTCAACAGGAGAAAAATGCTCATTTTGGTCTGAACTGATTGCAAAATACGTTCGCCAAACTTTTCATGCACTTAATTCAATGTATTAGGTTCGGCTCAGGGAAATATCGGCATCTGAACCAGGCCAAGTAGTGAACTTAAAGCCATCATCAACTACATTTTATTAGTAAAATCTAACTAGTGGTCTATTATCATTGCTGCGTTCTGATTGGTTGAGCTACCACTAGGCTATATGTTATAGCCCACTAGTAGCAAAACGTGCCGGCTTTGAAAAACAAAACAATGGTGGCTGAATCGCGTTTTGCCAGCTAAAGTTGTTTTGTCTCAATATTTTTGACCAACTAGTTGGATTTTACTAAAACAACTATCCCTCTCGCCTTCATGGACTCTACTTTTCTCCTTTTATGTTACAGACGTTTTAACTTCTTCACCGGAAGTCTGCTAGGTGCATGACCCCATGGCTGTAATCCAATTGGATTAAAATTTTCATCATAAATAAATTGCGCACTACGAGATCTCATGAATTCCACTGCCTTTATTTCCTCTACAACAACACTTTCCTTATGTACAGTTAACTCCACACATATGGTTGTGCAAAAGGGACAACATATCAAGATTTATTCATATACATCAAGACTTACTTATCTACATCAAGATTTATTTATATTTATTATATAGACACGAGTGTCTTACTGGAAAATATACCACTTGTAAAATTCATAAAAACTACATCCAGGACCTGAGTGGTTTATTTTCCATAATCTCACAAGTGAGTTTATCGATAACATAATTTTGGTAATTTTCCTTCGAAATTTGTAGGCGTCTTGCGTCTTTTGAATTTTACTTACACATTTTTCAAAGTGTTGCTTATATTTTGTCATTGTAGAGCCCTATTCAGGTCAGTGTTATTTCTCAAGATTATTGTAACCAATGTCTTACATTGCTGTACTGTAAATCTGAGCCGTCACAATTACTTTTTGGCAAATAAAAATCTATTATTTTATTGATGTCTTTTTGTCTAAAAAGAACATTACACGGCCACTTGAAGATATGAATTTTATTTTCTCGTTGCAAAAACAAAATTTTACTCACTCACTGCGCTCGTTCGTAAAATATTGTTTTGCCACTCGAAAATAAAATTCATATCTTTGCGCCACCGTGTAATATCCTCTATATACCAAGATTTATTTATATAAATCAAGATTTAACTATAGACATCAAGATATATTCATATACATCAAGATTTCTTTATATATATCAAGATTTCTTTATCTATATCAAGATTTATCCATATACATCAAGTTTCATATACATATTAGCGTTACAATTAGTTTACACCAAGAGCCATATACATTGAGATTGTGATAGGCTTACATGAATTACCAAGTCTTATTGGTTTGCCTGGTTAATACTTTGCTCCAAGGGCCTCGCAAAATGGCGCAAGTTATACCAAATCTCGAACAATTTTTCAAAGCATTTCTAAGAGAATGCTACAAAAAGCTTTATTGATTGATTTAACAGGTGCTGTGAGCCCAGTCAAGTGAGAACCCTACTTGAGTGTCTTCATCCCTTCCGAGTATCAATATAGCAAACACATGGAATCTGGAATATGAAACTAAATCACAGAAACAGAATACAGAATTCGTAAAAGAGGGTTCCAAGTGATTGATTTTAAAAAATTAAAAAAGTATAAAGTATATTTTTCATGATTCCAGATCCTGGATTCCGTGTTTTTAATAGTGCTGCCTTGATCCCTCGTGGATTTCAGATCAGTTTCTTTAATACATCAACAAACTTAAAAGGTCTCTATGTATGTTATAGGCAAGTTATCCAAGTACCATGATGAAAGGAGGGTTGTCCAATATTCACAAATAGACTCCATCGGCATTAGTGGTGATAAGAAGGGTGTCCATTGGTACATATGGTAGGACTAGTACCAACAAAAAATCGCGTCATTCCAATAGTTCTATTGGTTGTTATGCATCTCATTAAGGGGACTTAGATTATTTTCCTATGTGGCCTGGTGGGGTACAGGGCAATTCCGATAGTCCATTGGTACCAATGGTTCGATTGGTACCAATAGAAAATGATGTCATTCCAGTGGTTCTATTGGTAAATATGCATCTCATTAAGGGGACTTAGATTATATTGGACATGTGTGTGAACCACTCTTTTAGCTTGGCTGTCCAGTGGAATACATGGGTCAGGAACTGAAACCAGCCACAGTACATTGTTGACAAGGATCTTGTTGAATGGCAGCGCAAAGAGCCTTTAAGTGGGTTTATATCACAGAAATTATACGATTTGATGATGTAATGAATTTCAAATGGGTCCAAATTGAAGACTGTGATTTGGATGGGCACGCACGCAGTCGGAGGCTACTGTCTCGCAGGGATCTTGCTCGATTAGGCTCATAGTGCCTGTTAAATCCTTCAATGGCTTCATATAGGGTTCTCTTAGAGATGCTCCAAGAAATTGTTCGAGATTTGGTTTAACATGTGCCATTTTGTGAGGCTCTTGAAGCAAAGTGTTAACCAGGCAAACCAATTTGACTTGGTACTTCAGGTAAGCCTATCACAATGTATATGGGTCTTGATGTAAACTAACCTTGACACTGATATATGAAACTTGATGTATATAATAAATCTTTATATAGATAAATAAGAAACAATAAATTATTCATCAAGCCCAAATGGGCTCCGAGTCAATAGCCCATGAGGCCGATGAGGGCAAGAGGAATAATAATTATATTGTCGAAGCAAATAAAGCTGATGGAGGGGTAGAATTCTACCCCTCCATCAGCCAAGACCTTCTCAACAAGGCACTCAACTTTGCCTCAGCTTACGACAATATCACGAACGACGAACGAAACATCATCATACATGCCATACTCAATCCTAATACACAAGCAACAAGCATGGCAAAAGAAGGGCGACACAACATTTGACGTTACAATGGGCAGCTACGAAGGCGCTGAGACATGTGAGCTAGTAGGAAGTTTCCTGCTTTCACAATTACAACACCTTGACGTCAACATAGGGCTCTACAGAGACGATGGTCTAGCCATTTCTAATGCCGCACTGAGAGACACAGAAAAGATCAAGAAGGAAATATGCCATGTCTTTAACCAAAATGGACTACGCATCACAATTGAAGCCAATAAACAGATCATTAACTTCCTAGACGTCACCTTTAACCTTAACAACAGCACTTACCGGCCCTTCACAAAGCCTAACACCATGCTACAGTACGTCCATCGCGAGAGCAACCACCCACCGATCACTACAAAGAACATACCCGGCGGCATCAAGAGATGGCTATCATCCCTTTCATCGGACAAAGCATCATTCAACCAAGCCACCCCCCCACCCCCGTACCAAAAAGCACTCGACGAAAGACGAAAGCGGATACCACTACACTCTACACTACGAACCAACTACAACTGCTAAACGGAGAAACAGACAACGCAACAACATCCTCTGGTACAACCCCCCATTCAGCAAAAACGTCAACACCAACATCGGTCACAGATTCCTCACCCTAGTAGACAAACACTTCCCTAAAGAGAACAAACTCAGAAAAATCTTCAACCACAATACCATCAAGATCAGTTACAGTTGCATGAATAACACTAAACAAATTATCGACAACCACAACAAGCGTATCCTGAATGCATCCAAACACAGATAAATCCACAGATAACTCTGTTGACAACAACTCATGTAACTGCCGACAAAAAAACTCATGCCCTCTTAACGGAAACTGCCTTCAATCATCAGTTATCTACAAAGCAACTGTCAAACGTAACGACAATAACACTTCTGAAACATACATCGGACTCACAGAAAACCCCTTCAAAACTAGGTACAGAAACCACACTGCATCATTCTGTTACACAAAACACAGGAACTCTACGGAACTAAGTAAACATATCTGGTCCCTGAAAGACAACAACATTGACTACTCTATTTCATGGCATATCATTTCATCTAGCTCATCCTATAACAGTTCAAGTAAAAGGTGTAACCTTTGCCTCAAAGAGAAATTTTTAATTATCTGTCGTCCCAATCTATCATCACTTAACAAACGTAACGAACTTGTATCTTCTTGCCGCAACAGAAACAAAGCGTTGCTATGTAACAATTACACATTTAAATTTAAATTTTCCCCACCAATGTAATCTCAAAGTATATAGTTGATGGTTATGAATATTCTCATCAGTAAAATCCCCTGAAGAGTGAGAGATCACGAAACAGGCTTGTCGGGATGAAAGTGTAGTGTTTTTTTTCCTACTTCCAATATTGTGTAGTTTTTTCCTACTTCCAATATTTATATCACGTTCTACTGTAACGTATCGAGCACTCTACTACGGAAAAATCGAAACACAGACTTCCTATATATATATAAATTTTGATTTATATAAATACATCTTGATGCATATAAGTAAATTTTGATGTATATAGATAAGTAAATCTTGAAGTATATAAATGAGTCTTGATGTATATATATAAATCTTGATGTATCTAAATAAATCTTGATATATTGTCCCTTTTGGACAAGCATACCTCCCTCTGCCGAATGTAAATACATATAACATATGGCGGCGAGGTCTTAAATATTTAATGTAGACGACCAAAGTCCCTAAGGCATCCTAACAGGTTTATAGTTTTTTTGGCAGCTCCAAATTACACCAAACAGGCTTCTAATGCTTATAGAAAACCATTTGGTACACTTCTGATGTGTTTAGAAACATTGAGTCATTGGGTGCCCCTGTCAAGAGCAGTAAAAATCCCCCCTCCATGCCCTATGTCCTGCCTCCCCTCTGTCAGCTTTACATCGATAGGTGCATTTTGAATAGAAAAAGAGAAAGGTGGACCTTTTTCAACTTTCTCAGGGGTGGGGACATTTTGGCAACGAAAGGGACATGTTTGTCTCGGAGAGTGGGGAATTTGAATTATACATACTAGGCCTGCATTAACTGGTTTTGTGTCCAATAATTCACATAAATTGTAGCAAGAAAAAGAATATAGATGAACGGACATTTGTAGATTCACAGTAAGCAGAAACAGCTGCGTTTACTGAGGTCTAGAAGCTTACCTAACGTTGATTCAGTGTAGAGCATTGTTCAGTTATGAAGAAGCTTCAAAAGCCTGGAATAAACAATAACCACATTGATCAACCTTTATAGATGAAGCATGACCTTTTACCATTACCTTTTGAATGCAATTAAGCTAAACAACTGAAAAAACAGCAAACTGACCTCGCAATTCGTTGCTACAAAAAGAAGCTGCCAAGAAACTTGTCACCGTCACATGCACTTTCAATCTTAGGTCCCAGTATTTTGCTCGGTCGATCTGCAAAAATAATTGGAATGTCGATTAGGGAAAACTGAATGAGGAAATTGGATCGAATTTATCGGGAGAGGCGGGAAATAGGTTAGTACAATTTCTGTGGTATCAAGGAGTGTAGTGTAAAAGCTATAACTTTTTATCTTGATATTATATATGAGACTTTGAGATGCTTTTTTGAAGCGTGTAAGTCATAAACTTTATAGCACAATTCACTGAAAGTCATTATCATTTGGGCAACGGAACTTTTCATTTTTTTTTTGTTCTTGTTGTCATCGTTGTATGTATACTTATATACCAGTATAATACCATTTCAAGTCTCCAGACAGATCTTAAACAAAAAAAGCAACGTACAGTGTCGTTCACCGAGAAATCATGATCTAACGAGTCTAATCACATGCACACAGATGGGGTCGAGAAAATAATCAGTCTTACAATTATTATGTCAAACAAAATCAGCTCGTAAACTAGTTCTTAATGTTCTAAAATATTGATCATTAAAATCTCAGTAGTAAGAACCTATAGATATGCATTCAGCGCGCGATTCACAGCAAGTCATGAAATTACTGCAGTTTCAATCCAGGAGTTAAGCGATACTCAAGTTCCCTTGAACTCTTGAACAATCCAACTGAATATGAAAAACTCAACATACCTCCGTGGAAAGTGTGATGATGATAAATGCAAGTGTTTCCCAGGATAAATGAAAAGCTTTTTACCCAATACACTTAGAAATGTCTCAGAAACAGTGAAACTGCGAGGAGAGTGGTAAGTTTATCATATGGCAAAATCACGCGATTTTAACGCTTCGATTAGAACGTGCAGTTACATCCTAAATTCTTGTATTTTTTTTTTGAATAATGTACTTTTAACAAAGTCAGGAAAGACTAATTTGTTTTTGACAGAGCAGAAAAAAAGAAGACGAGATAAATTATAAGGTCCGAGATTTTAATACCAACCTTAGTGGTGAGTTCTGAAACAGTCTATTACTTCAGTTTAGTCCCTTGTCCAGGTCTGTTAATAAAAACCATGAAGTCATTGACAACATATAGCTATATCAAACTGAATGCAAACACTGCCTTAAAACCTTTAAAGTGACTCTCCATTGCAAATAATGAAATCTCACAGTTTTTTAATGCAATTTCAGGAAAGTCATCCTCTGATCATTTTTAGGGTTTTGCAATTTCATTAATTATAAACAAACGAAGAAACAAGTTTTGTATTTGTGGGCTTAAATCTTAGTTAAACATGTTAAATACTGACTGAATATCTGAGCCTTCCGTAAAATTTAGCTTTATGGCCGAATTTTATGGATCATGTGTGTATAGAAAGAATGCGTCATATTCATTCTTCAGATGATTTTCGTCACTTATAAGCTGCTCATAAAATGGGTAAGTTTATAAAAAATCTACAGGTGAAGGTAAAAAGTTGATAAGTACAAACCTCTTGACTTTCCAGGAGCAAATGTCTAATGTAGAGAAAGAAAAAAGGGACAGAAGAACTGATAAGTAAAGATAAGAAAGATCTCGGGGAGTACTGTCATATATGAGCTGAATTCTATGAGGAAAATACTCAGTTTATCATTTTTTTAAGCAGAGATCGCACAAATTCGCAACGAGGAATTATATAAATAGTCTTTCCTGAGTTCCTCGGGAAATAGTTTTAACTCATTTCATGAACAATCTAATTAGTTTAAAGTCTTGAACAAACCTCTAGATGATCTCTGATGTAGCTAAACGGCTTCGACAAGCTCCGACAGTGGCGGAATAAAAATGCAAGCTTCCTTGATTCACCCTCACTGCCCTGTCGAAAAACAGAAAAAAATTTACCATGATTCAAAGATAATCAGCAGAGCTTTGTGTGAACAGAGTCATGTCAGTGTTTACAGATATTTGTAAAATCAGACTAATCTACCAAGAATGACTGAGGCCAGAATGTGCAAAGTAAGGAATTCACTGAATTAAGTAACGCATAAGTGAACATCACTTTTCCACCTTCATGTTGTCACATTGCTGTATTTTATTTGCAACACAATTGATCAGAGACCATTGATATATGTTTTTATTAAAAGAAGTTGCACCTTTGTTGATTTTTGATGATTTGCGTTCAGAAGGAAACAGAAGTCTGTTTAAGACTGAGAACATCATAAACTTATCGAAAGCCTTGGACGTTCACGACGGTCACCGATCCGTTTAGCTGCTAATTTTATCAAGTGTACTGATCATCGTTTCACAGAAAAATTCCTTTGCAGCTTGAAGTTAATGAGTTCGAGGAGAGGCATCCTAGAAAGGTTCATGCAGTGTTGACTCAATATAACAGAATCAGTTTTGTGTTAGAAGCTTGCAAGTTTGTTAAGACCTTCATTTCCTTATCATTAATGTCGAGATACTATCTAGTGACAAAACAAGTAGTCACAAATAGAGAAGTAATTCCGTGGCGTTCATTTTCTGCTTATTCATTACTGCCTTGAACTTTAAAGTTTCTAAACTAACAACAGTAGACATTCGAATTTCAGAAAGTCTGCTTACCGACGTTATTGGGCGATCCAAGTGTATAGCTAAACATAAATGAGGAATGTGTAAATCAAGAACCAGCGATAATACTAAGGTACCCGATTTCTCCCTCTTTGGTTTAAGACAAATTAAGACTTGAAAAACCGAAAAGTTAGGCTGGCATTGGAGACGTTGAAGCTCTTTCCCATCTGCCTCGGAAGTGAGACATATGTACAAGATGATGCACTTTAGTGAAATATTTAGTGGCAGCTGGTTTAAGGTGCGGTGTTTTATGCGTTAATTAGATATATTTACATTGAATGACGTCAACGTCTGAGCTGGAATCACGCGATATTTTGGACAGAAACAACGGATCATTATTGAAATCTATTCGACTGTGCACACAACGTTATGTAATATTATGCTAAGCAAAGAGTAATTTTAAGTGGTATACATTTCAGGTATTGATGCATGGCCAGTGGGGGGTAGCAGTGTATCATCATAGCGATAAAAAATTCACCGTAATACCACACGGTACACTTGTTTTGTTTTTTGATCTTGGCAAATGCCATACAGCTTTTTAAAATCCTATATAAAACATAACACAAAGCTGTTCATGAAGTGTGGTTAAGATTTAAAGAAAATGAAGTGAATGACAAGGGCAAGGAGGGGAGGGGGGGTGGTACTCTCTCGGGTATATGCAGCTCCAGCAGGGTATGTCACATGTTTTTAGCCTTTTAGGCTTTTGTGAAATTGCGAAAAGATTTTTTAAAATTTTGGTCTTTAATAGGGAATGGTTTGCTCAAAAATTAGACATGTATGGTTAGCAACCGCAACATTTCTCTTCTATTCGACATCTTGGGCAGAAGTTGACTGTGATTAATTTGAAGCTCTTTTGCAAAGTGGTAACAAATCAATCAGCTACTGGAAAGCTAAGAAAATGCATCAAGGTGCCCGCGCTGTAACTGTATGGTAAAAAAACAGGGCATTAAATTTTGAGTCAGGTCTGAAATGTAGTGGAAAAAATCTCACAATTAGGGTGAATTCGTCAATCTGAACCAATTTCCGTTTTCTCGGTTACAGATGAAACATATTTATTGATTCATTAAGATATTTTAAAGTTTTGATTTTGGAGCTTTTTGCGTCATTTTTGTAATTAAGGGTAATCCGGGGGGGTTCCAGCCCGTCAGGGGGGTGTTCCAGGGTATTCCAGGGTGTCCTAAGGGTGTTGCAGGCCTGTTTCTGGTTTAACAGACACCCATTGTACTCTGAGCCGCTACCAGTTTTCTTCATTTTGTTTTACAATGTAAAACCGTGTGGTAGTAATTAATTTCGCGAATAAGGTGGACCAAGTATTTTTCGAGACTCCACTGTAATTTCAATTAACTGACGCAACGGAGCAGGTAACAAACATATCTAGGAACGTTTTATGCAACATGGTTCTTCAAACAGCATTGCAAAAATCCTAATCCCGTGGGAAAAAACGGACTAATTTACCAAGAATGAGTCCAGAATTGAAACACGCGATTAAATCAGTTCAATTTGTAAAGTAAGGGGTTGACTGAATTAAGTGACGCATAAGTGAACATCAATTTTTCACTTTTATGTTGTCAATGCTGCATTTTATTTGCAACACAATTGATCAGAGACAATTGATATATGTTTTAATAACAAGAACATGCAGCTTTGTTAATTTGCGCTCCGAACGAAACAGAAGTCTGTTAAAGACCGAGAACAGTATTAAAGCCGGACTTAATGAAAGACTATGATGTAGATTAGTTTAGTTTAATTCTTAAACACACGACTCCACAAGCTTTTATAGCTTTAAAAATTATCGTGTTTAAATAGAGATTATGTGTGTAAGTATTTACGGTCACTACGGTCAACCGATCTTCAGCTGCTAATTTTAAGTTTACTGATCATCTTTTCACAGAAAAATTCTTTTACAGTTTGAAGTTAATGAGTTCGAGAAGAAGCATCATGAAGAGTTGCATGCAATGTTGGACAGATTCTATTTTGTTAGAATTTTGCAAGTTTGTTGAGACATTCATTTCCTTCATTAATGTTGCGATTTACCCGGCCTAAAGCATACACTGCACGTACTATCTAGTGACAAAAAAAGCCACAAATAAAGAAGTAATTCCGTGCCGTTCATTGTCTCCTTATTAATTACTTCCTTAAACTTTAAAGTTTCTAAAGTGAACATTCGAGTTTCAGAGAGTGTGCTCTTACCGGCGTCACTGGACGATCCAAATGTATGGCTAAACATAAATGACGAATGGGTACATCAAGAACCAGCGATAATACTAAGGTACCCGATTTCTCCTTCTTTGAGTTAAGACAAATTAAAACTGGGAAAACCGAACAGTTAGCATGGCATTGGAGATATTGAAGCTCTTTCCCATCTGCCTGGGAAACCGAGACATATGTCAGGATGAAGATTTAGTGGGCGCTGTCTTAAGGTGAGGTGTTTTATGCAGTAATTATATTGAAATTAAATGACGTCAACGTCTGGGCCGGAATCATACGATATTTTGGAGCAAAACAGCGGATCGTTATTGAAAGCTATTCAACTGTGCACATAATGTTATGCTAACGAAGACTTAGTTTAAGTGACACACTTTTCAGGTGTTGGCCAGTGGGGGTAGCAATGTATCATTATTCACCGTAATACCTCAAGTTCACCCAAACACCGAGAGCAATAAGTACGAAACGGTTGGTTTTTTGATCATGGTGAATTCCACATAGCATTTTAAAATTCTATATAAAACATAACACAAACCTGTTCATACTCTGAAGAAAATGAAGTGAATATATATGACGATAAGTCCCTTAACGCGATTCTTTTCTGTGAAATAAGCAACATGATTTAACGGCATTTTGAAGTATTGCCGCTGTGACCTGTCTTAGAAAGCGAATCATATAGTTGATTGTGGGGATTTTATTGCAACATCTGAAATTGCACGATGTTTATAACTAAGCAGCCAGACAAGGGAGGGTGGGGGGAGGGGTATATCAGTTATTTTAACCTTTTAGGCTGTTGTGAAATTGCGAATATAGATCTTACCAGGAGCCATGGGCTCCTGATTTTACAAATTTTGGTGTTAATAATAGGGAATGCCTTACTCTAAAATTAGGCATGTTAGAAACCTCAGCATTTCTCTTCCACTCGACTTCTTGGGCAGAACATGACTGTAATCAATTTACAGCTCTTCCATCCAGACCTCTCAAGTCTCACAGTTTTGAGGACAATCTCACGGTCTCACGATGAGGCACGAAAATCTCACGGTAAACAGATTCACAAGCCGATGGAATATACTTTTTGAATATTTTCATTTTTGCCTTGTAAAATTGATTTTCAAGCGTCAATTCTGTAGAAATCCTACCCTGGGTGCCAGAGGCTATCATGCGCGGTTTCCGGTTTCGGTCTTGTCTTAAAAAGTGACCCGCGCGAAAAGCTTCGCCGCTCGTGTCTTCGGCCTACGGTCGACAAAACGAAGCTCCCCGTCCGCACGCGAGAAAAAAACCTCTGGTACCCAGTGTATAGAAATCCACGATTCTAAGGCATATTTATATTTACATTTTTCTGTTATAAGTAGTAAGCTTACTAATGTAGAAATCCTATAAAAATATTAACCTTTTTTTTGTTTTCCATTGGCATAGTGTCCTTCGAAAATACCACCATTTGGTAGAACAGCTTTTCCATATCCATGCCTTTCTCCGAGGTCGTTTTTCTCTCCTTCGTATTTCTGTTTTTAAACAAAGGTCACGGATCTTAAGCTTAATTAAGTTTGGGTAAGACTTTACGAGAGTTCTTGTAAATTAACCCAACCAGTTTTTTTGATTTGTTTGTTTGCTTTTTACATAAGCGTCAAGCTTTCCATTTAGCTGCTTTTATTTTGTGGATTGAATATTTTCTATTAGTGCCGGATCCAGGAGAGTGGCCCGCCCCCCCTCATTTTTTTAGACCAAAAGAGACCGACCCAGCCTCCTCTCCCACTCCCCCTTTATCTCAGAGTCTGGAAGACCGGGCCCCCACCTTATCTAAAGGTCTGAATCCGCTACTGTCTGTAAACCGTTCATCCACTGGGCGGGAAACAATCTGAAGTAGAAAAAGTTAACATTGCTGTCATTTTTATAAACATAAAGCTTAAGTGTAATTAATACTTCAAGCATAATTTTTACTTCACTAAGTGGTCGGCAAGTACCGAATCTTGTTTTCAAACAACCTAGCAAAAGTAAATGGTTGGCTTACCCCTAAATCAGTGCTCTAATCCAAATCTTCTGAACCAGCTCCAAATAAATCTGACCTGATTGTAGCTAAAGGCGGCTGAAGAAAAGTTATTTTCAGTTTCTCCCTTTGTAGCCAAACCGTTTAACACAAGACGGATCTTAAGTGTGCTTTGCAAAAATCCCGGATGTGAGTTAGTATCACACACTTACGGCGTTATTACTGAGATTTACAGAAGTAATGAATATTAAAATTAGAGGTACAATTAAAAATAGAGAACGCGAATTCCCGTTTAGATCTGATCGAAATCTATATTGACCACTCCAGAAAATACCGTAACATTTTAGTCATAATACTGTTTGTTGGTCACTCCGCCAAAATTTTGCATAAGCACTGTCTTCAGTTTCTCTTGGGAGTTAAATGGCCCCAAGAGAAACTGAAAAACAGTGCTCATGCAAAATTTTGGCGGACTGACCAACAAACAGTATTACGGTATGTTATGGTATTTTCTGGAGTGGTCAATAGCAGAACTTGATTACTTTGGCTGAAACCCGACTTTGAATTTTGCGCGCGATAAAGAAATCAAATTCCAAAATCTGGAGTTTCCCAAAGCGCTGGTAAATGGAATCTACTGGGCTAAGGTTCTTGTCTAATAACACGTGGCCAAAAGTTATGAAATAAGGGTCATGTAGCAGCTCACCAACTTTGTCGCCAACTCACTTACCTTGTTAAATGTTGGTGAACTTTCCTGAAGTAGAATTCCTATAAAGAACCACGTATATCCAAGTTAAGACAGAGAAAGAAAATTTGGTGGTCGCTCAGTGTTCTCGTCCTCCATAAAACAATCTTATAGGCAGCTTCACATTGTAGTCATGCAGTTGCAGCGATCGCAAAGAAATGTACAAAAAGGCATGATATGCACGTGTAAATTTGTTGTTTTGCCGTATATTTTAAAAACCTATTATACACACGCGTTTATTTTTGTGACATCCTTACATTAATGAGACAAGCTAGGCACTTCTATTTAGACAGAGCACTTGGTGGAGCACTTTTTCATTTCAGTCTTGTGATGTTTTTTTGTTGTTTATAGCCATGTCATTTTGACAAATGAGACACTATGTAGTAAAAACCGGTTGGTTTCACTCATAAAGAACGCGCAAATCAACGTACTGGTTAAATCACAATTTGGCTTTGGTTGCTCTTAAGGGTGTTGCGCTGTATCGTAGTCTAAGGAGAAAAAAATTGCTAAAGCTAAGCAAGGTACTTCAAATTTAAGATTACCACTTCCACTGTTTGGAGTTAAGATATCATCGATACGCTGTTAACTGCAGCTTCGACTAATAACTCTAGAATTAATGGCTATAGCTTCTCACAAGGCCAAAGTAAACTAAACGGAACGGAACAACAAAAAAGAAAGCCATATTCACCATGTTTTGCAGTAACACCCCCAGCTATTATGTTCCTTCGAGTTTTAATATTGAGGCATTTGCCATTCTACTCGCAGCACTTCACGCGAGTTCACCCTCTGTCAAGAGCAGCCTTTATGCTGCATCGAAAAAGGTGCGGGTTATTTATTGTTTATTTGTTTTCATACGTTGAGTTTAAAATCGTTTTACTTTTTATAAACAGTGTGACAGGATTTCACTTAACTAATTTGATTATATGGCAAACCTTTGCGATCAGCGGAAACAATAAGGAGCTTAAGCAACAGTGAAGGCGACTGCTACGAAAGCGTCACTCTTAACTGAAGTGAAGTCGCGCTCCTTCAAATGTAATCGCGCTTCCATCTCGTTCAATTCATCAAATATTGGCAGTCTTTTCTGGAGTTGAATTCCAAAAAACTGTATCGAAAGTTCAAGATAAGAAAAAGAAAGCCGTGGTCTTGCGTTCACGTCCTCCACAAAACGTGAAAATAGACATCTTCATGTCGTAGTCGTGCAGTGACGGCAAAGAAATGTACAAAAAAGCGTGTTGCACGTGCAAAGTTGTTGTTTTTGCCAATCTAAACCAATTGCTTTTTTGCCGTTCTCGTAGACGTCGTCGTTGCTTAAGCTCCATAATAGTGGTCTCTGTCAAAGGTGTTTTCCCTCTTCTCTGCTTCTTCTTTTACTTTGCTCAGGTTTTTCTTTCGTGATGTTTAGGCAAAAGTACAAAATTTTTGGTCTGTCATAGCCTAAACCGAAGGGTAGGCCAGAATGGGCCATGCCCTAGTTTTTTTTAACTCCCAAGACAACGTCAAATCGCTTGATCGTACAGCATTACCAAGTTGTGCGCAGCGAGACTAACTTGGGTTAATTGGGTATGCAGCCCCTGAGGAGACAGCAATACTACTAATACCGTGTTCGTCTCTGCATTCAAGTTTAAAATATACGGCTCATTTTCTTGTCATTTGTGAACCACTTTTTAGATGAAGTTAGTTTGTTATCAATTTCGTTGATGAAAATCAAAAACAGTGCGGGTCCCAACGCTGTACCTTGCGGCACAACGGAATTGACGTGCATCCAAGAAAAACTAAATCCGCGATGACAACGCGTCAGTTGAAGACGATTCGTGAGCAACGATCTTAACAAAGAGAGAACGTGACCATGACGGAAAAGCCCGGTTTCCCCTCATATGACAGAAAAACTGCCTTACCTAGCGATGTCATCGTAATACGCAGGCAAGTACTAATTGAAGGCACTGTACGTTTTACGTTTCCTAGAAGAGACAGAACCTCCGTTTCCAGGTGGACACGAAGCCACGCGAAGGTCTAGTCATTGACAGGGCGAAAGCAGTAACTTTATTTCCCAGTTACTATAAAACTACGCTGAGTATCGGTCTTGTCACAGGATTTGAGCCCGCGACTTACCGCTCTTATGCAACTAAGTTAACCCCACCTGCAGACTCTGCCGTAGTAAAATACGGTTTTCTATCTGCTAGTTGTCTTTTAACTTTCGGGATCATTTATGGTTTATGACGGAAAAACTACATATACCTTTTTTTTTTCGCTCATAAGGCGGTGCATTTTTGTTATATCGTCTGTCATTGTGTAGTCTGTTTTGATGACTTCGCAAGGAGAAAAGGAAAAACAGCGTCACGTCACGCCGCACTGCCCTCAGTGAACGCCTGAAACATGCAGGCTAGTTATCACTGCAAGAATTCGACTGGTACGAAAATCAATCAAAGCGATGGAAGTAATACGAAATCCTGGTCAGCGGCATGTAGAATGAGGGCGAGGCGGGTGCCAATTTGTATCTGTCCAGAGGTTATCACAAACACCCGGGGGGTACTCCCATATATAAGCCATATAGCTATGTGCCGCCTCATCGGGTAGGGTTTTTGCGCTGTTTTGGTCTGAAAACGGGTAAACACTTTGACCATTTTAGTCTGGAATCGGGTATGGTTTTATAGCGAACTACGGAGTATTTATCGCTTCAATTCCAAATGAGTGAGAAAGAAAGAGAAGTATGCGAATAGGCCACTTGCACTGAGAGGTCACGTGACCAATGCTTCCTTTAAACAATGAGTTGGAATCTTGCTGATGCCAAAAATTGTTACAGCACACAAAAATTATCTTACACCCGAAATTTAAGAGGAAACGCATTTAAGGGAGGTATTTTATGGCACTTTGATTTTTCAGCAAAGTAGTATGATTTGTATTGGCCGCCATGTTGCAGGGCATGCTTTTGCCCTCCAACATGGCGGACAAAACTACTTCTTGCTTATATCTTGTTCAACGTTTCACAGTTACGCTCAGATGTGCTGTAAACGTTATCACATCATCTTTTCAACATTTTCCTTGAAGTTTAAGTGCAAAATTTGTGTTCAGAGAGAGGTAATTCATAATTTTAAAAATCCCATTTTGGTCACGTGACCATTTACGAACTTATTCATTTTAAGAAAATGGTGCGGGTTTGAAAAACCAAATGACTATTATTTTGTTTAAGATATGACCCACTAATCGTTTTTCGAAGGCAAAATCATGTAACTTTCATTTTCATAAAAACAATGTCACATGCCTCTTAGTGCAAATGGCCTATTCGAAATGGATTTGAATAATTTTTTGTTTGCACTCTAATCTAAGTAATGATAACATAATTTCTGCCTAAAGGCCAGGTATGAAAACGGTTATGGATTTTAGAGGTCTAGTCTGAAAACGGGTGTGGAAAATTACATTTTTTGGTCTGAAATCGGGTGAGGATTTGAAGAACCGGGCGGCACACCCCGACCAAGAATTCCTAGGAGTACCCCCGGGCACAAACACAAGAAGAAACTCGGCTAAAATTGCAAGTGAAACTTTTATTTTAGTAAGTAAAAATACAAAAAATAAGAGGGCTCCACGACATCTACCTGTCGCAGAGTTTGCTTAACATGCATACATGGGTGAAACTAGAAATTCAATCCGTACAGCCGGCACTGGATGTATTAATTAAAAATGAAACAGTTTGTCACTTCAGCCATATATCATTTCAGTTGAAACTAATTTTAGCGTAGTTCAACACAAGCATTCAGTTGAAAACATAAAGCTAAAAAATACTTATTAATTCATGACACACTGTATCTTGGTTCCAAGAAGGTTCGCTCAAAGCGTGAGACTATCAATGGGTATTTCCGACGAATCAAGGTTGTGACGATCCCTACTGAAGAAATTTAAGATCTTAGACATCGTCGCTCGTAGTTGCTCAAGATCACTGGAAGCGCTATTACGTTAAAAAAGAATACAGTCTAGATATACATACTTATATCTACGATGGCTTTTAATGTCTTGAACAGAAATGCTGCTTTCAAAACTGGTTTCTGTGGCCAGTGAACCAAACGAGTGTGTCCAGAACAATTTTTTTGTCCATGAATCCTTAACGCAGTTGTGCTGTAGTCGTGTCAATGGATGAAAACGCAGTTTTTTGAAAACGATTATGTCAGAGTGATGTATACCAGTATACCAGTAAATGCGCATGCTCCAATCAAATATGGTACCGTTTCTATTGTTGCGATATAACGTTGACGCCTCATTTGTAATTCTGCTGACGCCAGCTTTGCAGGTGCGTTCTGATTAGCAATACGAGATGAATTTTCTGATTGGCCTTTTTGTTAGTTTTCCCTGTTTTTTGCTAAGGGCCTGTTTACATGGAGGTGGGGGACCCCAGGTATGAGGTAGGTGAGGTAACACGTGGTGCGTCACCCCACCTATCATGTAAACGTGATCAGATTAAAATGAGAGATTCTATGGACAGGCGGGTTACACCACCTAAGAGGGTTAGTAAACAGGCCCTAAATCTTACTTCAGTAGCTAATGCGACATTCTTACTGTCGCAAATAAAGAGTAGCTAAAGTTAACGTTACTCGACGCTGTCAAACACAATTACGGAGAAAGAAAAAGGATCGTGAAACAGAAAGTGACAAAATTATTCGAAATCCAGTAATCGCACAACGAAAGAAAAAACAATCTATGAATTTGTTCAACTGAGTCCTTGTTTCTTAGGAAGCCATCTTTGCAGAAGTGGCATACGATTCTTAGTCGTTTCCGAGTTTTCTTTTGTTTTTGCGAAGTGCACCAGTCAATTTTCGGGGGGGATCCAGGATTTTTTAATGAGGGGTGGCTGATAACAATCGGCCACCAAACTATAATCGAAACTATTCGTTACTTTATTTTAAAATTGTCCTACGTTTGTCCCAAAACATGGCGATTTGGAGACTGTAACATTGTAAACTCTTGAAACGCCACAAAATAGAAGAAGTAGAGCGTAAAGAACTACCCTACTAACCTAGTCCGCCAAAAGCAAAGACGCTGTCATTCGTCTAGGGTGCAGGACCACAAATTTCTCACAAGCCACACTTCTATCGATGGTAACTGCATTTGCATACATGGCCGGCGATGACGGCCAAATCTGAGAGTCGTTCCGCGGTCATTGCGTTGCGAAGCCAAGTACAGATCCTCCGAATAGAAAAAAATGACGTCTCCACCTCCGAGCTTTCCAGAGGCAAAACGGCGAGAATTTTTAGACGTTCCCTCACGTTTGGGAAGAAGATGTTGTATGCGTGTTATATGTTTGTGAGGAGACCGAGATGGATTAATAATCCGGCGTTGCCTGTCGCTTCCATTGGTTCATTCATCGAAACAGTTCCTGACTTTCGAAAGATGACGGGAAGTGTATCAGATGGCCCCACTTCTCATGCAATACTTAAGCAAGTTCCAGGCGCGGATCTAGAATACATACTGACGGATTTCCCAAAAGAGCGTCTACTAAGGCGCACGCTTCTAGGGGGGTCTGGAAGGGATGCTCCCCGGGAATTTTTTGAAATTTTAACCTCCCTCAAGCTCCCTCTTTTCTGGGTTTCTGAGTCATTCAGACAGGATATTGGCAAGTTTTCAACTTGGATTTTTTTTCCATTCAAAATATATCTATTTATGACCGATTTTCGTAAAAAGTTGGAAACAGGTGTGGATCTGCGCCTGAGTTCTACTGTGGTTTCTTGAGACTTAGAGGTGATTACTTGAGAAATAAGAGCACAGAGCTCATAATGTGCTCTCTTTTCCTGAGAAGATTACGTCAAGGAAAGATATTGTCACCGGTAGTTTTCTCGATTTCTTTGGGACCCACGTATTTTCGTATGTTTTTCCACACATTATATTTTGGTATATTTTTCTTGGTGAGCTGTTCTAAAGGAGGGTGGCTGGCCATCCACTCCCGCCCCCCTCCCCCTGGATCCGCCCATGTTTTTGCGAAGTTTCTTGTCATTTTCTGTTCCAGCGCACTACTCCAAGTCTGTTTTATTGAGCACCAGGACTCTCTCAACTCTTTCAGTAAAACACAATTAAAGAAAAGAACCGCAAGTTTCTAAAAATCTAGTCCAGAAAGTTGGATCATATTAAATATTCCTGTTTAACTTGCACAGTAATTTACATGATAATACAGCACGAGCATCTCCTTCTCCCCCTTTCATCGGCCTACAAAAGAAAAACACAGGTACAAAATCACACTCAACGTAATAAACTACAGCCCAATTAGGAAATCCTCTGATAAGAGGCCATGAAGCTTAAGTATATCCAGCCTTTCCTATTTCCAATCAGCAAGTTTAAAGACGCACTGTTCTACGCCAGTGTGTCATTGACATTTTATATCTGAGCTCCGGGACGTAAACATTATATACTATTATATGGAAGGATTCAGCTACAGCATTTCAGGATTTTAGAAGAAGGAATTCAGTGTTAAGTCTACCAAAAACTCGAAAATCACAAAACAATACTAAACACCATTTCACCTCCTTTACACGGGTTGGGTTCTCATTTCAAAAACATTTAACCTAATTATTAACCACCAACTCAGAAATCCTCCGCAATGGAGGCCTTATAAACAAAGGCTGCTGAAAGTATAACGGACGGACAAAAACAAATGAACTGTTCACATTAACACTGAAAGTCTTTATCTTTACAACTCTTTGCATCTTTTGAATGTAAAACATTGACAAATTGACAATATTCTAGACTGCGAACAGTCTATCTTTTTCTTCAGATTTAGCGAGGGCACTGCACCCGTGCGCGAGCGTGTGTCGAGCGGCGAAGCCACGACACGCGAGAAACGAGGGCGGCAGCTTAAAGAGAAAAAAGAGAGTACTCATAGTCTACGGACGATCTTGCATTATCAAGCTCGAGGTTCCCTTTTTCGTCCTGCGACAAAATAAATCATGAAACGACATTCAACAGCAGAAAACTTCGAAATGAAATTTCAAGACAAGTGTAGAGGCCTAATTATCTATCTTTTAAAACACATTTCAACGAAGACTTTCCCTTGCAACTCAGAATCAGAAACTGGAGAACGACACTTCGCATTTAGTTTTTAAAGTTACGCAAAAAACACGTCAGAAAGTCATCACCATCAATTAACAAACGGACATGCCTTTTAACAGCCTTGCGCAAGTAGAAGCCTAAATACCTAATTCTGTTTCCAGCGAGGATCTAACTGAGGGCCTGTTTACATGTAGGTGGGGGACCCCGGATACGGGATCATGTAAACGTGATCAAATTAAAATAAACATTTATATGGCCAGGCGGGTTACCGCACCCAAGCGAGTTACCTCACCTACCTGGGGTCCCCACTCCCACGTAAACAGGCCCTTAAACGCTGTTTAAAAACAATGTCGAAGAAAGGCTTTACCTCATCAGTGGACAAATCTTCTAACTCAGGCAAGACTTGAGACTCGGCAGTCTGATTGTTTATCTCCTACGATGTGAAAAAACGAAAGGTTCATCATCTTTGTACTGCCATTAAAAAGTAATGTCATGATATTTTGGAATTATTTTTAAACCCTAAACACACACTTCCCTGCGACCAGAGGGCTCGTTTCCTACCGCCTGCCGAATACCGGGGAAAAGAGATCTCTGCTGGCAGGGAAAATACACATTGGAAGGAAAGGAAACCCTGAAGTAATGCTTCAGTTCTATTTAAAATGACTTTACGTACTGCTAAACCTCGATTATAATTGTCTGTGTCTTTGGCTTTCAATGTCGGCCAGGATGGAAATGGATTGCAACTTGAAAAAACGGGGCCAACTTTTTCAAGTTTAACTCCTGTGCTACCTTTTCCGGTTGCAAAGTAAAAGTTCACTAGAATTTTGTGTAAAAGCCTGTGTTCTAGTTTACTATTGATATTTTTCATTCAGTTTTAAAACCTAGTTTAATAAAACACGTTTAGTTGGTGTGAATAGGGAATAAGCAATGGAAAACGCCCCTTCCTTTTTACAACCGGCCTACTCCTCCTAATAATTATTGCGCAGTCCCTTAAAAAAAAAAACCTATACGAAAAATATCAGCAACCCACCCGTTCTTGATCATCCACTGATTCATACAATGGGGTTTCTTCTTCAGTTTCACTGACTTCTCCATCGTTCTGGCAAAAATCATACATTTTAAGATGTTAAACACCATCCACCTTCTATATGTAACTGTAAGCCCACCAGCGTACTTATTACATTTAAAACGAACACACATTGGAATAAAGAAAACCTTAAAAAGATGGTTCAGTTATATTTAAAATGGCTTTCCCTACTACTGTACCTCGACTATAAGTTTAAGAATTTGGTTTTCATGGCCTGGATGAAAACGGATTGCAACTTAAAAAAATTAGGCCAACTTTTTCAAGTTTAACTCCCGTGTGCCGTGACGTGATTGAACATTACACGAACAGTCATTTATGTTTCATGATTTCCGCCTGCCGTTTTTAAGACAATTAACACCAAACCAATGTTAAATTCCCCGCAAAGTCCCGGGGGTCGGGGGGCCGGAGTTTTAAATGACTGATGCATAAACTTAACGAAACGAAGCTGGTGACTAACCTGTTCCTGTTCAATCTCTTTTTTAGATGATGAATAAGCTTATTAATTTAACTGTAACCCACATATAAGAACCTGCTTGATCTCGTTTGGCCAACCTGGTTCTTATATTGCTGGGTAATAAAGAAGCAAATTTCTACCAGCAGGTTATTAAGCCACTAGATTCTTACACGCGAGTTTTTACTGTATTAAAAACTAACTCAGTATCACCAACTCGGAAATCCTCCGCAATGGAGACTTACAAAATGAAGGCTTCTGAGCGTATTTGATTATCTCTGACGGACAGAAAAATAGAACTGTTCACACAAACACGGAAAGTCTTACTAAATATTTAATAAATAAACTTTCACAAAAATAGGTGAGTGATGACTAACCTGCTCCTGCTCGTGCGCTGATTCAGGTGATGAATCAGGAAAGATGAGAGGGTACTCCCTATTCCAGTAGTTCTCTGATGGCCATTTATGTTCAGGTTTGGGGTTCCCTTTACGATCCTGCAAAAAAAAAAAAAAAACTTAAAACCAGCCATCTCCCTTTAATAAAGTGTGGACGTGTACACATTTCAAAACCTTCATTTTAAGTACAATACGATTACACTGACCAACGAAAGATAATTGTTAATATGAAAACAACTTTGACAAGATGTACCAAGTTCAAAACAAGCATCGCATGCCGAAAGCAAAGATCACCAGTCAAAACTTGGCCTATATAATAAAAGCCAGTTTGTGACTGCATATGGCTACTGTTTTAGTTTTGTACAATATATTGCAATAAAAAAGGAATGAAAGTTGTAGGAAACGATAGAAATTCAGATTGTTTATCCATAAATATACTATCGTTGCTCTACAAGGTGTATATTTAACAAACAACAACAACAAAACAAATAAGCAAACAAAACAAAAACGAAAAAGTAACAAAAAAGAGAAAGACAGAAGGAAAAAAGAAAGGGTACTGCGCAGGATTCGAACCCGGTACCTTGTCAAAAATTATACGAGCATAAGGTTAATGTGTTAAAAACAACTGACAAACTATTTTTAAGCGTCTTTACAGTTATTTGCTGAGAGAAATTTTTCCTAGCGAAGATTCTGACTTCTCGGCGGAGGGAAGAGAAACAGAATAGGGAGGAGGGAGAACTTGGGGCGAAAATGTAGCGAGGAGGAAGAAAATGAAATGTTGCGAGTAGGGAGATATCGATGAAAAGGTAATTTTCAGGCTTTTTGCGTTCTGATAAGGGATGAGGGGAAGGACCCTCTCTCTCCGGCGTTGCGTGACATAGAGAGAGATAGAGAGGGGCCAAAACCGCACTAGACACACGGTGGTTACGCCTTCTTTGTCTGCTATGTTGGTGTGGAGGTGAAGCGCTGAAAGTCAAAAACTTCCTTTACGACTAAGTTCAAGAAACGAGTGTTACCCATCGCCAATTTTTAAACCAAGTTTAGGGAGGAGGGAGATTTACCCCCCAACCAGTACCTCTCCCCTCTCGGCGGGATTGGAAAGAGAAACATTATCTTTATCAAGGCGCACGTACAAGAAATTCGCATTCAAAATAGTATAATCAAAATCGAAATTAGCAACTCCTTTTTCTTTTCTTTTGAAAATATATTCTGCCTTACAAAATTCGCAGATCACAGTGTATTTTTTTGCGGGCGGGAATTTGTTACGTAATAAAACGAAAGGCGGGAAAATGTCATCACGTGAAAAATCATCCGAGGTGGATTTAACCAATCAGCTGCCGCCACGTCACTAGGCTTTGAATGACATCGTTTGTTGTTTTTGTAGTTTGTTCAGTTCGCTCTTCAACGGCAAACTGTTCAGGATGAACTCAAAATTTAATAAGAAAACATCACGGAAATTATTTTACACAAGACAGGGATTCATCTCTTTTTACTCAGGAATATCCTAAGGAGTTGTTCGAAGCTCAAGGAAACATCATTTATAAGGATATTTCACGAAAGCCCAAAGCTCCGCAGGATTTGATTTGTATGGCGAGTGTTCTTGGAAAATTGAAAACAAGCTCATGCTATTTACGCGATGAAAATCATGCAATGGACACTTATGCTATACAGTGGAGAAAAGCGAAGTGTTTATCTGTAAGGAAAATTTGTTTGGTGTTGCTTTCAACCGTTGTCTCGAAGATACAATTTTTTTGTGTGGGTTGTTATTTCAAAAACCAACCATGGCTTCACCGAACTGCAAGGACCAGTATTTACCAAAGAAACGCTCAAGAACTAACAAAAGAACAGCTATAAAAAAGACTTGTTTGTTTTCTGGACTTTCAAAGGAACTTCACTTGACTTAAACTGATTTTATAGGAGCCCTGGACGATAAATGTGAAACTGTGAGTTCAATGTGTTTACTCTTTGCTCATTTGTTTGAATTGAACATGAACTGAACATCTTTTATTTGCTTTTATGATTGTTGTTTGTTACTTTATCAAAAAGTATGAATTAAAATTGATTGAGAAATTAATACTGTGGAAATTATATGATTTTGTTTTGCTGGAAGTTCTTGTTTTCACCCAATAATTTCACCTTATGGTTGCTTCAACATACAAAAGTTATCTTCTTGTGTTCAACTCCATGTTTTAATATCAGCTGAAGTTACTTGTCCTAAACGTTCTCAGTGAAAACATTTTATGAAGTTAGTTTAATCAGTTGAAAGAAATGAATTTGAAATGATACTTTGAATCTGCTAAAGTTTGTGATTTGATTTCAAAAGCAAATCTCGTGTTTTCTCGAGTATAAAAATAACAAAGAAAGGAAAATGGCGAAAGGCAAGAGCTGAGTAGAAATAAACTGTAAACAAAGAATAAAAAAACAAATTGCGATAAAATTGGAAAACTTACGTGGTAGGATGACACCAGTTTAGCGATGTTTCCGTGCTGCTGTACAGCTGATGTGAGATTCATCACCTGCTGTGGAGTCATCTTCACTCCTGCGAGGAACAGTATCTCCAGGTGAGGAGCGCAGCTGAGATGTTTTATCAAGCTGTCGACTCCTGCACCCAGAAGAGGATTGTCTGACATGTTGAGCGACTTCAAGTTTGGAAGATCTTGTTTGAATACTCTGCTGATGAACTCCACAGCAGGTGATGATGTGACATTGATACGCTCGAGTCTTAATATCTCCAGTTTGTGTGTTGTTGGGATGCTCCTCAGTAGAGACTCTGTTACCTCAGCATCAAACACTTCACCGTGTTCACCCAAAACCCATATCCAGTGTGGAGCGGTGATAAACGGCATCATCTCAATCAGCTGTTCCACTTCTGACCTGTTCACCCACTCAGCTTGAATCGTCCGAACCCTGCAGAGACCATGACGCTTTGAACAACAGCTGCTGCTGCTCTCTTCACTTGACTCATCACCATTCATGTTTGTCTTCTTTGTTGTCTCTTCTAAACTAACTAACTTCTTTACCATTTTAAAAAGAAAAGAATCACCAGGACATCTTACAATGTCAGTAAAATAAAGGTGAGTGTTGTTTTCTTCTTTCATTAAAAAAAAATCGTTGACTTGACGCCATGGAAATGCATTCAAAAATTCTGATGCTTTTTGTTCTCCTGTTCTACTAACTATAACAGCGTTTAATTGCTGTACTAAACTAATTAAATTGTTATAATCTTGTTCTGTATACTGATTCCTAAAATAGGAAAACTGGTTGCTTTCAGAGAAAAATATGTACATATGTGAAGCGGTAGTTTTAACAAAATTTTCCTTTGCTGCAATATTCAGCTGGTCAGGATTTATTAAAAAAACACCTCCTAGATTAGAAAGAAAAGTGGGGAAAAGTTCTGTTCTCGTGTCTGCTGAGCAGTAGAAGAATAACTGTGTACATAGAGTTAAAAGATTTTTTTGTGTTTCTGACAAATCTTTCACTGACGGTGCTTGGTTGTCGAAGCTGTACTCTCCGTGTTCCTTCGCCGCCATTTCCAACAGATGAATCAAGATCTCGCGCGCGGCTTCTTCTGACATTTCAGCAGCGAATTTAAAAACTTCATTCAACTTGAAGATCTTTTCACTTGAGTCGACTTTGAAAAGGGAATTGTTTTTACTTTCTTGAGATAACAGTTTTTCTTTCAGAAATAAAGAAGCCAAAAACTCCTGCATGGATTTGTGAATGAAATGAACGGCTTTGCACGGGTTAAGAGCGGACATGTTTAGCAGCTGAAACAACCCGACCTCGATCAGTTTCTCAGTCAAAACGGGATCTGGCAGTTTACTGAGAGGAAAATAAAGTAAATCTTGTAGAAGTGCGTCAAAGGCTAGTTCTCCTACTTTACAGAGTTCTTCTTTGTGGTCGTCAACTTTTTCCGCCGGCTTGTTTTGTTTTTCACGCGTATGATTAAACATAGTCTGTAGAAACTGAAAGTACACCATCTCCCGTGATGAAGGAAGTCCTTCACAATCCTTTTCTTTCCAAACCAACAACAACATTAAAAGCAAAATAGGTATTTTTGCTACATCTTGCAGGTGTTGTTGCTGCAAGTATTGAAAAAACTCTGCAACGTCTTGATCATCTTTCAAGAATCTACGGGCGAACTCTACTTGTCGCTCACGGTCAAAACCGTCGATCTCAAATTGAGCATCGCTGGAACTTTTCAATTCCTCTCCTTTCATGTCTCTAGACGTTATAATAACACAACAATCCCTCAACTGCTCGTCCGTGAACCAAAATACGCTTAGGCTTATGATGAAGTCTTCCGCAGTGAAAAATGTCGGTGTAGTGTTTAAGTTCCTTCTGTGTTACTCCGCTGGGCTTCTTCTCATCCATAAGCCAAGACAAGTGGGTGTAAATTTCATCGATATGAACGGCAGAGCTTTGGTCCCACGGAACGATTTTGACTTTGCTGTTGGTTTCATAAATTGATCGCAGCTGTTTCTGGCACTCCTTGAGGCAGAGAGAATCTGTTAAAGAAAATTTTACGTTCCTTTTTTTAAAGAATTGTTTGTTAATAACTTGATATCTTAATAGGCGAGGAAAGTTAAAGGGAGGTAGTTGACGCACAAAATATAGGCCCTCATTTATATAAAGTGATCAGATTACCGAATATAAATAAAGTTTCCATATTTAAAAACAAATTATCCTCAACTCATGATACACCAACAGAAATGTAAGTAACAATGCATGTATATATCAGGGCTCTAAAACACCAGAATATAGTGTAGGAATGTAAATACTATGATCAAACGTTGAAGGAATGCTCCTTATTAATTCAATTTGTTAATTCATTTATCTATTCAATTTTCTTCTTTTTCACCTGCTTACACACTGACTTTAACTGGATGGGGAGCTAACTAGAAAATCTAACAGTATATTTCGCTTCTCAGCTCGCACTTATTATTTCTCTTATATTATAAAGTTATAACCTAGCACAAATTTCAGTTATAAAAAAGTTAAAAATGTAATTTCACCGTGAGCTAAATAAAGAATCGTTAATTGTTACAATTACAAATTATGAATATGGCGGGATGGGCAGCCTTAGCCGAGTAACATTTATATGTAAATGTATTTGAAGACTGCATCAGTAAAGCAAGTGAAAGGGGCGTTACCCCACAAAGAGAGGTTCAGGGAGGAGACACCAATAGAGGGCTACCTGTCCAAAGCCGTTAGTGACGTTTGTGGTTGAGTGCTAAAAATAATTCTTATTTTTTATAACTGGCCTCGAGGATTAACGCAAGTTAAAAATACCTTAGCAAAATTCTAACAGAAAAATTGAATGAGAAAAAGAATTTGATGCTTGAAGTATCAATTCATACTTCTTTGCTACTTATTTCTGAAATAAATATAAACAACTGTGACAATAAAGATCATTTTGTATTGCAATATAACAAACGATAAAAGTCATTTTCATATTCAAGCAAGCGGTTTTAATCTGCTGTATTTCTGGTACCATTTCTGCTTTATTGATATAATAGTACCTGGTAACTCCTCCTTAGTGGCCGTAGAGCTAGAGGGCTGTTTCTCTGCTGACAGGTCTGTGAGTTAAACAAAATAGAATAAAAATTGAAGCAAGACATTTAAAACAACAGTTATTCTAAAGTATTTGGGGATGTTCATCAATATGTCAGTTTTTTTACTGCTCACATTTTAGTTTCTGGATCTGAATAATAAAGTTTGTATAACAAAAAGCACTGAGCAGCTTGTCTTGGGACTGAAAGTTTTACTGAATTGTGGGTGATACTGACATTTTAATTCACTAAATGATGTCTGGTCGCAGTGTGCACAATTTTAGACAATAAATTTATGTTTTAAACTTGGTTATGCAGGATTTCAGCTGCACACTGAGTTGATTCTGAAAGGGATCTAGTAAGCAGTTGCAGTTCAAAAACATTTTCAAAACAGGAAAAAAAAACAAAACAAAATATTTCCTGGGCCTTTCCAACCAATCAGAGGGTAGAGTTCTAGAATGATCTAATACCAGAACATAAAGCCACTAGAGCAGAGAGCTTACTGGTTAGAGTTCAAGGCTGTCACTATGGTTTCAAGTTTCAGAGCAGGAAATGGAACATCCTGAAAATTCTTTTGGTCCTATTTTCCTTTTATTTCCTATGAATGTAACCAAGGGTCATGCTCATAGCAGCCAGGGGAAATCCACACCTCCCGGCCCTTAGTGACAGCCCTGTAAAGTTAGTCGCTAGTGTCCTCAGGGCGTGGTGGGGGAAGGTGGGGGAGAAGGATATACTACCCTATTAAACAACTGTGGTGCTCGTCAAATAAAAAATTCAAAAAGTATCCAAAGAAGGTATCGGAATCTTCCTTTGTCAGCATGGAAGAAATTCATTTTTTTAAGATCTATAAGAGGTACCAAAAAGAGGAGAAGATACTTCCCTGCTGTGAACCTTGAAGAATTAATAGATAGAAGACAAAGTTTAGTAGCTGGTTACTGTCAGGGAGCTGTTGTGATTCTCACATACAATGAATTAGTAATCTCTTATTCACCTGTAACAGAACGTGTGCTTGGGGCAGCTTGCTCAACCCTTCCAGATATAGATGGACCTTGAAATACAACAACAAATAATTAGTCATTTCACCAGTGTCTTGTTCACAACTTATGTTGTTAAATGAATTGCTTTTTTGGAGACAATGAACTGGATCAAATGCTTTTTGTCTTGCTGTAGGAGATTCATGAATCTTTTAATAAATCTTCAAAATAAACCATTTTTTGAATTTTCCACATGCCAGCCGTTTGTAATTTTAATATAATTTAACAATGAGTACCTGCATCTTTATACCAATGACAAAATATGTACATGACATACCATATCATGGTTGCACTCATGAAACAAACTCAAGTTCAAGCTCAAGTTTAGTGTTTACTGGCGACATTATAAACAGCAGGAACTTGAGTTGCAGGGACCACGTCCCCTGCTCTTTATAAACTAACAGTGTGTGGGTTCTTTAATGTCTCACGGAATTTTTATATACATGTATGATGGTTACAGGGTTTGAGCTAGGATTTGATCACTGGGGGACAATTTGTCCCCTTGGCTAAAATTCAGGGGGACATTTTTATTTTTAGGGGGACAGAAATCTGTACACTCTTCTGCTGATGCAAAGAGGTTTGTCTCAGTTAGATTTTTGACAAAAATAGCTGAACTGATCGCCTGAGACCTTTTCATAGCGTAACCACGTGTGATGTCGTGATTTTTTCGGTTTCCTTCGATCCTCTTCCGTTTCTCCCTGATTAATACACTGTTCTTCTTCTGTATCATTTTTCCCTGATTCACTCTGGCTTTGATTTGAAGTGAAAAAGCTTTCTAATGTTCGAACACGTTTTCGATGTGACATGTTAACGATTGCCAGGCGCGTTCACCACGCTTGGTTAGAGCATGAAACGTATGTGTTCAGTAGAGCATGACTGAAACGTGACTTTAGAATGCTAAAATATACTTTCCATGTTGTGTTTTAGCTTGCAATTTCTGTACTGAACTAAATCTCTTCGTGTGTGCTTCCTTTCGAGTTTTTTCCTGAAATTTTGAAGGGGACAAATTGTCCCCTTGGCCGCTTTTTTAAGGGACAATTTCAATTGCAGTGCGGGATTGGCGCAATGGCACGGCCTGGCTCAAACCCTGTGGTTATTATGATTTACAAGTATTGTCCTTAATGGCCAGAAGACTAGAAAGTCTAACTATTTGCGGCTGTCATAAAAAAGGTATCACTTTCTTCACAGTTACGTATATGTGACCTTCCACAGGAATTTGATGCTTAAGGTGAAAGCACGCTCACGACACGCTTAGCGTGCCGTAGATCACGGATATGCGCATATTAAATTGAAAAAACAAAGACGGACAAACTTGTCTTTGTTTTGATAACTTTAACACGCTAGACCTTTTGTTTTTTTGTAGCGTGCCATATGTCACGGTAAGTGTGCGAATTATAGCACGCTTAGCGTGCAATTGGGGTAAGACATGTAAGATCGTAAGATCGTAACCATAGCCATTTGAAAATCACCACTTAATGGTCATCTAGCCTGGAATTAATGCGAGGTCAGTGTAAACCAATTTCTCCGGCTGTCGGCTGTTGATCGGAATCGTAAAGAGGCCTGCTATCGCATGCGAGGCACTAAAGTTATGTCGCCTGAAAATTATAGTTATGTCACGTACCAGAATATTTATTTGCAGTAATGCACAGAGAAATGAAGTTGAATAAATTAGTTTAATATATTTCTTTAAGCCATGCTGAGACGAACGAAGGTAATTAAATCGGAGAAACAAAAACTGCCTAGAATTTTCTATAGGTTGAGGAAGGCTAAACATTTCTAGATGACCGTTCCATGCACATACAATTTTCGAAGCTTATCTATCCCCAGCTATTTTTCGTAGAGAAAGGAATCCTAAAATTTTCGGAACCGAAAATACGATGAAATTCTCGCTTTCCTAAAACTTTCAATTGGAAGCTAAATTTTTCGGGAAAATAATGCTGAAGCCCACCGTTCACACTTTTCAAGTGACAACGTTTTTTCAATCAGATGCTATCGCTGCGATCGCTTAGGTAGAACTTTTTCTTTCTCGATAGTTACCAAAAAAGGGTGCCGTTCATAATCATTTACGGTTCCTTTCTGTAGGGGAAATTTATTTAGCTTATAGATAACACGCCTTGCGTGGTTTTGCGCACACTGAAAGCGTGTTGTGCTTTTTCGCACGGAGCTTTTGTTTGAAAACTTTAACACGCTCTTTTCTTCGACTTGCTCACGCTTAATTGTCTCAAGCTTGTCCTCTGAAACAAAAGAAATTGCTAATAAGGCAAGATTGCAAGCGTGCTAAAGCGTGTTAAAATAAATTCTTTTGTTTTGAAGTGAAAGCGTGTCGTGCGCGTGCTTTCACCTTTAGCATTAAAATCCTGTGGACGGTCACATATTTAGCTTCCCAGCTCACAGTTATTATTTCTCTTACATTATAAAGTTATAACCTAGCACAAATTTCAGTTATAAAAAAGTTAAAAATGTAATTTCACTATGAGCTAAATAAAGAATCATTAATTATTACAATTACAAATTATGAATATGGCGGGATGGGCGGCCTTGGCCGAGTAACATTTATATGTAAATGTCTTTGAAGACTGCATCAGTAAAGCAAGTGAAAGGGGCGTTACCCTACAAAGAGAGCTTCAAAGAGGAGACACCAATAGAGGGCTACCTGTCCAAAGCCGTTAGTGACGTTTGTGGTCGAGCGCTAAAAATAATTCTTATTTTTTATAACTGACCTCAAGGATTAATGCAGGTTAAAAATACCTTAGCAAAATTCTAACAGAAAAATTGAATGAGAAAAAGAATTTGACGCTTAAAGTATCACATCATACTTCTTCTTTGCTACTTATTTTTGAAATAAATATAAACAACTGCGAGAATAAAGATCATTTTGTACTGCAATAAAACAAACTATAAAAGTCATTTTCATATGAAAGTAAGCATTTTAATCTACTTTATTATATAGACACGAGTGTTTTACTGGAAAATATACCACTCTTAAAATTCATTAAAACTACATCCGGGACCTGACTGGTTTATTTTCCATAATCTCACATGTGAGTTTATCGATGACGTAATGTCGGTAATTTCCACTGAAAATTTGTAGGCGTCTTGTGTCTTTTGAATTTTACTTCCACATTTTTCAAAGCGTTGCTTAGTATTTTGTCATTGTAGAGCCCTATTCAGCTCAGTGATATTTCTCAAGATTATTGTAACCAATGTCATATTGCTGTACTGTAAATTTGAGCCGTCGCAATTACTTTTTGGCAAATAAAATCTATTATTTTATTGATGTCTTTTTGTCTATATAATAAAAAGAACATTACACGGTGGCTTTTGTTTTGCCACTCGAAAATAAAATTCATATCTTCTCACCACCGTGTAATATCCTCTATGTATGTCTGTAGGGTCTGCTGGATTCTGCTGGCATAATTTTGAGCATAATACTATATCTGGAGCATCAGGCATAATGCTGACATAATATTAATATTTTTGGAGCATAATGCCTCTGTTTCTGAAAACTATGAGTGGTGTATGCAAATTTTGCCAGCAACTCGCTCTTAGCGACACTCTAGAATGTACAAAGTTGATAAAAGCGGGAATATTTTAACTTGATACGTTATAGAGTTGTACCCAGTGCATTTTGCTATAATCCAAGTTCATTGGAGAAAGACATATAGTAAGCCTTTCAATGCCTCACAATTTCCGACCTTTCGCTTGCTCATCAAATGTTTAACTGAATAATTATTGTCTAACAATTCTTTCAAAAATGAAAGACTAGGAATGTTTATTAATAGATACAGGCCTATGGGGGAGGGGGGGGGGGGGGGGTGGAAGTGTCATTTTAGTCCGGCATAATTTGAGTATAATACCTCCAGTCGAGCATAATTTTCAGCATAATACTGTAGTAAAGTTAAAGAATTTGTGACACTTTGTACAATGAATCGTGACTTGTTAATCTTGAGTGAACAATAGATCAATTACTAGCTTGATAGGAACCGGAAACATGATCCCTATTGTGTAAGCAAGCGTGCAAAAATGTGCATCGTGTAAAGTAGATAGTTAGATGTGCCTTGCGATCGGAATAGCATAAAAGCTACAAGCTACACCCTTTAAACTGGTTTTAGGATTTTGTGTAGGCTGGAATGATTACTCAAACCTAGCCGCTCAGGATTTACGTAAGTAATGTAGGTGTAATACTTACTAGAAAGGAAACCACATGCATTCCCTACTATATCTTCCAACGTATGATTTAGCTACCAATATGTATAAAAGTACCTTGATTTAGCAATAAACGATGAATGTGATCAGGACTTGAATGTGTGCAAGTCTCTTAGAATACTGATAGCCCGAAACCGGCCAGGTCTAGAGATACTCAAGCAGTCGACACTTATCTGTTGGTCACGAAATCAACTCCCGTTTACAACAATACCCTAGTTTCACGGGTGATGCCCGAAAGCATAATACTCTATTTTTCGAGCATAATCCGGCAGACCCTATATGTCTGGTACCATTTCTGCTTTATAGGATATAATAGTACCTGGTGACACCTCCTTAGTGGCCGTAGAGCTAGAGGGCTGTTTCCTTGCTGACAGGTCTGTGAGTTAAACAAAATAGAAAAGAAATTTAAGACATTTAAAACATGGGTTATTCAAAAGTATTTGGGGAAAATGTTTATCAATCTGTCAGTTTTTTTACTAGTCACATTTTAGGTTCTGAGTCTGAATAATAAAGTTTCAATGACAAAAAGCACTGAGCAGCTTGTCTTGGGACTGAAAGCTTACATCTTAGCTTTTACTTAATTGTGGGTGATACTGACATTTTAATTCACTAAAGGATGCCTGGTTGCAGTGTGCACAGTTTTAGACAGTAAATGTGTCTTTTAAACTTAGTTATGCAAGATTTCTCCTGCACATTGAGTTGACTCTGAAAGGAATCTAGTATAAAGCAGTTGCAGTTCAAAAACATTTTCAAAACAGGAAATAAGCCCTTCAAATGTTTACTGGACCTTTCAAAACCTATAGCTATCAACCAGTCAGAGGGTAGAGTTCTACGATGATCTAAAATCAGAAAATAAAGCCAGCAGTGCAGATAGCTTACTGCTTAGGGTTCAGGGCTGTCACTGTGGTTTAAAGTTGCTGAGCGGGGGAACAGAACATCCTGGAAATTCTTTTGGTCCTATTATCCTTTAATTCCTATGAAAGTAACCAGGCGTAGCCAGTGGGAATCTATGTCTCTCAGCCCTTAGTGACAGCCCTGTTAAGTTGGTTACTAGTATTCTCAGGGGGAGGGAGGAGGAGATGCTACCCTATTAAAGAGCTGTGGTGCTAGTCAAATAAAAAATTCAAAAGTATCCCTAAAAGGTACAAAAATCCTGGCTGTAGACATCGAAAAAATTCATTTCAAGGGGGGAGTCTGGTTAAAAGCATAATTTTTCATTGATTTCAACTCTTTTTCTTAAATATCTAGCCAAGATTTCGTTCAATTAAAAAATGACTCAATTAAGTTGCAGTCATTAATAATTATTTAAGAATTTTTGGATGATTTTTCGAATGTTTTTAATGTATAAAAATTAGGGGGGGGGGGGGAGATGTTTAAAATTTTGAAAAAATGGGAAAATATTTGAATTGGGGGTTGTTAAAAATTAAAATATGAAGTTAGTAATTGGTAGACGATTACCAGATAGTCCACCACCACAACAAGGTGCCTCTGATCCCATTAGTGGTTTAACTGGTTTATGCGTATACCTATTCTACCCTCATATATTTCCTTTCCAAATCAACATTATTTCCTTAAAATTTTGACCAGTCTCCCCCCTTAAGCTCTATAAGAGGTACGAAAAGGAGGAGGAGATAGTCCCCTTTAAAAATAGCAGAACTGCTTTACAAAAAATAAAACATTAAAGATAATAGGGGCGCTTGTGAAAAAATAAAAAATAAAAACAAAAAGCATCCCTAAAGGTAGCAGAATCTTGCTTTGAGGGCATGTTGGAAATTCACTTTAACCCTGGAAGGTACCAATATAAGGAGATACCCCTCTATAAAATTAAAATTAACAAAAACCAAAACAAAACAAAAAACAGGGTTTTGTAAAAAAAAAAAATCCAAAAGTATCCCTAGAAAGTAACAGAATCTAACTTTGTGGCAAGGAGGAAATTCATTTTAATGCCTAAGAGGCACCAAAAATCACTTGAGTAACAAAATAATTCCCACTCAATGACCTTACAGGCTCCTAACAGATACCACTTAAGCTCTAATTAAACAAGGGTCATTTTAGACTTTAGGTCCCTAAGTATGCACTTGCAGAGTACCAACCCACAAATCTTACTGCCTAAAATAGTATGGTAAGCAGGTGATCAATTTTATCTGGAAACATCTCCTTCATGTCCACCTGACCAATTTCTTTGTGACCTTTTCCTCATAATTTTCTTTTACCTATTTTATAGTTTCCAACAGTTGTGAGTTGACCAAAAAAATGTTGAACTCCATCCTTTTTCAAGTTTACTATAACAGATTAATTAACAAGGTTTGAAAGTGAGTACTTTCAATCAACCTCAGTACTTAACCAAAAACACTGACCTTCTGTACACAGGTAAGGATTAATTATCACATGGTTTAATAAAGGAGCACGACACCTACCTTCATAATGAGGCCATTGTTCAAACACAAATGGATCCTTCAACATGTTGGACACAAGAGAAGCTGCCATTATGCATGCATGACTCTCCCAAGAATTTTCTGCTGGGTTGTTACCATTGGCAAAGTGAGAAATACCTTTTACAATCACCCATTCAATCTTAAGATCATGTGCTGCAACAAAAAGGCCTGGAAAAAAACAAAAAATGATTAATAATAATTCAAGATGCAAAAAGATCCACCAGTGAGTATCACAACCAGGGGTGATCAAGATGTGACAACATCAACAATAAATCATTTACTGTGCAAACGGGTAAGCAGAAAATGGTAACACTGAGTGATTTTAAAAGGCACATATAAATCAGCATAAAATTATTTAAATAACAAAAAACAGGACAAACAAATAAAAAACCATCTTATGCATAAGGATGTTAATGGAATAATATTTAACTATCCTGTTGTATTTTATCCAAAGGAAAACACCATTTAAACTACTGTCCTCCAATCAGTTTTTTATGCATAATTTAGTATAGAAAATACAGGAAGTTAATAAACATAAACATCATTGTCAAAACATAGAATAGATCTTGAAAGATCAGATTGAAAACAGGATCACAAAGGATCATAACCAGCACCCATTTACACACCTGGATGGAGAGGGACATGAATCAAAGTTTGTTGTCTAAGGAAACAGCACAAAGTAAAGCAAGGCCTTTATACTATTTTCCAAGACCACTTCTAAACTCAAGACGGGTAACGAATGTGCGCACCAGTTCCATGAGAAGTGTTTTGGGACACTTCGCGAGAATGAAGCAATGGCCCGAGAAATCAAGCAAACGTTACTAGACCTGATAACAAAGCACAATCAATTGTATAAGTTTACGACTAGAGGAAACCTCAAAACAAACAGCAGGCGGGTAAAAGAAGGAAGAACAAAGGCAAGGACGAGGAAAATGAAAAGGATGCAAGTTAATATCGACAAGATACTTTCCAGCATTTCTCCCTCATACAGAAGCCGTGGTGTTGTTACTGATCTTGACCTGAACAAGGTACAGCTTCTCCAACTTCGCCAAGTTAAGTGGATTAAAGCCATCCTCAGGAGCGAAAAACTTCCGATCAACGTTACAAGCGAGTTTCTTCAGAACCTGAAGGCAGTTGTGCACAAGGCGATAGCCGAGGATCTCAGCAAAAGCGAGGACGACAGTAGAGGAAGAACAGATGAAGAAAGCAGTGACAATGAGAGCGGTGATGGAGAGGGCAGTGGTGAAGGTAGAAGTGACAAGAGCAGTGATGAAGATTTTGAAGAGCAAGAGATGATGACGGTTGAACAGGCCGAGCTTATGGAACAATATGTTAACGGTGATTTATAAAATAAGCAGAAATATCAAGACAATCCTAACAAACGTATTCAAAATACCAGAAACTTTTACATGGCAGTGTTACATGTATCTATTCAGACTGTTTTGTTCGTTCGTTTGTTTTTTCCATTTTACAAACCGTTATAATATTGATACCTATTGTTATGAAAAGAAATAGGACCTCGTGTTTCTTTGTTTGCTTTCTTTCAAGAATATATGTAACAAGTTACAACATAGGAGACCGCACTAAGGCATCAGAATTTTAAACAGCAATGAAATGTAAAAAAAAATCCTACATTTTATTAAAATTGCATTTTAAAAAGGACACAACAGATTTGAGAGTATTTTTAGCAGTAATTCCAGCTGGCTGTGTTTTATATATCAAGACAGTGTGGTCAACTGTCCCGTTGGTATGAAGACTTAAATGTGTGCCCGTCTATGTTATAAAATAGGGTGACCCACCCCCTAAGGGTAGCTGAAAATCGCACGACCCACCCCTTACGCAAGGCTTAAAACCTCATGACCCCCCCCCTCTCTGCTCCGCCCCCCCCCTATACTTATGTTCACCACAGGCCACCATGCCTCTTGTAAGAAAACGTAACAAGCGAGAAATGATGTCATTTAACAGGGAATAAATATCTTACCTTCACCACCAATTTCAAATGCGGTAGCTTGAGTAATATGAGACATGTTTTGCTGTTTAGCACTGACTGGCTTTATGCCACTTAAAATATCCCCACCACAGCAGACCTGAACTTTACGATCTTCTGGACATTTTAATGGCGGGATCCAGCCATGATCTGCATGCCTGACAAGGTGCAAGATATCTCTTCCCACCGGCGTTTTTAATGATTCAGTTGTAAGCTTAGAGGATACCACCACATCACCAAGCTGTAACTTGGTGACTTCGGGGTTTAACCCCTCACAGCATCCAATATAGAAAACAGCTTTGGGTCTTAGTTCTACCACAGCATTCTTAACAGTGACCAGTGAACCATGTGGAACGGAAGAGCCTTCAAAACATGTCATCAAAGCAACTTTTAGGGGCACATCTCCACTTTCACCCATGTTCCCAAAGTACACAAATCCAAGGTTCTTCTGGTAACTTTTAATGGCATTTCTCAAGTATGTAAAACAGGCTAAGAACTCACAGTCATCCACTGTCAACAAAAGAATGTCAATTGGAAGATGGACTTCATTCCAAGGTTTGAATGTGTTAGGAAGATCACTTTTCTTGGGAAGTTCTAGGGTGAGTGCAGGTGGAACATCTGCCATATTCTTATGAGCACTATCTCCTCTTCCTATTAAGCTCTTGGTGCTGTGCCACGGTGTCTCAATCAACAATTTCCCTTAATGTTAAAAAGTAACATCACAAATTAAATTTAAGTTAGGCAAAATGCCAGAAAGAAAAGAATAAATGATTATTAACAAACATCTCTTCCTCGTACAGATACAGCAAAACCCTGCATATAAGAACCTGGATTTTTTAATTTAGCCTTAACAAGTTCTTATATAAATGGTATACTTAAAGCAAATTTAGACTACAAAGGTTCTTCAAATAGGTTCTTATATTTTCAAATGAATTTCATTTAAATATATTATAAATATCATCTCATAATACAATCATCTCAAAAATCATTCATACCATACAGTAATGCCTAAAGGCAGTATAGTGCAAGTATGTCCTTAACAAAATGTTATGTCAAGTTACTTTTAAATATAATCAGATGATGATCTCAATTCAGCAGTTTCGACCCATACACTTTTACAGCAACTTCACTGATAAGAACCTGACGTAAAATTTTAGCCTCAATAGGTTCTTATGTGGAGGGGGCTTAAAATGAAAATTTTAGCCTAACAGGTTCTTAAAACCCAGGTTCTTATACGCAGGGTTTTACTGTAAGTTCAGTTAACTCTCCTGTAACTACTACACACCCTTGCTTGGTAAAGGCATCCACTTAGGGTCATAGAGTACTAAAGTGTGACGTCACAAAAAATTAAATTTGTGAAATTATAGGATTTGTCAAGATATTCTGAAAGAACAAAGTCCAAGACGTCTTCTTGACAAAAATTAGCATTTCGGGGCAAATTGTCTCTGATATATTAGCCCAGTTATGCTTTGATGACTCCATAGAAATCCTTCTAAATTTGACTTGGGTCTAAATGTTTAGACCCAAGTCAAATTCAAAAGAACAATTGCATGATGACGTCATTTCACTACAACTACCAGCATCCCTCAGTTTGTTGTTTTCTTGTGCAAATAAACTATTGTTTATAATTTAAACCTCAGTGGGATAGAGAAATTTAAATAAGAAAGCAAAAACAAAATGAATTCTGGAAGTTGTAGTCAAATGTTGTCATCGTAAAAATGGTCTATTCCTACCTAACCTACGATCAGGGGTTTTTTTTTGGGGGGGGGGGAAGGGGGAAAAAAAAAAAAATGCCTGATATATTTACTTCACGAGTGATCTGCCACCCCCTAATTAAGGTGACTATTAACGTTTGTGTTATCGTTTATCGTGTCAGATTTTACCGGAAATTCAAGCGGTTTGCAACAAAGGCAGCTATTATAGAAAGGTCAATAAAAAACATCTCTGGTTTTTAAAGTCCAAGTTAGCACTGCTGTTATTGCGAATCTTGCCTTATCACTACTGTGTGATACCTTTGTTCAAACTGTCAAGTCAAACAAATTACTAAAAATTCATTGAGAACAACAGTGGAGCAATAGAATTCTGTATTTTACCGGAAGTGGTCAAAAGTATAGGAATTGATTCTGCGGCAACAAATCTTTCATGGTCTTTCATCAGTTCGCAAAAAGGCAGGTTTGAAATCGTCAATTATTATCTTTTTACAAACTCCCACACAGTTGAACTTGATCGGAAATCAAAGAAAACCATTCTACCTGGTACATGTACAAGCAAGAAAGTGTCAAAGAAGAAAAAGCGGATATCCTTGCCTGTGACAAATAACAACTTGTCCTCATCTCAGCTGTCAAGGTTTTTCTCTGTTCATTGTTGACTTGATTCATTAAAAAAAGTACTGATTTTTTTCTTTTAAGACCTAGCATTAAAACCTAAGCTTGCTGTTAAAAGAATTCCTTGATCATCTCGTGGTTTCTGTCATGAAGAGACAAGGGTGACAAAACCTATCTAACAGCTCCGGAAGTCAGATATGTTGCTTGACCAGGTAGTACAGGGCTCCGAAGGATCTTTTGTTTTTTGACCAATCCAACAAAAGTCCAGATGCTGGACTACAGGCGGACATTGTGTAAATTAAATGTATCAGGTGTCCTTTTCCCCTCATCTCCCAAACACAAAGGGAAGAAAAACAACTGATTGCAGGTAAATTCCCACCAATCAAAGCTTCTTGAACATTAACATAAAAACTACTTCTTTTATTGTGAGCATTTTAACTTTCCTATTAAAACTATCAACTTTTTGGCATTTGACTTTTCTGGAAGGAGAAATTAAGTTGGTGCGTGGGAATTTAAACATTCAGAAGAAAAAAATTCCAGACTGAGCAACTGAACTTGCAAACCAGAATTCATGCCACTTTCAATCTTTACCTTCCAATTGCCCAACATTAGCTAGAAACAAGTCGGACACTCCGATTCTGGAGGTTTTCATCGTCCGCCTTGGATCAAAATTTCAGTGTGAGAGAGAAATTGCAGCAAAACAAGGAAAACATTCCAAAATATACAGAAATAAGTGGACCTTTTGTTGCATTTCTGATATGCACTGTGATTATTTAAACTAAATTCTATGAATAAGTGCTTCTTTGTTTTCTTTACACACCTTGTGACATTCAGACTGCAGAAAATAAGGAAATGGGGGAGTCTCCACGTTCACTTTTGAGATACAGTTGACTCCCGATAACTCGAACCCAAGCAAACTTGAACTTCGCGCTAACTCGAACCAAAATCAATCATGTTTTAAGCACACGACAATTAAAAGAAAAAACAGTCAAGTGCAGTCCAAAATACTTGTGTAATCTTTCTTCTGTTTAACCCAGGTAAAAAGTCAGGCGGGATCCCGGCGGGATCCCGCTAATCCCACCTGGGATCCCGGGTGGGATTAGCGGGATCCCGCCTCTAATGGCGGGATCCCGCCATTCCCACCTGGGATTAAAAATTAATCCCACCTGGGATCCCGCCTAAAACACGGGATTATCACATCCCACCTGGGATCCTGGGTGGGATCCACACATCCCACCCGGGATCCTGGGTGGGATTCACATATCCCACCTGGGATCACACATTGTCACCCAGGATCTTTACATACATCCCACCTGGGAACATTGGGATAATTTCACATGTACGATCCCACCTGGGATTTTAGAAGATTTATTCATACTTGCAAAAGTTAAGTCAAACTTAATTAAGAAGACTTTTAACAGCCATGTAGGTTATATATAATTATGTGTTAAACATATCTTAGCAAGCAGTCTAATTAACTTATTATTCTACATTTCTGCATGTGGAGTTAAAAATACGGCTGAAATTTATCGTCTTCCTGTACAATTTAATTTCAAAGGACAACTTATTGTATTAAATTACAAATGTTTTTTTATAAGCAGAAAATGACACCTTCGTTCATAAATTGTCCTGTACATACACGTAAAAATGACTTTCAACAAAACAATATTTATTTATACAAACACACAAAAAGCATACTTCCAACGTAGAAAGCAGTGTTTAAAACTAAAAAAATTAAAAATCATTTACTACAATTTTTTTTGTGCTTGCAGATAGTTTCTTAATTAGTGAGAAGATTTTTGTAAAGCATTAATGAATCGCTACATCCATCATTCCTGACTTAACTTTCCTTTCTAGCTTTTCCCTAGAGTTTCTTCACTTGAAATGATACCTCCATGCATCATTTTCTTCTTTTATATTAGCTTCGATCCTTCGTCTTGACTATGGACGACTCCTGGATAGAAATTCATGGTCAAAACTGCGAAACGCTAGCTGCAGTCCTCGGTGTTTGTCAGCCATTTTGTTTTCACTAGTTCCCAGGGAAGCCCGTGAGTTCAACACATGCGTATTCAGCGTTTTATCGTCACATGGGCCATTTCAACCAATGAAAAGGTGTGAAAATTGGCTGATTCCACGCGGGCACTTTCAAGTCAAAGAAGACGAACTGTAAAGCATGCGTCTTTACAAGAAGACGCTTCTTTTTACTTCAATTATTTAAAGTCGTTTTCCTGCCAGGTTCAACAAAAAGTATTCCTAACGTTGGTAAGTGATGTTTTTCTCAACTTGAGTTTCGATTTACCCGTGTTGTCTCCCCTTTTCGCGTACCTGAACAAGTTGGATCGGTCACCTTCGATCACGCTTCGATACTCGTTCGTTTCAATTCTAAAACGTCAGGTTGTTTTTGTGTTCATTTGCCTTAAAATCTCAACTTTTCTGTTTGCAGATACTTATTCGTTGCAGTCAAAAGAAAAGTGTATGGCACTGAAGAGCACGACATCAGCCAAAAGTCTACACGATAAGCAAATTAAGCAAACTTTAACTTGGGGTTTCGAATGAAACTTCTCCATGAAAATACTGCATTTGTGTTGTTGTGGTTTTTTTTTCAAAAGATTTAATCACATATTTGAATGTTCTGCAATGACTGAATATTGTATATGTAGACTTATTAAAGTTGCATTTTATTCAAGACTTACATGTATATTAACTCTATTTTCCTAATAAATTTGCAGATTAAGTTAAAAATATGGTGCAGAAGTTATATGTCTTCAAATCCCTCTACGATAAATATCAATTTCCTGTGTATGACAGGGTGGGATAGTAGGATCCCATCAATTTAACAACCTGCATTCGATGCTGCCAGGAAAGGTAGGATATCCCATCTGATATCACAGGTGGGATATCTTTGATCCCACCCGGGATTTCAGGCGGGATCCCGGGTAGGATTGGCGGGATTTTTACAAATCCCAGGTGGGATGGTTTCTTGGACCCCACCCAGGATTTCAGGTGGGATCCCAGGTGGGATTGGTGGGATCCCAGGTGGGATGCCTCCCGGGACGTTCCATAATCCCGGGCGGGATCCCAGGAGGGATCCCGCCTATTTCTGGCGGGATCCCACCTGGGATTAACCTGGGATCCCAGGTGGGATTGGCGGGATCCCGCCTCACATTTTTACCTGGGAAGCTTCTTTTCTTGTCAGTTCAATGCAAATACAATGTTTATGAATGCTGTACTGATTAATCAAGCTTCTTTTTCAAAGTATCAATCTGTACCTCTTGCTGCCCCTTGAAGTCAAAGTGTACCTTATTCTCACTTAATTTTGCAAGTATCAAATGTTACGAAAAAATCAAGAGCCATATTTCACGAGTATTTAATGTAGTGATTTTTAGTGATTTATAGGAATTTCTAGATTTCACGAGCATTAAATTTTGAGATTTTGCCAAAATTGGAAAAATCACAAAATTACTCTCCATGGGTTGCATCTAAGAGTGGACACGAGACAAAAATATGTTCTATTAAATAGGGTGCCAGACATAAAAATAAAAAATCAATTATTTCTAAGCGGCGACTCTATAAAATACAAACATTATTGAAATATGTTATGTAAACTAACATGCTTAAGCAAGAAAGAATATTATTTTTATTATTTTAATGAAAATTTTACTTATGTAAGAAAAACTTGGGAAGGTATTAGTAGCCTACTGAATCACAAAAAGAATAAAAACAAGACCATAAATACTCTTAAAAACTTTGGCAGTAACACAACCATCAACAATAAATCAATAATTTCCAACGTTCTTAATAAACATTTTACAAGTATTGGAACAAAATTAGCTGCAAAGCTCCCAAACTCAGAAAAGCACTTTACTCAATTCCTATCATAAAAACAAATCTCCTTCTTTGTCCTTTCCATTTAAACCAATAACTCCTGATGAAGTCAAATTTGAAATAATGTCAATGGCAGTTAACAAGTCACATGGATTCTATTCTTTTCCGACTTTCATTTTAAAGTATGCGTGTGACAATATTATATTAAGGATATTTTAGCCAATATTTTCAATAGGTCATTGGAGTCTGGGAAATACCCATCCACATTTAAAATGGTAAAAGTAATCCAGATCTTTAAAGCTGATGATGAATCAGACCCAAACAATTATAGACCAATCTCCTTATTATCAAGTTTTAATAGAATTTTCGAAAAACTAATGTACACAAGAACGAATTCATTTATAGATAAAGAAGGAATTTTGTTCTTTGCAAATTATGTGGGTTTAGACAGAAACAGTCAACTGAGCATGCCATATTAGACATTGTTAATAAAATACAGTCTGATATGGACAAAGGTCATTTTTCCTATGGAGTTTTCATTGATCTTCAAAAAGCATTTGACACAGTAAACCAAGACATATTACTCCAAAAATTAGATTACTGTGGATTCCGAGGAATTATAAATGAGTGGTTTTCTTCTTACTTAAGACAAAGAACACAAGTTACTATCATAGAATCCCAGACCTCTGACTCTTCAAGAATTGATTGTGGTGTCCCACAGGGTTCTGTGCTAGGCCCATAACCTTTTCTCTTATACATCAATTAATGATAATACTTTGTTCCTGCTCTTCAAGACTCGGCTTCTATCTTTTTGCAGGTGACACGAATTCACTCTATTCACATAAAAACCTTAAAACACTGGAAAAAATAGTAAATGATGAGTTGGCAAAAGTTTACAATTGGCTTACCTCAAACTTAGTTTAAACCTTAAAAAATCTAACTTTGTTATTTTTTGCCCATACCAAAAGGAACTCCCCTTTACACCTAAATTGTATATATACGATCCTAGTACTAATAAACAAAAACAATTAGAGTGTAGAGAGTTTGTGGAATATTTAGGGGTTCTGATAGACTACAAACTTTCTTGGAATAACCACATTGACACAATTCTTTTAAAGATCAGTAGAACTGTTGGGCTCTTATTGAAACTGCGACATTTTGTTCCCTTTAGCACACTTATTTCCATTTATCACTCTCTGATAGCACCCTATCTTTGATAAGGTCTAATTGCATGGGGTCAAGCAAGCAAATCACAACTAAACAAACTTCTAGTCCTTCAGAAACATGCTCTTCGCTTTATTCACTTTGCTAAACCATGTGATCATGCCATTCCTCTCTTTATCAACACAAAAATATTACCAATCAACTTTCTATATTATCAGCTACTGTCAGAAACAACGTCTGACGTGAGAAACAACTTAGTACCTACAAACATTCAGGAATTGTTCCTTCCACTTTCTTGTGTACATTCATATGGCACTAGATCGTCTACATCTCAAAACTTTTATATAAAAAAATCAAATCGTGAAATCCAAAAAACCTCTTTCTCGTGACCTGGTGCCAAATTATGGAATGAGATACCGACCAATCAGTTGTGCACACTTTCAAAACACACATTCAAATTTAATATTCATGCATCATTGCTTGATATACTGGAGACTGGCGATACTTATTATGAAATAAATGAAATTATTCTTAAAATGAAGAAAGCAGAACCAATTTTTTTGTAATCCTGCCTATAAAAACAGAGAGCTAATGTTTTGTTTTCTTTTCCTCCTTAGAGTTTTAAAAGCATCTTTTTCATATGTTTTTTCTTCGTAAGATTATATTTTGCAATTAGTTAACCACTCCATATTTGTTTGAAACTGATGAATCTCTCTTGCTCTCTACTTTATTTTTTTACCTTAATTTAATTGCAGTTATATTCTTTTTGTATCATTCTTGGCCCGCCTAGACTAGCTACAGCTATTTGTGGTGCCAGGACACTTGAAAAAATATTCTTTAGAAAACTTATAATAAATTCTTGGAGTCTTGTAGTAATTTGTATGTTTTTGACCGGCGCATTCTGTTTATATTTCATTTTTCTTAACTTTCAGGTATATTTGTCGCTCAGAAACAGCACACGTGCCTCTAGAAATTATTCTTAATGCCTAAAAATTCAGCTGCCTATTCCAAACTTCGAGTGTGTGGTGGCAAAACATGTCATGTTTGAACCCAATTAGAACATGTTTTTTCCTCACATGTATACACTTAGATGCAGCCGACAGTAAATGAGAATAAGTTACAAGATAACTGCATTTCTTCCCAATCCCATTACCTTACTTCTGGTTATTTGCTTCGAGCTCCTGATAACTTAAACTGCTTTTGATTTCCCTTTAAGGTTCGAGTCAACTATGTAATGGGTGCCACCCTCTTAAAGTATCCTTTGCCAACTCATGATCAACTACAATTTCTTCAATTGATACAGCCAAAATAAAATAATTCAAGAAAACCCAATGTAGTAAGCACTCTTGCATATTGAGGAACTTTTTCTCTCTATGCACACTCAGTAACAATCTTTGACTTTATATTCATCATGAACTGTTTCCTTAGAGGTTTTTGCCAAGTTTACAAAACCTAAAGCAAAAGTTATTTCTTTAATAATGTTGACATTATTTTTCCTTATGTTTTACATATCTCCATCACTGCGAATTTGTTCATTTTTTGTCAGCAATTACATAGCAGTACTACAATTTGGTGCCAGCGGAATTAGTTTTTTTAAATTCAACTTTGTGAATAAGCATTCAGTAAAAATGTAGTACAGTAAAACTAGTCTATTCTCCTACATGTGCTACTCACTAAGTTTATTTTAAACAATTTTCAATATTTTGCTGTTCCCCAACAAGGAGCATCTCAACTTAATTTTTAACATCAGCAAACTAGCTGTGGACCAAAATCTCTAATAACTTTCCCTGCCAGCAAATTGCCAGGATATTAATTTTTTGAGGACTAACAAAAGCAAAGTCTTTCATTCTACTTGTATAACACATCACATAAAAGAGAACTCAGACTATAGAGAAATACCATTTTAGATTGGTATTGTAAAAGAATACCTTTGTTTGTTAAAATGAAATTAATTCCATCAGTAGTCTTTCACTCCAAGTCATACCAACTGTCTCGGTCAGCCATGCAGTTTCACTGAAATAAATGGGAAAAAGTAAGGCAGGGCATGGAGTGGGGAGGGAATTTGATTGTGTGTTGGACCTGGGGTGGGGCATTAGAATGATCTTGTTCTCCTGAGGGAGAGGATATTTGAATCTTTCTTTGTTCAATGTGCACTAGGATCAACTAAACGTTTAATAAACTGCTGTATCAAAGTAAACAGAAGCTCCATTTTTAAAACAGAAAACTCCATCAGGTTGAAAACGTTCAGAGAGGTTTAATTTTGCCTTTAAAGGCCCACTGCCAACCTTGATGCATTGCGCCAGAAAACAGAGTTCCCTGACTTTTTAAAAAATTCCCTGATTTTTCCCTGACCTTGAAAAATTTTTGTTTTTTCCTGACTTATCCCTGACTGTAGCAACCCTGACAAAATTTATCAGCTCTAGGAAATTTTGGTGCATTTGACTGGAATGATTTGCCAGTGGGCAGGGAATTTGACAACAAATTTTGGAAAAATGTCACATCCCCACACCACGCCCTGCCTCCCTGCCCCCCCAACACTCCCTTTACATTGATAGGTAATGTGGTCCCTTTTCAACTTACTGGTACTCCGGGTAGGGATATTTGGACACAATTGGTATATTTTTGTCTGGGATTAACCGTAATACGAATTTTAATAAATTTTGACTTACACATTATCAGAAAGTAACAAATCGATATTCTCGATACTCAATTAAAATCAATAGTAATCAATCGAAATCAATTATAATTTATCGATTAATATCGAAAATCGATGGAAATCGATTGGTCAAGTTTTTGTGATTATCAACTTCTGCAATTAAACGATTGATTTTATCGATTTTGATTGAAAAATATCGAAAAAGATAAAAATGGGCAAAGCCAAGTTGGCTGATTCATTTTTCTGTTGTGTTTAGTCCATCGTCACTCGCTAGAACATTACTGATAAACAGCAACTCGTAACTGATATCAAAGTCAATAAACATATCCATCACTTTATTCGCTTTATTGATATCGACCCTGCGAATTTGTATGTCACTACAGGGTACTCAGGGGTAGTGCATGTACTCAAATCGATAGGAAACACAACCATAAGAGCAATAATGTAACGTGACTCGTGTCATTTTCCGTCATGAGTTCATGCTCCTTTCAACAAATCTTTAGTTCTACCAGTCAGTGAGTCAACAGACGTAGCGCTCGCTAGTTCAGCTTCGAATGGAAAAAAATTGGGGAACTCCAGCCAAATTTGTGATTATCGATTTTTATCGATTATTATAACTAATCAATCGACAAATATCGAGCATTACCGAGTACTACGTCCTGATAACGGCCTGCATTAACTGGTGTTTAACACCAAGTCAGACCAATAATTCACATTAACTGTAGAAAGAGAAAGAATATAGGCTGCTAAAGCAAGAATTCCTCTTAGAATGAACATTTATAGATTCATAGTAAGCAAAAACAACTGCGTCTACTGAGGTCAAGAAGCTTACCTAACGTTGATTCAGTGTAGACTATTGTTCAGTTATGAAGAAGCTTCAAAAGCCTGGAATAAACAATTAACCACATTGATCAACCTTTTATTGATGAAGCATCACCTTTTACCATTACCTTTTGAATGCAATTAAGCTAAGCAACTTAAACAAAAACAACAAAACAAACTGACCTCCAACTCACTGCGGAGAAGAAGCTGCCAGAAAAATTGTCACATGTACTTTTCACTCTTAGGTCCCAGTACTTTGCTCGGTTGATCTGCAAAAAAATTGGAATGCGATAAGGGAAAACTAAATGAGGAAATTGGATCGAATTATATGTCAATTATCGGGAGAAGCGATAAATAGGTTAGTAGAATTTCTATGGTATCAATAAGAGTAGTATCAGAGTTATAACTTGTTATCTAAATATAATGCATGAATGCGTCATGTTGATTCTTTAGATGATTCTCTTCTCTTAAGCTGCTCATACTGAATGGGTACCTTTCCCATCAGAAATATACAGCTGAAGGTAAAATGTTGATAAGTACAAACCTGTTGACTTTCCACGAGCAAATGTTTAATGTAGAGAAAAAAGGGGACAGAAGAACAGATAAGTAAAGGTAAGCAAGGTCTCGGGGGTACTGTCATCTATGAGCTGAATTCTATGAGGAAAATACTCAGTTTATAATTTTTTTTTATGCAGAGATCGCACAAATTCGCAACAATGAATTGTATAAATAGTCTTTCCTGAGTTTCACGGGATATAGTTATAACTCGGTTCATGAACAATCTGAGTAGTTTAAAATCTTAAACAAACCTGTTGATGATCTCCGATGTAGCTAAACGGCTTCGACAAGCTCTGACAGTGGCTGAATAAAAATGTAACCTACTTTAATTCACACTCAGTCCCTGTCAAAAAACAGAAAAAGATTGACCACGATTAAAAGATAACCAGCAGAACTGTGTGTGAACATAGTCATGTCAGAGTTTACAGACATTTGCAAAAACAGACCAATCTACCAAGAATGACTGAGTCCAGAATTTTCAAAGTAAGTAATTCACTGAATTAAGAAACGCATAAGTGAACATCACTTATCCACCTTCATGTTGTCACATTGCTGTATTTTATTTGCAACACAATTGATCAAAGACTATTGATATCTGTTTTGATTAGAAGAAGTGGCAGCTTTATTGATTTTCGATGATTTGCGTTCAGAAGGAAACAGAAGTCTGTTTAAGACTGAAAACATCATAAACTTATTGAAAGACTTGGACGTTCACGACGGTCATCGATCCGCTTCAGCTACTAATTTTATTAAGTGTACTGATCATCGTTTCACAGAAAAATTCCTTTGCAAGTTGAAGTTATTGAGTTCAAGAAGAAGCATCCTAGAAAGGGTCATGCAGTGTTGACTCAATATAACAGAATCAGTTTTGTGTTAATAGAAGCTTGCAAGTTTGTTAAGACCTTCATTTCCTTATCAATGTCGCCATTTAGCACTAAAGCATACACTGCAGATACTATCTACTGACAAAACAAGTCAGAAATAGAGAAGCAATTCGGTGGCATTCATTCTCTGCTTATTCATTACTGCCTTGAAATTTAAAGTTTCTGAACTAACAACAGTGAACATTCAAATTTCAGAAAGTCTGCTTACCGACGTCACTGGGCGATCCAAATGTATGGCTTTACATAAATGAGGAATGGATCCCGGGGAATCGATACACCAAGAACCAGCGATAATACTGAGGTACCCGATTTCTCCTTCTTTGATTTAAGACAAATCAAGACTTGGAAAACCGAACAGTTAGCATGGCATTGGAGATATTGAAGCTCTTTCCCATCTGCCTCGGAAGTGAGACATATGTACAAGATTGGTGGGCGCTGGTTTGGGTGCGGTGTTTTATGCAGTAATTAAATATATTTACATTGAATGACGTCAACGTCTGGGCTAAAATCACGCGATATTTTGGAGAGAAACAACGGATCATTATTGAAAGCTATTCAACTGTGCACACAACGTTATGTAATATTATGCTAACGAAAGAGTAATTTGAAGTGGGACACTTTTCAGATATTGGCCAGTGGGGCGGTAGCAGTGTATCATTATACCCATAAAAAATTCACCGTAATACCTCAAATTCTCCCAAACACCGAGAGCAATAAGAAATGTAATACCACACGGTACACTTGTTTTGTGTTTTAATCATGGGAAATGCCATACAGCTTTTTTAAATCCTATATAAAACATAACACAAACCTGTTCATGAAGTGCGGTTCAGGTCCGAAGAAAATGAAGTGAAGACAAGGGCGAAGGGGCGGGTACTCTCTCAGGTATATGCAGCTCCAGCTGGGTATGTCAGATGTTTTTAGCCTTTTAGGCTTTTGTGAAATTCCGAATAGATTTTTTACAATTTTGATCTTTAATAGGGAATGGTTTGCTCAAAAATTAGACATGTATGGTTAGAAACCACAACACTTCTCTTACGCACCGGTAAAAAATTTACTGCGATGATCATTCTTCACTCTCACTTCTCTCCTATTCGACATCTTGGGCAGAATTTTTGCCTGTGATCAATTTGAAGCTCTTCTGCAAAGTGGTAACAAATCAATCAACTACTGGAAAGCAAAGAAAATGCATCAACGTGCTCGTGCTGTAACTGTATGGTAAGAAATAGGGCATTAAATTTTGAGTCAGGTCTGAAATGTAGTGGAAAAAATCTCATAAAAAGCGTGAATTCGTCAATCTGACCCACTCTCCGTTTTCCAGTTACGGGGAAAATATATTTATTGATTTATTGAAGTTATCAGTAGGGTTTTTGTGTTTTATCTCATTTTTGTATTAAAGGAAATCCGGGGGGTTCCTGCCCGTCAGGGGGGTGTTCCATTTTGTATTACAATGTAGAACCGTGTGGTAGTAATTAATTTCTTGAATAAAGTGGACCAAGTATTTTTCGAGACTTCACTGTCCTTTCTATTAAAATGCAACGTAGCAAATGACAAACATATCTGCAACATGGTTATTCAAAAGGCATTGCAAAAATCCTACTCCCGTGGGAAAAACATAAAACCTCACATTTAGCCAATCAAAACAGAGCTTTTCATAGTGATTGTTTCGGACCCAATCAGAAAAAATGTCCAGATTTTGTTTTCTACTTACGATCTGAGACTGATTTACTGTATCATGTAAGGATAATACACAGAAACAAAGCGGCTAAAAAGGTCTAAATTATTGTTTATTTACAAAACAACCACTCAATTTCTTTTTATACATGATCATGTTGTCCCTGTTTTAAATACTTCAAAAGTCTTACGTATCCAGCAAAAAGAAGATACAGTTAAAATTAGTACAGATTGCATATATGAAAATATTCTTGATCAAGTTACTCTCCGATAGAGTTTTCATTATAGCATTCTCAAAAGTCGTATTGTGTCAGTGACAGACTACAAACGAATTTAACCAAAACAGATACAAATACTGAAGAACAATGAAAACTTGAAGAAAGCTGTCTGAGTTAAATGACAACAAATTTTAAAATTCTGTTTCTTTATTCACTGTAGTAAGTTTACAGAGAGATTGTATTCTCCACTATCGGAATTTTGTGTACACCATAGTATTGTGGCTCAAGCTTCAGAGACTTTTTACAGGAACGTCCACCATTTGATCAGTCAACTGGATCGTCTGAACTTGTGCTCGGCGGCTCCGAATCAGTTGGTGGTGATGTCAGCGGCATCGGACGAAAGACAGAATATCCCGGCATGCCTGGTGGGTGCGGAACTGTGACGGGGTATCTCCACAGGGAGGAGGAAGGGATGTGATCTTGAGCCTGACCTTGAGGGGAGAGGTTTGGACGGACATGGAAGCCAGGATTGGATCCATGGGCCATAGGAATAAAAGCTTGCACTAACAATGTACTAGCTGTAAAGAAATAAGGTCCGGAAAATAACATGGTGATAGTATTGTACGCGGTAACTTTTCAGACAGAAATGTTGCTTTGCAAAAGACTGGATTTCATTAATTGAAATAAATTGGCCTGAATCCTGACTGACCATTCTAATCCACAATACTTCTCTGCTTTCAAACGCCGTTGATAAACCTGATTCGCTTGTACGTTTTGTGGCTAATTTTGAGACAATATACCGTCGAATACCCTTACGTAATTATAAAATGATCTACATTGAACAACAAATCCTACAAGCCGAGTAAGCTTTACTAAGAATTCCTTTTGGGACAAAAAACCAACCATGTGTCACTGTTCTATTTCTATGCTCACATAGGAGTTGTAAACTTCGCAATTTTAATTATGTCGCAAGAATCCTTACCAGGTGAAGCGGAGGGCGCTGGAACAGCAACAGTAAATGGCGCGTCCTGACAACTGGGGCGAGTGTCTAAGGCAGGGCTGCTGCTGGACACTTGCTTTGGTTGTACATGAGGGTCTTTAACCAATTCAGTCTGAACAAATGAAAGTGAGACAAGAACGAGTGATGATACAAACTGGCAAAACCTACAACAATTTAATCTTTTAGGCGTCAATCATGAGTGCATGAAACAGATGTTCTGGGTTTTGATTTTGTGGATCACCAACGATTTATAAAGCAATGCTATTTTATTTCAAATGTGCTTGGTGCGATATGACCGTCAAATAGGGTCTATTGCAGATGATGAAACATATGCATCAATACAGAGATGACAAGCATCTTTGTATGTGAACTCTCTGTGCAGGAAATCAACTAATAGTGGGTTAGTTAATTCCTTACAGTTTTAACGTCATGATTCATGCTTATCTGGAGTTGGCCTAATAAATCACCACCCTCCCTCCCTAAGGGAATGTAACATATACCTCATTTCCACGGTTGAAGGTGTGGTTTATAAGCTGATGTAGAGTCTAGAATGAGGTATATTACAATATTTACAATCTTTGATCAGCGATATGAAGAACTGGATATTCCGGTTCACAGTTTTTCTTGGATATATAGGGTGGGATCTTAGGTGTTTTTTCTAGACCAGGGCGGCAAATGATCTGGTGAAGACTAAGGGATTCAGGGACAAAGCGGCACACCCCTTCCCCCCTTAAATAATCATAGAACCCCACCCGGGATAAAAATCCCAATGTTGTTGGACAATATTTCAACTGTAAAACCTCTCTTGATGGTTATGAGGCCTGTAAGCTTATACACCACAACCTCTCCTTTGCTACCTAAAGAAGCATGGTATTTCGGACAGTTTAGCATCTCGGAATAGACAGCAATAGCTATCCTGTGTCAGTACGGATTACAGGACCGGGTCTACCGTGTAGCCGTCAGTTACTAATTTGAATCATTCTATGTCAACAATTTCATCGACACCACAATGCTATTGTAAAATGTGATTTATTTGTCTTCAGCGATTTATAGTTTCCGCTGACCTCTCCCCCGAGTTGACCGACCGGCAGATGATTTCAGCAAGTTGGGAGTATACGTTCCCTTTTCCTATATAAAGTATGACACTGTTGACAGTGATAATGAGACGGCAGAATGTACGCGAATTTTGCTATACTTACTTCAAACTCATAACGCGTCATCGCGTGTCGGGTTGTGAAAATTGCAACATTTCTGTCAACAATGGAGAGAACTTTGGCCTTCGTTTTCTCGGCCTCTATTCAAAGAAAATGCTTCATTTTTGGAATCATGGGCACCCAACGACAATTTTTGGAAAACATCTGTTCGGAAGACGATTTGAGATCTAGAATTTTCGGAACATTCGTTGTAAATTCTTGCTTGCATGCCTCTCCTAGGATTTTGGAACTCCCCAAAAATGGTATAATTGCCCATTTTTAACGGATTTTTACCCTAAAAAGGTCACCTAGAATTTTCGGGAGCCTTTTTTCTGGCTGAAATTTTCGAAAAGGTAAGTTTTGATCCCTATAATTTTCAGATCAACAGACTTTCAGCTAAGAAATCCGAACAGATGAAATATTTTTAGGGGATAAAAATATGCCTATATCTACCGTTTAAATACTAAAATACGTTCAACAATGCTATGTTTAAGTAATTTTGAACTATATTCTCGTTGGGTGCCCCTGTGGAATTTGAGTTCAGGTTGAGAGAACATTTCAAAGAAGCGATTTTATAAGCATGATCATTTTCTGACTTTCTAATACCTTAAATGAACTGACCATCAGTGACCTATAGGATCCTGTGTCTACACACTTGTGCGTGTCTTTCTGGTAGTGAAGACAAAATTGGCCGACTCCCCTATTAACATGTTCGTTACTAAGAAGAAGCCTAAATAAGTTCGTTTCACGCTGTGAGGTTTATTTTATTTTATCACTGTCTGAAAAGGAAGACTTCGGGAGTCTGCCGTAATTATTACCTCATGAAGAGAGATACGCTCCAACGCAGGTAGAGAGTCTCGCAATTCAGTCTGTGACCCCATTTCCTGCGAAGACAAGGAAAAAGGTTCATCTAAAAAAAAGCTATTCAGAACTGACAAACCAGCTGACGATACAACTTTGCGTGGATATTTCTATGTTTGTTTGCGTTTCAAGAAAGTTTGAGCATGGTTTGCTGTTTTGCTACGAGATTCGGATTATAGGGGGGTGAGGGGTAGGGGGCTCTAAAGGGGACAGTTCTGACAGATCTGCCGATGTTCTTGAATATAATACTAAGCAAAAATGCTAGGAATGCCGTGTTGTCACTAAAATCGCCGCGTATATTTTCAAGAATTACGAAGTACATAAGGCGAACAATGGATATCGTGGCATTATTCGCACCCTTAGCATATTGGATCCTACCTACGTCAGCTCATCGCAAACGGGCAGTTTTTAAACATGGACGGATAATGATTATGTTAATGTTCTCCTCTCTTTTAAAATATCAGTTGAAAAAAAGGGTCGCGTTTGCTTATGAGAGGTGGTCATTTAACAGAGGCTCGCCAGTTTACAAAAGCTTTGACTAACAGAAGTTTGGTATTTTAGAAAAAAAAGGTCACCTACTAGCAATGGTAATAACACAAATGTTTGTTTGCTCTTGACCTACTTGTCGAGAATCAAAGGCAAACAGTCGACACGTTGTTTAATTGTAAAGCAAAATTTTGCTGAAACCATTAACGTTTTTATTTCTCAAAGAAAATCACCTGGTAACACACCTGCTTTTGATTCAGCTCATGTGATTTAGAAAATGGCTGTTCATATTCGATTCCTTCCTCATCCTGTCACAAACGACACACTTAAGCTTTACAACATCCATCTACCCTCTCCAGTGGCCAAACTCATCCCTTGCCCTTACAAGTATACCATACAGAAGTTACTTTTTTGTAAGTGATCTAACCACATTTTTCTACACTGGCTCCAGAGGTCCGTTCTCAGGAATTAGGTAAGAAAAAAATCCTCTGACACCCAGGGTAACATTTTTCATGAATTTGAAGGAGCACAATCCAGAGTTTCTATTAACAGGTCCGATGGTTTAAATTTTAAGAAATACAGAATACCAGATCAGACAGAGCGGTTGAAATCGAGCCTAGAACTACACTTTCCTAATTCCCTGCTATTCGGGGCTTTTAACAAACTACTTGGCCCGGGGAGCGGGCAAATTAGCGGTGTTTTAACACCAAACCAATGTTAAATTCCCCGCTAAGTCCCAGGGGTCGGGGGGCGGGAGTTTCAAATGACTGATGGATAAACTTAAACAAACGAAGCTGGCGACTAACTGGTTGCTGTTCAATCTCTTTTTTAGATGATGAATAAGCTTATTTATACTACTACGTGAGAAATTTCTGCAATTTGATTGGCTTACAGCAATGGTATTTCAGCTTAATTTGAAATACCTACATGTGACAATTACAAACCTTTTGTGGGTAGTAGTATAAACAAATAATAGCATTATTTGTTCGTGATATTTGGCATATTTCAAAATTGTCTCAAATTTCACTCGCCTGACGGCTCGTGAAATTACGTATAACAATTTTGAAATATCACTCGTGGTATTTATGCCAAATATCACTACAAATCATGTTATTACCTATACTAATTCAACTGTAACCCACAGATAAGAACCCGCCTGATCTCGTTTGGCCAACCTGGTTCTTACATTGTTGGGTATTAAAGAAGCAAATTTCTGCCAGCAGGTTATTAAGCCACTAGGTTCTTACACGCGGGTTTTTCCTGTATTAAAAACTAACTCAGTATCACCAACTCGCAAATCCTCCGTAATGGAGACTTATAAACGAAGGCTCCCGAGCGTATTTGATTATCTCTGACGGACAGAAAAATAGAACTGTTCACACAAATACTGAACGTCTTACTAAATATTTAATAAATAAACTTTCACAAAAATAGTTGAGTGATGACTAACCTGCTCCTGTTCATGCGCTGATTCAGGTGATGAATTAGGAAAGAGGGCAGGGTACCACCTTTTCCAGTAGTTCTCTGATGGCCGTTCATGTTCAGGTTTGGGGTTCCCTTCAACATCCTGCAACAAAATACAAAACAATACTAAACCTACTCATCTCATTTTAGTAAAGTGTGGACGTGTACACATTTCAAAACCTTCATTTTAAGTCCGATGCGATTACACTGACCAACGAAAGAGAGTTGTTAATAAGAAAACAACTTTGACAAGATGTACTAAGTTCAAAACAAGCCTCGCGTGCCGAAAGTAAAGATCACCAGTCAAAACTTGGCCTATATAATAAAAGGCAGTTTGTGACTGCATGTGGCTACTGTTTTAGTTTTGTAGAATATATTGCAATAAAAAAGGAATGAAAATTGTAGGAAACGATAGAAATTCAGATTGTTTATCCATAAATTTACTATCTTTGCTCTAGAAGGTATATATTTACAAAACATCAACAACAACTGACAAACTATTTTTAAGCGTCTTTACAGGTATTTGCTGAGAGAACTTTTTCCTAGCGAAGATTTTGACTTCTCTTGCGTGATGATAAGGGATGTGGGGGAGGACCCTCTCTCTCCGGCGTTGCGTGACATAGAGAGAGAGAGAGAGGGGGGCAGAACTGCGCTAGACACACGGTGGTTACGCCTTCTTTGTGTGGTATGTTGGTGTAGAGGCGAAGCGCTGAAGGTGAAAAACTTCCTTTACGACTAAGTTCAAGAAACGAGTGTTACCCGTCGCCAATATTTAAAGAAAGTTTAGGGAGGAGGGAGATTTATCCCCCCTGTACCCCTCCCCTCTTGGCGGGATTGGAAAGAGAAACATTATCTCTATAGAGGCGAACGAACAAGAAATTCGCATTCAAAATAGTGGAATCAATATCAAAATAGCAAATCCTTTTTCTTTTCTTTTGAAAATATATTCCGCCTTACAAAATTCGCAGATCACAGTGTATTTTTTTGCGGGCGGGAATTTGTTACGTGATAAAACGACAGGCGGGAAAATGTCATCACGTGAAAAATCATCCGAGGTGATTTAACCAATCAGCTGCCGCCACGTCACTAGGCTTTGAATGACATCGTTTGTTGTTTTTGCAGTTTGTTCAGTTCGGTCTTCAACGGCAAACTGTTCAGGACGAACTCAAAATTTAATAAGAAAACATCACGGAAATTATTTTACACAAGACAGGGATTCATCTCTTTTTACTCAGGAATATGCTAAGGAGTTGTTCGAAGCTCAAGGAAACATCATTTTTAAGGATATTTTACGAAAGCGCAAAGCTCCGCAGGATTTGATTTGTATGGCGAGTGTTGTTGGAAAATTGAAAACAAGCTTATACTTACGCGATGAAAAGCATGCAATGAACACTTATGCTACAAAGTGGAGAACAGCGAAATGTTTACCTGTAACGAAAATTTTTTTGGTGTTGCTTTCAACCGTTGTCTCGGAGATACAATTTTTTTGTGCGGGTTGTTATTTCAAAAACCAACGCTTCACCGAACTGCAACGACCAGTATTTACCAAACAAACGCTCAGGAACTAACAAAAGAACAGCTATAAAAAAGACTTGTTTGTTTTTTGGACTTTCAAAGGAACTTCACTTGACTTAAACTGATTTTATAGGAGCCTTGGACGATAAATGTGAAACTGTGAGTTCAATGTGTTTACTCTTTGCTTATTTGTTTGAATTGAACATGAACTGAACATCTTTCATTTGCTTTTATGATTGTTGTTTGTTACTTTATGAAAAGGTATGAATTAAAATTGATTCAGAAATTAATACTGTCGAAATTATGTGCTTTTGTTTTGCTGGAAGTTCATGTTTTCACCCAATAATTTCACCTTATGGCTGCTTGAAGATACGGAATTTCTTTTCTTGTGTTCAACTCCATGTTTTAATATCAGCTGAAGTTACTTGTTCTTAACGTTCTCAGTTAAAACATTTTATGGAGTTAGTTTAATCAGTTGAAAGAAATGAATTTGAAATGATACTTTGAATCTGCTTAAGTTTGTGATTTGTTTTCAAAAGCAAATCTCGTGTTTTGTCGAGTATAAAAATGACCAAGAAGGCATGGCGAAAGGCAAGAGCTGAGTAGAAATAAACTGTAAACATAAAATAAAGAAACAAATTGCGATAAAATTGGAAAACTTACGTGGTAGGATGACCACAGTTCAGTGATGTTTCCGTGCTGCTGTACAGCTGATGTGAGATTCATCACCTGCTGTGGAATCATCTTCACATCTGAAAGCCCCAGTCCCTCCAGGTGAGGAGCGCAGCTGAGATGTTTTATCAAGCTGTCGACTCCTGCACCCAGAAGAGGATTGGATGACATGTTGAGCAACTTCAAGTTTGGAAGATCTTGTTTGAATACTCTGCTGATGAACTCCACAGCAGGTGATGATGTTACATTGATACACTTGAGTGCTAATATATCCAGTTTGTGTGTTGTTGGGATGCTCCTCAGTAGAGACTCTGTTACCTCAGCATCAAACACTTCACCGTTTTCACCCCAAACCTCTATCACGTGTGGAGCGGTGATAAACGGCATCATCTCAATCAGCTGTTCCACATCTGACCTGTTCACATACAAAGCTACAATCCTCCGAACCCTGGAGAGACCATGACGCTTTGAACAACAGCTGCTGCTGCTCTCTTCACTTGACTCATCACCATTCATGTTTGTCTTCTTTGTTGTCTCTTCTAAACTAACTAACGTCTTTACCATTTTAAAAGGAAGAGAAGAAATGCCATGATATGTACGTTTTACAATTTGAGTAAAATAAAGGTGAGTGTTGTTTTCTTCTTTCATCAAGAAAAACTCGTCAACACTACGCCATGGAAATACATTCAAAAATTCTGATGCTTTTTGTTCTCCTGTTCTGCTAACTATAACAGCATTTAATTGCTGTACTAAAGTTATTAAATGATTATAACTTTGCTCTGTATACTGGTTGCTATGAGAGAAAAATATGTACATAAGTGAAGCGGTAGTTTTAACAAAATTTTCCTTTGCTGCAATATTCAGCTGCTCAGGATTTAAAATGAACAAAACACCTCCTATATTAGAAAGAAAAGTGGGGAAAAGTTCTGTTCTCGTGTCTGCTGAGCAGTAGAAGAATAACTGTGTGCATAGAGTTAAAAGATTTTTTTGTGTTTCTGACAAATCTTTGACTGACGGTGCTTGGTTGTCGAAGCTGTACTCTCCGTCTTCCTTCGCCGCCATTTCCAACAGATGAATCAAGATCTCTCGCGCGGCTTCTTCTGACATTTCAGCAGCAAATTTTAAAACTTCATGTAACTTGAAGATCTTTTCAATAGAGTCGACTTTGAAAAAGGAATTGTTTTTACTTTCTTGGGATAACAGTTCTTCTTTTAGAAATAAAGAGGCCAAAAACTCCTGCAGGGATTTGTGAATGAAGTGCACGGCTTTGCACCGCTTGTGAGCTGTCATGTTTAGGAGCTGAAACAACCCGGCCTCGATCAGTTTCTCGGTCAAAACCTGATCCGACAGTTTACTGACAGGAAAATAAAGTAGATCTTGCAGAAGTGCGTCAAAGGCTAATTCTCCTAATTTACAGAGTTCTTGTTTGTGGTCGTCAACTTTTTGCGCCGGCTTTTCTTGTTTCTCAGACATATGATCAAACAAAGTCTGAATGAACTGAAAATATATCATCGGCCGTGATGAAGGTAGTCCTTCACGATCTCTCTCTTTCCAAACCGACAACAACATCAAAAGCAAAATAGGTATTTTTGCTACGTCCTGTAGGTCTTGTTGCTTTAAGTATCGAAAAAATTCCTTAACATCTTGATCATCTTTCAAGAATCTACGGGCGAACTCTTCTTGTCGCTTACGGTCGAAACCGTCGATCTCAAATTGAGCGTCGCTGGAAGTTTTCAAATCCTCCCCTTTCATGTCTCTAGACGTTATAATAACACAACAATCCCTCAACTGCTTTTTCTGCCAGATTCTAAGAACAGGAGATTGCCTTTCTGCGCTGTGTACGTATTCATCGTAGCCGTCCAAAATGAGCAACACGTTTTCTTGGTGGTGACGAACGTAATCGTACAGGTTGTCAGTGGAAATCGGGCCATCACTCGCGAGAAGATTAGCATTGCTCAGAATGCCTGGGACATCGCTGAGGTTGCAAACATCGCGTAATTTGACCAAAAGTACAAGATCAAATCTTCCTAACTTTCCTTTAAATCTGTGCTGGGACCAGTCGAATGTAGCTTTCTGCGTAAAAACGGTCTTGCCGATTCCTGGTCGTCCGTGAACCAAAATGCGCTTAGGCGTATGATGAAGTCTTCCGCCGTCAAAAAGGTTGGTGTAGTGTTCGAGTTTCTTCTGGGTTACTCCGCTGGGCTTCTTCTCATCCATAAGCCAAGACAACTGGGTGTAAATTTCATCGATATGAACGGCAGAGCTTTGGTCCCACGGAACGATTTTGACTTTGCTGTTGGTTTCATAAATTGATCGCAGCTGTTTCTGGCACTCCTCGAGGCAGAGAGAATCTGTTAAAGAAAATTTTACGTTCCTTTTTTTCAAGAATTGTTCGTTATAATAACTTGATATCTTAATAGGTGAAGAAAGTTAAAGGGAGCTAGTTGACCAGCACAAAATATAAGCCTTCACTGATATCAAACAGAGAAGTGAGTAACAGTGCAAGTTGATATGAGGGCTTTAAAACACCAGAATATAAAGAGATCAATGAAGAAATATATATACTATGGTCAAACGTAGAAGGAATATGAAAAGGAACATTGCCCCACGCACAGAGCCTCAGAGAGGACACGCCCATAGAGGGGTACCTCTCCAAAGCTGTTAGTGACGTTTTTGTGGTTGAGTGCTAAAAAATAATTCTTATTTTGTATAACTGACCTCGAGGATTAACGCAGGTTAAAAATACCTTAGCAAAACTCTAACAGAAAGATTGAATGAAAGAAAGAATTTGACGCTTGAAGTATCACATCATACTTCTTCGTTGCTACTTATTTTGTAAATAAAAATAAACAACTGCGACAGTAAAGATCATTTTGTATTGCAATATAACAAACGATAAAAGTCATTTTCATATTAAAATAAGCGTTTTTAATCTACTGTATGTCTGGTACCATTTCTGCTTTATTGGATATAATAGTACCTGGCAACTCCTTCTTATTGGCCGCAGAGCTAGAGGGCTGTTTCCTTGCTGACGGGTCTGTGAGTTAAACAAAATAGCATAGAAATTGAAGTGAGACATTTAAAACAACAGTTATTCAAAAGAATTTGGGGAAAATGTTTATCAATCTGTCAGTTTTTTGCTACCCACATCTTAGGTTCTAGGTCTGAATAATAAAGTTTCAACAACAAAAAGCACCGAGCAGCTTGTCTTGGGACTGAAAGCTTACATCTCAGCTTTTACTTAATTGTGGGTGATACTGACATTTTAATTCACTAAAGGATGCCTGGTCGCAGTGTGCACAGTTTTAGAAAATATATTTATCTTTTAAACTTGCTTTTGCAGAATTTCTGCTACACATTAAGTTGATTCTGAAAGGTATCTAGTGAACAGTTGCAGTTCAAAAACATTTTCAAAACAGAACACAAGTCCCCCAAATAATTTTCCTGGCCCTTTCAAATCCATAGCAATCAACCAATCAGAGGGTAGAGTTCTAGAATGATCTCAAACCAGAAAATAAAGCCTGCAACGCAGAGAGCTTACTAATTAGGGTTCAGGGCTGTTACTATGGTTTTAAGTTGCCGAGTAGGGAATAGAACATCCTGGAAATTCTTTTGGTCCTATTTTCCTATTATTTCCTATGAAAGTAACCAAGGGTCATGCTCACAGCAGCCAGGAGAAATCCATGCCTGTTGGCCCTTAGTGAAATCCCAGTAAAGTTGGTTGCTAGTGTACTTAGGGCGTGGTGGGGGAAGGCGGGGCAGAAGGAAACAATACCCTATTAAACAACTGTAGTCTGCGAGCGGCAGACGTTTCTCATCGCTTATCGCTGCTGAGGGACATTTCGCGAGGAGGAACGTCTGCGACTCAGCGACAGAAATTCGATACTGATGACGCAAAATCTGTCCAGAATCCGGTCAGAAGCGCTAATTGGTCGACGGAGTAGTTTTATTGTTTTAGCTTTTGTTTACGAATGACAGGCAAAAGACAAAAAGCGGCAAAAGGTCAAATGTAAACGCGATGAATCTCTAACAAAACAGCCAATATCTGTGGAATAAAGTCTTCTCTAGAAGAAGCATTTGAGTTTTGCTGGAGCTCATTCGCAGATGAACACAACACTTTACCAAAATCGACCAGGAGAAACGTAAAATTGAACAAATTTGCATTTGGAAACCCATGACTACCGGATTTATTATGTAAACATTGATTTACGTCATCAGTATGGAATTTCTGTTGCTGAGTCGCAGACGTTCCTCCTCGCGAAACGTCCCTTAGCGGCGAAGAGCGAGGAGGAACGTCTGCCGTTCGCCGGCAGGCTAAAACAACTGAGGTGCTACTGAAAAAAAAAATTTAAAAGTATCCCTAGAAGATACAAGAATCTTGCTTTGTCAGCATGGAAGAAATTCAGTTTAAGCTCTACAAAAGGTACCAAAAGGAGGAGGAGATACTCCGCTTTAGAAATAGCAGAACTGCTTTACAAAAAAAAATTGAAGATAACAGGAGTCCTTGTCAAAAAAAAATAATCATCATCATCATCATCATCATCGTCCCTAGAGGGTAGCAGAATCTTACTTTGTGGGCATGGCAGAAATTCACTTTAAACCCCTGGGAGATACCAAAAGGAGGAGATACCCCTCTATAGATATAAATGGGGTGCTTAAAAAACAACAACAACAGAAACAAACAAACACACAAAACAAAAACAGGGGTTTTATAAAAAAAAATATCCAAAAGAACCCCTAGAAAGTAAGAGAATCTAGCTTTGTGGGCGTGTAGGAAATTAATTTTAATGCCTAAGAGGTACCAAAAATTACTTGAGAAACAAAATAATTCCCACCCAACCTTACAGGCCCCTAACAGATACCACTGAAGCTCTAATTAAACAAGGGTCAGTTTAGACTTTAGGTCGCTAAGTATGCACTTACCCAGTACCAACCCACAAATCTTACTGCCTAAAATAGTATGATGAGCAGCCGGTCAATTTTATCAGGAAACATCTCCCTCCTGTCCTCCCGACCGATTTCTTCACATTTTTCTCATAATTTTTCTTTTACCTATGTTATAGTTTCCAACAGTCGTGAGTTGACAAAGAAAACATTGAACTCTATCCTTTTTCAAGTTTATTGTGATTAATAATAAGGTTTGAAAGTTGTGGCTGAGTATTTTTAAATCAACCTCAGTACTTAACCATAAACACTTCTACTGCACGAAAAATTAATTATGATATGGTTTAATTAAAGGACATGTCACCTACCTTCATAATGAGGCCATTGCTGAAACACAAATGAATCCTTCAACATGTTGCACACAAGAGAAGCTGCCATTATGCATGCATGACTCTCCCAAGACTTTTCTGCAGGGTTGTTACCATCGGCAAAGTGAGAAATACCTTTTACAATCACCCATTCAATCTTAAGATCATGTGCTGCAGCAAACAGGCCTGGAAAAAACAACAAAAAATGATTAAAAATTAAATTTCAATACAAAGAGAGATCAATTTATGCAAATAGATCCCCTTAAGTGAGCGTCACAGCCAGGGTTGATCAAGATGTGACAACATAAACAGAATTATTTACCATGCAAATGGGTAGGCAGAAAATGATAATAGTGATTTTAAAAGGCAGATATAAACAGCATAAATAAAATAATACAAAACAGGACAAATAAATAGGATCTTAGTAGAATTTAACTTTCCTTCTGTATTTTATCCAAAGGAAAACATTATTTAAAATGCTGTCCTCCAATCAATCATTTACGCATACTTTAGTATAGAAAAATGTGGCAAATTAAATAAACATCAGCTATTTTGAGAAAGATTGTCGCAAAAAGTGCACGCGACAATCCCGAAAGGTATATGTGGGTAGCTTTGAGTTCACTGTATATGTTCTCTAAAGAAATTTGAAAGAATGGCACAAGAGGCCATGGACATAACATGTTTGCGAGTGCTAAAGGAAAGGAACAAAAGTAGGCTCAAAAGCCACTGTTGTCAGGAACAGTGTATAATTTGATCATGCTACCTTTCGGGACTGTCACGTGCACATTTTCTCCGACAACCTTTCTTGAAATAGCTGTAAACATCATTGTAAAAACCTAGAACTGATCTCAATGGATCAGACCGAAAACAGGATCACAAGAAATAATAACCAGCGCCTCTATATACGGTACACCTTAATTGGTGAAGGTCGGGGACAAAGTGAAGCATAAGTTTGTTTTACAATGAGAAAAACAACACAACAGCAGGACCCCAAACCTGGACCTCCAGATCTAAAGCAGGGGCGTTATAAGTAAAGGCATTTGTAGTGTTGTGACTTGACTTTAAATTGTGCAGATTTGTTGCTGCCTGTCTCGCTGTTATTCAGCATTGTTTTTGCACATAAAATACAACAGTTTGAGAAGAGGAATGTGATAAATTCTAAATATTCTTAAAATGTTTGCCTTCATGTGATCCCACAATACACCGCGTATTCATGAAAATTGGAAAAGAACTGACCCTGACTGATCATCATTCCGTTTAAGATTTATCTGGAACGTTTTTGCATTCAAAAATTAGGTTTTCATTTTTTAGTTTCTCTCTCTCTCTCCATAAATGTTGAAAAAGTCTATCATCAAAGACTACTTTAATGTCCCTCAACTGGAAAATCATGGACCACACCAAGTCGACAATAATCTACGTAAGCTGAATCAAACTATTAGGTACACATTTTCTGTTTGGCGCGGTATCAACAAGAATTTTGCAGGAAGTTCACTCCTATTGTAAAGAAGTCTGTAACCTGCCAATTATGTATTAAAGGAAAGCAAAAACGTTATTACTTTGTACAAAGTTTTTAAAACCATATAGACCTGGTGCGTACTTGTCAAAATGGTCACGCTTTGCCCCTGTGAAGTTTGCAATATTCACCACTAGGCCACCATGCCTCTTGTACAAAAACGAAACAAGGGAGAAAAGAAGTCATTTATCAGGGAATAAAATTTATTCCCTGAAAAATGACTTCTTTTTCTTAATATCTTACCTTCACCACCGATTTCAAATGCAGTGGCTTGAGTAAAATAAGACATGTTTTGCTGTTTAGCACTGACTGGGTTTATGCCACTTAAAATCTCCCCATCACAGCAGACCTGAACTTTATGATCTTCTGGACATTTTAATGGAGGAATCCAGCCATAATCTGCATGCCTGACAAGGTGCAAGATATCTCTTCCCACTGGGGTTTTGAAGGCTTCAGTTAAAAGCTTAGAGGAAACAACCACGTCACCTAGCTGTAACTTGGTGACTTCTGGGTTCAACCCACCGCAGCAGCCAACAGAGAAAACAGCTTTGGGTCTCAGTTCCACTACGGCATTCTTAACAGTAACCAGCGAGCCATCTGGAGCAGAAGAACCTTCAGAACATTTTATCAAAGCAACTTTTAGGGGCACATCTCTACTTTCATCCATGTTCCCAAAGTACACATATCCAAGGTTTTTGAGGTAGCTTTTAAAGGCATTTCTCAGGTATGCAAAACAGGCTAGGAACTCACAGTCATCCACTGTCAACAAAAGAATGTCAATTGGAAGATGGACTTCATTCCAAGGTTTTAATGTGTTAGGAAGATCACTTTTCTTGGGAAGTTCTAGGGTGAGTGAAGGTGGAACATCTGCCATATTCTTCAGAGCGTTATCTCCTTTTCCTATTAAGCTCTTGGTGCTGTGCCACGGTGTTGTGATTATCAATTTCCCTAAAATGTCAAAAAGTAAGATCACAAATTATATTTAAGTTGCACAATAGGTTAGAAAGAAAAGATTGTAAATCACCACGTACACACGCTTTGGGAACTGAGAGCTTTATTTACAACAAAAACACTTAGATGTAAGTAAATAAACCTGAGAGAACTAATCAAAACAAATACTTAAACCTACAGTCAAATCACGGGACGGGACGGCATGGGATGGGAAAATTTGTATCTGCACTTTGCCTATAATCTCGCTTCCATGATCTTCTTGATTATGCTATAAAATGAGTGTATACCTGAGGAGCTTTGCTATTACAACTAAATTTACAAAACCTTATGGCTATCTGATTGGTTACTTAAAATCTTGTGACTATCAGCTATATTGTTAGTAGTATTTTTACATCCTTAGTGTATTTCACCGATGGCTAGTTAAAGCCCACAAGACTTTATGTATGCTACTTTGGGGGGTGGTCTAGATTTATATTAATACAAGTATCAGTATCCACATAAGTGACAAAATAGCCTGCGTAGCAAGCGTTTCCTCGCGAGGTTCGTCTAGAAGGCTGGGACAAGAGCAAAAAAAAATGAATGACGGGGGAGGGGGAGGGGAATGAAGGAACCGCTTGCCCGCAAACCCCACGATTTTGAAAAACTGCGTTTGTGGGCGAACGCAGCTTCTGATTGCCGCGGTGCAGGTAGTGTTGATTACTTTGCATTCAAAACATCAATCAAACCAGGTATGCTTTGTTTTCGTGCGTCACACATCTGGTCTCATCTGATTTGTGGTCGCAGATTACAAATGTTTTGGACTATATTTATTGGAATCGTGTTTGTGCGAAGTTTATGAGATCAGAGTCTTCAAAGTATAATTGGAGATCGAGCAGTGGAGACTAGGGAAGGCCAATTTATCGAGAATGACGGCGTGCGGATCTGACTGGAAAAAATGGACTGTTTGTTGGAGATAACATCAACATGAATCAGAACATCGGTACTCGACACTAGCTGAAGCCGCCATGAACAAGCGATTTGTCAGCTTTTTGAAATGAAAAGATTCTTTTTGTTTATTGGAAATTTAGCGGCATCTAATGTAGAGAACGTTTCGACACAGGCTGAAGAGCAGCCGCTCTGCAAAACTTATACCCGGCGGAGTGAATTGTGTCGGACAGATCATTTTTGACGTGTCGATAAGGTTTCAGACAAGATAAAGCCACACAATAAAAAACAAGAAATTCCACAGCAATCGCTCATGGTTTTAACTTTCTTTTATCGTAAATCTTTTTTATTACAGTTCTTGCCATCGCCTGCAACGTATTCTATTAGAGATCAAAGTAATTTTACAAATCTGGTAATACAGGCGTAATCTGTTGGTTATGTTTCTATTTTGACGAGCTGTCAATTTACAAATGAACCGAACCGTGAAATATCAAGGGGCGTTTTCCAGAATCATGGGGTTTGCGGGCAAGCGTTTCCTCTTCTCCCCTCCCCCTCCCCCTTCAACCTTTTTTTTGCTTCCGCTCTAACTTTCGCCCAATAACTCGATTGGAAACGCTTGCTACGCAGGCTAGTGACAAAAATCTCTTCCTCTACAGATATGTTTAATTAACTCTCCTGTAACCATACACCCTTAGGACCAGAAAGTGCATTTGCTTAAGAAAGGCATCCACTTAGGGTCATTTCTCTGAAAATGAACCACACTGACTTCCCTCTATGTGAAATTCAATAGAACAATAAATTGCATGATGACGTCATTTCACTGTAACTACTAGCATCCCTCAGTTTGTTGTTTTCTAATGCAAATTAGGACTAATTATTTTTTAAAACTCAGCGGGATTTGAGAAGTTTAAATGCGAAAGCAAAAAAGAAATGAATTCTGGAAGTTGTAGTTATATAAATGTTGTCATCGTGAAAAATGGCCCATTCCTAACAATCAGTGCTTCTTGAACATTAAAGTGAAAACAACTTCTTAATGTGAGCATTGTAACTTCCTTAGTGAAACTATCAGATTTTTGCTGTTAAACTTTTCTGCAAGGATAAATTAAGTTGGTATCCCAGACTGAGCTACTGACATTCCGCCTGAACTTAATACAAACCAGAATCCACTGACTCACATGCTACTCTAATTCATTATCTTCTAACTGCCCAATATTATTATATCTTTCTAGCCAGAAACAAGTCTGACACTCCTATAATATGGAGGTTTTCATTGTCCACCTTGGATCCAAAATTCGATGTGAAAGAAGAATAATGAAGTAAAAAATGGAAAACACTCCAAAATTACAGAAATAAGTGGACCTATGTGGTGCATTTCTGATACGCATTGTGACTATTTAAAGTAAATTCTACAAATGAGCACTTCTTTGTTTTCGATCTTTTATATACACCTTGTGGCATTTAGAATGCAGAAAATAAGGAAATTAAATGGAAGTGCTCATGCTCATATTTGAGATACAGTGGACTCCTGATAACTCGAACCCTAGCTTAAATCTCGCGCTAACTTAAACCAAAATCGATTTCCCTTGGATTTCATTCATACGTTTACTGTAATTTTACCCTCAGTAACTTGAACCCTCAATAACTCAAACCTTCCACTAACTCAAAGTAATTTTTTTTACCCTTCAGGTAATTTCTATACAATAATATTTTACCCTGTCCTTCAATAACTTAAACCAAGTTTTAAGCGCATCACTATTGGAAGAAAAACGCAGTAAACTGCAGTCCAAAACATCGAACATCTCTCAAAACAATTGTGTATTCTTTCTCTTTAAGCTTCTTTAATTTTTGGTTGGCCCATTTCAAATACAATCTTTACTGATTAATCAAGCTTTGTTGCTCAATTTCTTTTTTAAAATATCAATCTTACCATATTGTCACTTAATTAAACAAGTATTAAAGTTCACAAAAAATCATGAGCCATATTTCAAGAGTACTGTATGTAATTTCGTGATTTTTAGGGATTTATAGGGATTTTTAGAGAATAATTTCTATGGACTTTTACATTTTGCGAGTACTAAAAAATGAGTTCTAAATAACGGAAATTGCATTTCAATACTTTGTCTTGCAAAATTAAGTGAGAACAAGATGCTATTGAAGCATACACTTGGCCGTCATGGTATCATGCGTATGTGAGGATTTTTTGTGTCAGGCACATGTGACTGCCACAATGTTGTTAATAATGTTAAGGGTTGGTTGAAATGGGTGAAAATGGATGTTGCTTAGTATATACATAGCTTAAAATTTTTGCTCACAATTCCTGACATAAATTGCAGTGGCTCACCGAATAGCAAATGCGCACAACTACCAAGAAATGGTTTTGAGTGGCAAATGAACGTGCGAGTGAGCTCTCACTTTCTTTCCCCCACCTTGCTCCTGCATCTCCTTTTGCGTGCCACTCTCATGTTACTTCTCTTGATATCCCTTATGCATCAGTCAAATCCAACTGTGCCCATCCACCCCGCCCCCGCCCACATGTACCTTGTCAGTCCTGGCAGTGGGGTATTAGCAAATTTTGCATGGTTCAGGGTCAGGTGGGGTGCCCTGGAGCTTTTGACATGCACATGGTTTCCTACCCTAATAGTTTATAACCATACATGGAAGATTTTAGAGCAAGCACAAGCAGATTGGCAGATTGGCTCATCTATCAAGGAGCAAAAAACTTGTAGAGGTTTTTAGAGGCATGTTTTCTCAATTTATGCAAGCATTTCTTCATTGCTTTATCAAGACAGAATTTACACTGCATGAAAGAAGGTATCAACATATGTGAATCAATGTTTTTTTTTAATTGAATCAAATTTCTTTTGATCTAGGATTTGAATAAAATGTAGGGGTGTACACCACTGTATGATGTGTCTATTATTGAAGAACTTTCTTTCATATTATTAAACTATTCAGAATAGATTGCTTTATACATTATTATTGATTTGAATTTTATGTCACTTTTCTTTGCGTACAAACTATTTTACAACAAGTAAAATAACAACGCTAAAATAAGAATCATGAATGGTTTTGTTGCAGTTTAATAAGAATAGCGCTATTACATGAAAGGCAGACGTTAACTGAAACAAATTTCACATTAAAAAATGCTTTAAGTGGCACTTTTCCACTGTGCGATCAATGAAAACTTCTACAGTGTGGATTAAGGACGGTGCAGTTGCCCTCTAGTTTTGTCCCCACCGTGGGGCATTTGGCAGCCATAGTGTCCCATGCTAATGCCCGGGGGTTAGCCCCAGGGTGGGGGGAAGGGCTAGGTGCAGTTGGATTTGACTAATGCATTAAATGGAGAGCTTGCTCTCAGGCTGTTTAATTACAGTTTTCATTGTTGTGAGAGATGGTTGCATTGTCATCATAATGGCTCAGTTAATTCCAAGCATACCCATACCCCCAAAAGCATTTGTCAAGTGTTGAAATATTTGGGTTCAGCAAGAGCAAACAAAATTGGTAAACTCAACAAAGACGTCTTTGTCCAGCATTTTGTAGTTTTAAATTCATTATACAGATTATAAAACAGTTTGATAACAGCAACAATCCAACATTAAAAAAAAATTACATCAATGAAAAGGAAACAGGTAAAATGTTCTGGCCTTCTCCTTTGAAGGAGATGTAATGCAAATGGTATAATAATTATGTTCTCAAGGACTGATGGCTGCTCCGGGCAAGACACACAACAGAAACACCTTGGTATTCTAATGATCATCTTTTCAATAACACTTTTCAGAAACAACTCAAAGTCTTCCACCACTCTTGAAAAACAATATATTCCCAATTCAATGAAAGCACTGTGCCTGGTAAAATGAAAAAAAAAAAAAAAAAAAGGATAGAAAACATAAAAGATAGTCCACCCTCACTTTTAAAGATATCCAAACTTCAGGGAAAAACGAGTACTCCGTGGGTACTCCGGTTTTCCCCTCTCCTCAAAGACCAACACTTCCAAATTCTAAACCAACCAGGTGCAGGAACCACTTTGTGGATGTGCTACCTCCAAATCATTATTTATTATTTATTTATCAACGACACTACAATATCCTAAGTTTTGGCATGTGGAGGTCAGCAGTTAAAGTTGCATCATGACTTAATTTTTGGCCTTCGGCACGCTCCAACAACAAAAATTCTTCAAAGCCTTTCCTTGATACTTTCAGAAGACCACAATAATGATCAAACTTTGACTTTTTTTGCTACGAAGCAAGCGAACCACACTTATAGCCTTTGTGGCTATCATTCAAATTTTAAACCAGAAGTCAAGATATTGCAGCACACCAGGTAATTTTCCTCACTCGCTCGCTTAAAGCCTTTTTTCCATTTTAATCATTTTCAATGGAACTAAGTGATTATTTTAGTCCCCTTTCTTTCATTTCAATCACAGAACCCACCAGCTCACAATATTATAGCTAATTTTCACATGAAAAACCACATTAGGCCATGGTGGCGCAATCAACTAATCCATAAACTCAGAGTCTGCTCTGACGAATCGCAGGGGAGTTGGTTCAAACACTGGGTATTCCAAACCTGATAATATACACGAAAAAATTACCCAATTCTGATTGGCTGACAAAGGAATCCAGTTCTTCTGTAACACAAGTGCAAACTTGTAACAAGAGTGCAAATTACAAATAGTTTCTGATTGGCTGAAAACACACAAGAAACCACCAAGAACCAATCAACATTTAAGAAAATGGCCATGGTTTCCCACAAACGACGATTTGATTTTGTATGCAAAGTAAAGAAAAGTTATTAAAAAAATATTCCTAAAACCTGAACACAGTAAAAAGTACATCTTTCTGGCTAAATGTATTGAAAATGTAGTGGTAAGGGAAAAATATTGTCAACAAAATTGAGGAAAATGAGCCAGAGAAACTAAAAAAACAAGCTACTTATAACCGACTACTCTAAAGTAAAAAAGTAGAGAACAAAGACGGTGGCAATTAACCACACGCAAGCATGACAGCTACACTTTTCAGGCATTTAGATGAACAAGGATACAAATTTTCCATGATAACAACAGGGATTTCAAGTCACGAACAATGTTTGTGGGAGGAGAAAGGTGTCATGTGATTACCTATACAAATAATAACTTATTCCTTGAATAAAAATATTTATTGTAGCCGAAAGAACTCGAGCTGATCTCAAGGTATCTCAAAGTAATTCCAGTCTCCCTTCATCAAATAACCAACTCAAACTGAAAACTCACTGACTTTGCGTGCCCAATCTTGTGCAAAAAAGCAACTTCGGGACATTCCTGAGCATTGCGAATCCTTTACTTTGTGCCTTCAGCCAAGTAATAAGGTACATGATACTTGCATTTCTCCCAAATCTCATTACCTTTCTTCTGGTTATTTGCTTTGAACTCCTGATAATTTGAAAACCCAAAATTGATAACTTGAACTGTTTTTGATTTCCCTTGAAGCTTCAAGTTATTGGCAGTTGACTGTATGATGGGTGCTAATAACTATTTATTTTTTATTTAATACCACCTGTCCTTTGCCAGTTTATGCTCAATTACAATTTCTCAATTTGTACGGGCCAAAAAAACCCAATGTAGCAAGCACTCTTGCATATTGAGGAACTTTTTCTCTCTACAATCTTTTATGTAGTAATCATGTACTGTTTTCTTAGAGGTTGTTGCCAAGTTCACAAAACCAAAAGTTATTTTTTCAATAATGCTGACATTATTAATTTTATCCTTAAGTTTTACATACCTCCAACAATGAAAATATGTTAATTTTTTGTCTACATAGCAGGAGTACTAGAGTTTGGTGCCATCAGCGCTATTTTTTTTAAACTCAACTAGCGTCAGCAGCACTCTGTGAACATGTAGCTGTAAAACTAGTTTATTCTCCTACGTGAAGGGGACTCAGACTGTAGAGAATTAAATACCACTATAGATTGGTATTGTAAGAGAATACCTTTGTTAGTTGAAATGAAATTCCATAAGTCCTTCACTCTAAGTCTTGGTTAACCATGCAAATCAACTGAAATAAATGGCAAAAAGTAATTGTCATATGTATATAAATGTATGGGGTTGCATGGAAGTCTTCACCCATATAAAATCGTCAAGACACTGGGTAAAGGATCGCTGATGTATTAAAATGACGGATGTCCGTCATGGAGGGTAACTTAGGGTTAGAGAACAATGTGCTTATTTAAAAAGGTCAGCTAAAAACTTTTGTAGAATCCTCCAATGAAAAATTCTTATGCCTATGTCCTCAAACCTTCGACCAGACCTATCAGTGTAACTAACAACTTCAGATAGGACAAAAAAAAGCCACCTAAAACTTTCAAGACAACCAAAGTTCCCCTAAGAAATCCAAACAAACAAATAGTTTTTTGGGCAGCTCCAAATTAACCAAGAAGGGTACTAAAGCATAGAGAAAACCATTTGATACACTTCTGACGTATTTAGAAACATTTGGTCATTGGGTGCCCTTGTCAAGAGCACTAAAAGGCTACAGAATTAATGCACCTATCAATGTAAAGCCAGCAGGGGACGGGGGAGAGAGACAGGCCATTATTTGATTGTCTTTGTTGGTCCCGGTGTAAAGCATTAGAATTATCTTGTTCTCCCGGGGGGGGGGGATATTTGAATCTTTCTTCGCCAGACACGTACTAGCTAGGATCAACTACATGTAAACGTTTTAAGATATTAAGGTATCAAAGTAAACGGAAGCTCTATTTTCAAAATGGAAAACTCCATCAGGTTGAAAACCTTCAAGAGGGGGACATTGGGGGGTACCCAATACCGCAATACCGTAAGAAAAAATGGCAAATACCGAAATACCGTGTCGAAAATCGTCTAAATACCGATACCACATATTTTAATCACATTTACAATAGGTTCCGCATACTTATGGTTGCTTCCATCTAGCGAGTTTAATTATCTCAGGCATTTATGCACCAGATGTCCATGTTTTTTTAAATATTTTGCTAGTTCGCGAATTTTTCGCAAATTTTCACTGAAAAGTAAACTACATTCGTTCAACCTTTTGGGAGGTCGACCCAGCAGCTAATTAACTCCAATAAAAATAACTCTTGAAAGCGCGAAAAACAAACCAACCAAAACCCTTTCCACGCACGTCTAGTGCGAATTTTGATAAGGGACGGACCATTAGAAAACTTATGGGGGGTGGGGGGCGTGCGAAATACAAAAAAAATATATTCGCTCAAGGGAAAATTAAATAAAAAAAAAAATTCATGCACGCCAATTAACCCTAAAAAATATGGGGAATTTTCGAGCCGCAGGAATTTTTTTTCGTTATCAAATTCCTTGTATGAATTTTTTTAGGCCATAGCATGACCCCATAACTTTTCTAATGGTCCGTCCCTAAGTGAGTCTAGTCTAGCTCGTCAGTCTCTCAGGGGTCAACTATCTCGACTGTCTCGCACGCCGCGCTGGTAAGAGGCAAACTTACCAAATTTTCTCTTTTAACTTTACAAGGCGTTTTTCAGTTCTCGAAACCCGACATCTACACTTATTCTCGTTGCGATAATGTTCGCCTCCTTCGCCCTCTTTTAAAAAAATTGCCACACAGTCAATGATGACCACGCCGTCTTCAACCTCAGTGACCTCAGCCATTATGAGAAAACGTGTAAGACCTCGAATTACCGGCACAGGTAGACAGATCGAAAAGCCTGTTAAGGTAACTTGAGACGACTTATTATCATTGGATGCAACAACAATCACATTGTATATTATCGACCATTTTAATGGTCGATAATAAACTGTCACAAAATGACCCACAAATGGTGTACGCCATACATTTACCGTTATGTCTCAAGACTTCTAAATATGAAATTTTATTGACCTTTATGTCCTACCGACTGTGTTTTGTTTTGCCTTTTTTATCGAAAGGAAAGCGGAAATAAACGGTACCGTAATACCGTGAACAATCTTATTTCACCGAATACCGTCAGCCAAAATGATGAAAAACCGCATACCGCAGAGCTAGATGATACCGCAATACCACACGTTAAAATTGAAATTACCGAAATACCGTATGAAAAAAAGCCCAATACCGCAATACCGTAAACCCCCATGTCCCCCTCCTTCAAAGAGGTTTGATTTTGCCTTTAACCCAAAGGAGATAATAATGTAAATTATGACTTTGGATTTCATGAACATGTTTGTAGATAATGTCAAGGCAAGTGCCTTAGGTCAGTAATCAAGACTTTTTTTGAAATATACTTTATTTGGTGCCATTCACAAAAGAACCGAGCATCATATTCTTATATCTTATCCATTGGACAGGGACATTAGTAATATCAACTGTTGATATTCTATAATTTAGATTGAGCTCAGTATAAAGTTTTGAAATGACCACAATGCTGTATGAAAATAAAATGTTTTGATACTGTTGTCACCTTTCAATAAAAGATGTCAGTGCTTTTAATAGAAACCAGAGGAGAGGTAAAACTTAACGAGGGGGACATGTGGGTTTACAGTATTGCAGTATATGGTTTTTTTTCACGCGGTATTTCGGTAATTTTAATTTTAACCACGAGAACCAGAAGAAGAGCCAAGGGAGAGCTATGGGGAACCACAGGACCCAAGAGAACCACGAAAACCATAAGAACCACGAGAACCAGAGGAACCACGAGAACCAGAGGAACCACGAGAACCAGAAGAACCAAGAGAGCCAGAAGAACTACAAGAACCACGAGAACCACGAGAACCAGAAGAACCAAGAGAACCACGAGAACTACTAGAACTACAAGAACCACGAGAACCACAAGAACTACAAGAAGAACCACAAGAACCAGAAGAACTAAAAGAACCACGAGAACTACAAGAACCAAGAGAACCACGAGAACTACGAGAACTATGACAACCACAAGACCCATCAGTAAGAACCGAGAGTTTATTTAGTAATTTACGTCAGTTTCATTCGAAATTCTGTGACGTCAGTTGTGAGGTTTTTACACCGAGGTCCAGCCGGAAATGTTTGTCTCGGTGAATGGGGAATTTGAATTTGAATTTTGACTGATACATATAAAGTCTGCATTAACTAGTTTTTTAATTCACATTAATTGTAGAAAAACAAGAATATAGGCTACTTAAGAAGACTTCCCTTAGACTGGACATTTATAGATTCACGGTATTACCAAAAATAGCTTCGTTTACTGAGGTCAAGAAGCTTACCTAACGTTGATTCAGTGCAGTCGATTGTTCAGTCATGAAGAAGCTTCAAAAGCCTGGAATAAACAATAACCACATTGATCAACCTTTATAGATGAAGCATCACCTTTTACCATTACCTTTTGAATGCAATTAAGCTAGGAAACTGAAAAACAAAGCAAACTGACCTCGCAGTTCATTGCTACAAGAAGAAGCTGCCAGAAAAATTGTCACATGTACTTTCACTCTTAGGTCCCAGTATTTTGCTCGGTCAATCTGCAAAAAATGATGGAATGACTATTAGGGAAAACTGAATGAGGAAAGTGGATCGAATTATCAGGAGAAAAAGTAGGTTTGCACTATTTCTGTGGTATCAATAAAAGTAGTATCAAAGTTATACTTGTTATCTAAATATTATATGACTGAATGTTTGAGCCTTCCGTAAAAATTAGCTCAATTGGCGGAAGATTTTATGGATCATGTGTGTATTGAAAAACACTGAATGCGTCATGTTGATTCTTTAGATGATTCTCTTCTATTAAGCTGCTCATAAAATGGTTAAGTTAACCTTTACGATCAAAAATCTTCAGCTAAAGGTAAAATGTTTAAAAGTACAAACCTCTTGACTTTCCAGGAGCAAATGTCTAGTGTAGAGAAAAAATGGGAGAGAATAATTGTTAAGTAAAGATAAGTAAGGTCTCGGGGGGTACTGTCATATATGACCTGAATTCTTTGTTAGGAAAACATTCAGTTTATCATTTTTGTATGCAGAGATCGCACAAATTCGGAAGGAGGAATTATATAAACAGTCTTTCCTGAGTTCCTCGGCATATAGTTCTAACCAGTTCATGGACAAGTAGTTTAAAATCTTAAATAAACCTGTTGATGATCTCCGATGTAGCTAAACGGTTTCGTCAAGCACCGACACGGTGGCTGAATAAAAATGCAACCTACTTTAATTCACACTCAGTCCCTGTCAAAAGACAGAAAAAGGTTGACCATGATTGAAAGATCAGCAGAACTTTTTCTGAACTATGTCATGTCACTGTTTAGAGACATTTGTAAAAACGGACTAATCTACCCAGAATGACTGAGTCCAGAATTTGCAAAGTAAGGAATTCACTGAATTAAGTAACGCATAAGTGAACATCACTTTTCCACCTTCATGTTCTCACATTGTTGTATTTTATTTGCAACACAATTGATCAGAGACTATTGATATATGTTTTTATTAAAGAAGTTGCAGCTTTGTTGATTTGCGTTGATTTGCGTTCAGAAGGAACAGAAGTCTGTTTAAGACTGAGAACATCATAAACTTATCGAAAGACTTGTGACGTTCACGACGGTCACCGATCTTCAGCTGCTAATTTTATTAGTCGTACTGATCATCGTTTCACAGAAAAATTCCTTTGCAAGTTAAAGTTAACTAGTTCGAGAAGAAGGATCCTAGAAAGGTTCATGCAGTGTTGTCTCAATATAACAGAATCAGTTTTGTGTTAGAAGCTTGCAAGATTGTTAAGAGCTTCATTTCCTTATCATTAATGTCGCCATTTACCCCTAAAGCATCCACTGCAGATACTATCTAGTGACAAAACAAGTCATAAATAGGGAAGTAATTCGGTGGCGTTCATTCTCTGCTTATTCATTACTACCTTGAACTTTAAAGTTTCTAAACTAACAACAGTGAACATTCGAATTTCAGAAAGTCTGCTTACCGACGTCACTGGGCGATCCAAATGTATGGCTATACATAAATGAGGAATGGATCCCGGGGAATGGATACACCAAGAACCAGCGATAATACTAAGGTACCCGATTTCTCCTTCTTTGATTTAAGACAAATTAAGACTTGGAAAACCGAACAGTTAGCATGGCATTGGACATATTGAAGCTCTTTCCCATCTGCCTCGGAAGTGAGACATATGTACAAGATTAGCGGGCGCTTGTTTGGGTGCGGTGTTTTATGCATAATTAATTATATTTACATTGAACGACGTTAACGTCTGAGCTGGAATCACGCGATATTTTGGAGAGAAACAACGGATTATTATTGAAAGCTATTCAACTGTGCACACAACGTTATGTAATATTATGCTAAGGAGAGAGTAATTTTAAGTGGCACACTTTTCAGATATTGGCCCGCGGGGTTGGTAGCAGTGTATCATTATACCCATAAAAAATTCACCGTAATACCTCAAGTTCTCCTCAACACCGAGAGCAATAAGAAATGTAATACCACACGGTACACTTGTTTGGTTTTTTGATCATGGCAAATGCCATACAGCTTTTTAAAATCCTGTATAAAACATAACACAAACCTGTTCACGAAGTGTGGTTAAGATCTGAAGAAAATGAAGTGAATGACAAGGGCGGGCATTGGGGGGTACTCTCTCAGGTATATGCAGCTCCAACAGGGTATGTCAGATGTTTTTCGCCTTTTAGACTTTTGTGAAATTCCGAATAGATTTGTTAAAATTTTGGCTTTTAATAGGGAATGGTTTGCTCAAAAATTAGACATGTATGGTTAGGAACCACAACACTTCTCTTCTATTCGACATCTTGGGCAGAATTTGCCTGTGATCAGTTTGAAGCTCTTCTGCAAAGTGGTAACAAATCAATCAGCTACTGTTAAAAGCTAGGAAAATACATCAACGTGCTCGTGCTGTAACTGTATGGTAAGAAATAGGGCATTAAATTTTGAGTTAGGTCTGAAATGTAGTGGAAAAAATCTCATAAATAGCGTGAATTCGTCAATCTGACCCAATCTCCGTTTTCCAGTTACAGGGAAAATATATTTATTGATTCATTGAAGTTATCAGTAGGGTTTTTGTTTTTTACCTCATTTTTGTAATTAAAGGTAATCCGGGGGGGTCCTGCCCGTTAGGGGGGTGTTCCATTTTGTATTACAATGTAGAACCGTGTGGTAGTAATTAATTTCGAGAATAAAGTGGACCAAGTATTTTTTGAGACTTCACTGTCCTTTCTATTAAAATGAAACGTAGCAAATGACAAACATATCCGCAACATGGTTATTCAAAAGGCATTGCAAAAATCCTACTCCCGTGGGAAAAACATAAAACCTCACATTTAGCCAATCAGAACAGAGCTTTTCACATTGATTGTTTCTGACCCAATCAGAAAATATGTCCAGATTTTGTTTTCTACTTACGATCTGAGACTGAATTACTGTATCATGTAAGGATAATACACAGAAACAAAGCGGCTAAAAAGGTCTAAATTATTGTTTATTTACAAAACAACCACTCAATTTCTTTTTATACATGATCATGCTGTACCTGTTTTAAATACTTCAAAAGTCTTACGTATCCAGCGAAAAGAACATACAGTTAAAATTAGTACAGATTGCATATATGAAAATGTTCTTGGTCAGGGTTACTCTCCGATAGAGTTTTCATTATAGCATTCTAAAAAGTCGCATTGTGTCAGTGACAGACTACAAACGAATTTAACCAAAACAGATACAAATACTGAAGAACAATGAAAACTTGAAGAAAGCTGTATGAGTTAGATGACAACAAATTTTAAAATTCTGTTTCTTTGTTCAATGTAGTAAGTTTACAGAGAGATTGTACGATTCTCCACTATCGGAATTTTGTGTACACCACAGTATTGTGGCTCAAGCTTCAGAGACTTGCGACAAGAGCGTCCACCATTTGATCAGTCAATTGGATCGTCTGAACTTGTGCTCGGCGGCTCCAAATCAGTTGGTGGTGGTGTCAGCATCGGACGAAAGACAGAATATCCCGGCATACCTGGTGGGGGCGGAACGGTGACGGGGTATCTCCACAGGGAGGAGCATGGGATGTGATCTTGAACCTGACCTTGAGGGAAGAGGTTTGGACGGTCATGCAGGCCTGGATTGGGTCCATGGGCCATAGGAATAAAAGCTTGCACTAACAATGTACTAGCTGTAAAGAAATAAGGTCCGGAAATTAACATGGTGATAGTATTGTACGTGGTAACTTTTCAGACAGAAATGTTGCTTTGCAAAAGACTGGATTTCATTAATTGAAATAAATTGGCCTGAATCCTGACTGACCATTCTAATCCACAATACTTCTCTGCTTTCAAACGCCATTAATAAACCTGATTCGCTTGCACGTTTTGTGGCTAATTTTGAGAGAATATAAAGTCGAATACCCTTACGTTATTATAAAACGATCTACATTGAACAACAAATCCTACAAGCCGAGTAAGCTTTACTAAGAATTCCTTTTGGGAGAAAAAACCAACCACGTGTCATTGTTCTACTTCTATGCTCACATAGGAGTTGTAAACTTCGCAATTTTAATTAAGATGTCGTAAGAATCCTTACCAGGTGAAGCGAAGGGCGCTGGAACAGCAACAGTAAATGGCGCGTCCTGACAACTAGGGTGAGTGTCTAAGGTAGGACTGCTGCTGGACACTTGCTTTGGTTCTACATGAGGGTCTTTAACCAATTCAGTCTGAACAAATGAAAGTGAGACGAGAATGAGTGATGATACAAACTGGCAAAACCTACAACAATTTAATCTTTTAGGCGTCAATCATGAGTGCATGAAACAGATGTTCTGGGTTCTGATTTTGTGGATCACCAACGATTAATGCAATGCAATTTATTTCAAAAGTGCCGTGCGATATGACCGTCTAATACGGTCTATTGCAGATGACGAAACATATGCACCAATAGAGAGATGACAAGCATCTTTGTATGTGAACTTTCTGTACAGGAAATCAACTAATAGAGGGTTAGTTAATTCCTTACAGTTTTATCGTCATGATGCATGCTTATCTGGAGTTGGCCTAATAAATCACCACCCTCCCTCCCCAAGGGAATGTAACATATACCTCATTTCCACGGTTAAAGGTGTGGTTTATAAGCTGAGGTAGAGTCTAGAATGAGGTATATTACAATATTTACAATCTTTGATCAGCGGTAAGAAGAACTGGATATTCCGGTTCACAGGTTTTCTTGGATATATAGGGTGGGATCTTAGGTGTTTTTTCTAGACCAGGGCGGCAAATGGTCGGGTGAAGACTAAGGGAACCAGGGACAAAGCGGCACACCCCTTCCCTCCTTAAATAATCACAGAACCCCACCCGGGATAAAAATCCCAATGTTATTGGACAATATTTAAACTGTAAAACCTCTGTTGATGGTTATGAGGCTTGTAAGCTTATACACCACAACCTCTCCTTTGCTACCTAAAGAAGCATGGTATTTCGGACAGTTTAGCATCTCGGAATAGACAGCAATAGCTATTCTGTGTCAGTACGGATTACAGGAACGGGTCTATCGTGTAGCCGTCAGTTGCTAATTTGAATCATTCTAGGTCAGCAATTTCATCGACATCATAATGTTATTGTAAAATGTGATTTATTTGTCTTCAGCGATTTATAGTTTCCGCTGACCTCTCCCCCGAGTTGACCGACCGGCAGATGATTTCAGCAAGTTGGGGTATATGTTCCCTTTTCCTATATAAATTGGTGTCTGTATCACGATATTATCAAGATCCATGACACTGTTGACAGTGATAACGAGACGGCAGAATGTAAGCGAATTTTGCTATAATTTACCCTGACTTACTTGAAACTCATAACGCGTTATCGCGTGTCGGGTTGTGAAAATTGCAACATCTCTGTCAAGAACGGAGAGTATCGCGTCTCAGCCCTGTGATTATTAATATTTCCAAAATAGCCCTCTTAGATACCAACTTTGGCCTTCGTTTTTTTCGGCCTCTATTCAACGAAAATGCTTCTTCATTTTTGGAATTTGAGTTCAGGTTGAGAGTACATTTCAAACAAGCGATTTTATAAGCATGATCATTTTTTGACTTTATAGCAGTTCTAAGATCTTAAATAAACTGACCATCAGTGACCTACAGGATCCTGTATCTACACACTTGTGTGTGTCTTTCTGGTAGTGAAAGAAAAATTGGCCGACTCCACTATTAACATGTTCGTTACCAAAAAGAAGCCTAAATAAGTTCGTTTCACGCTGTGAGGGTTTATTTTATTTTATCACTGTCTGAAGAGGAAGACTTCGGAAGTCTGCCGTAATTACCTCATGAAGAGAGATACGCTCCAACTCAGGTAGAGAGTCTTGCAATTCAGTCTGTGACCCCATTTCCTACCAAGACAAGGAACAAGGAAAGCTATTCAGAACTGACAAACCAGCTGACGATACAACTTTGCCTGCATATTTCTATGTTTGTTTGCGTTTCAAGAAAGTTTGAGCATGGTTTGCTGTTTTGCTACGAGAGTCGGATCGTAAGGGAGGGGGGGGGAGGGGTAGGGGGCTCTAAAGGGGGCAGTTCTGACAGATCTGCCGATGTTCTTGAATATAATTCTAAGCTTAAATGCTTGGAATGCCGCGTTGTCACTAAAATCGCCACGTATATTTTCAAGAATTACGTAGTACATAAAGCGAACAATGGATATCGTGCCATTATTCGCACCCTTAGCATATTGGATCCTACGCCAGCTCATCGCAAACGGGCAGTTTTTAAACATGGACGGATAATGATTATGTTAATGTTTTCCTCTCTTTTAAAATATCAGTTGAAAAAAAGGGTCGCGTTTGCTTATGAGAGGTGGTCATTTAACAGAGGCTCGCCAGTTTACAAAAGCTTTGACCGACAGAAGTTTGGTATTTTAGAAAAAAACAAGGTCACACACTAGCAATGGTAATAACATAAATGTTTGTTTGCTCTTGACCTACTCAGTGTCGAGAATCAAAGGGAAACAGTCGACACGTCGTTTCATTGTAAAGAAAAATTTTGCTGAAACCATTTAACGTTTTTTTTTTCTCAAAGAAAATCACCTGGTAACACACCTGCTTTTGATTCAGCTCATGTGATTGAGAAAATGGCTGTTCATATTCGATTCCTTCCTCATCCTGTGACAAACGACACACTTAAGCTTTACAACATCCATCTACCCTCTTCACTGGCGGATCCAGGGGAGGGACCCGGGGGTCCGACCCCCCCTCCCTACTTTTTGACCAAACTGAGGTAAAATTTTTTTTGGAGACCGGCCCCCCCCCCCCCCCTCCCATCTTAGGGTCTGAATGATCCACCTCCGCCCTTATCTCAAGGTCCGGATCCGTCACTGCTCTAAGAGTAACTTATTATATACTATATCATAGTAAAACTGTTTTGAATGGAGAGACCTTTTTCTTTCAGTACAAAATTTGAGTACCCACCTGTTCCTGAGGGTCGCGTGATTCACCAAACGATCTTGCATCTCCTGGTTTGAGGTTTCCTTTTTTATCCTGCTAAAAGATCACGAAATCGGCAATGTTTACCTTCTTAATGTTTCGTTCGAATACCAAAGTCAACAATATCATCAAGTAACGCTCATGCCGTAAAGCATCGCGCTAATAGAAGCCTAATTAACCATTTTTTATACAATGAGGCTACTCTGTTTGAAAACAAAGTCATAGGAAGGCTTTACCTCATTAACTGGTAAATGTTTCAACTCGGGTAAGTTTTGGAACTTGGTCTGGGTTTCCATGTCCTATGAAATGAAAAAACGAAAGGTTCATCATCTTTTTACTGGTATTAAAGCGTGTAAAAATATCAATTTAATAACGCTTTGCGAGGATATTAATACTGTCTTGTTGTTTCCTAGGCATGGTTTGAGCAATTTTTACAATTTTAACCACGCCCATTGCTGTACAAGATCATACAACTTGTTCTACTTTTGTACTTAAGATAGACCAAGCAACGGATAACACGTCTCTTAAAACAAAATCTTTGTATAACCCACCTGTCCCACCTGTTTATTGACAGAAATCCAACATTAATTAGTTCAAGGGAAATAGAAACTTAAATGAAACAGAACAAAGATAAAGTAAATAAACTAAAATAAGAGAAGTGAATGACTAACCTGTTCCTGTTCCATCTCTGATTCAGATAATGGATCAGGCAATTCAGGTGGAATCATGAGGCTTCTTAGAATAGCCTGCAACAATTAAATAAAACTTTTCTTAATGCACGGGTTCTCATTTCAATACTTTTAATGTAACTGCTCTGTTATTAACTACCACCAACTCGTAAAACCTCAGTAACAAACGCTAATTAACGAAGGCTCCCAAGCGTGTTTGATTATCTCTGACGGACAGAAAAATAAAACTGAATTAAGTCAGAAGCATCTGCTTCTGATAAAGTAAATAAACTTAAACAAATAAAGCTGGTGACAAACCAGTTGCAGTTCCATCTCTGATTCAGATGATAAATCAGGAATGAGATCAGGCCTTTCATGTTCCGGCTCGGTGTTCCTTTCAGCCTCCTTCAACAAATAAAACATTTTCTTAAAGTGCATATCACCCTGGGTTTCTTAAAATTTTTAACCAATTCTATGCGACTTCAGCTTTAAAACAAGGTACAATTTTCGTGCATCGCAAAAAACTAACGGCTTTTATGCTCAGTTAAAGAGTACGAAATTTGCCTATTTGAGCTGAGGGAGGGGGGGGGTGGGGCGTGTACGGTGCGGCTATACGTAGGCTAGAAACAATGACGTAGTTTAAGGCATTGTTCTTACTTCCTCCCAGTTTGTTGTAGCTTTTGCCTTAACTCCTCATCTATCGATCTCTTCCTATTGTACTCTTGAATAAACTGCTGACTCGCCAAAGGCTCTCCAGCGTAGGAAATTGCAACATCTTCATCTTCAGCCCCTCCGAAACCTCGCGTAGTTGGGTCATAATTTTCGACTTCGTCTTGGAAGTTTTGCTACATATTCGGTGCAAACCCAGGAATAAAATTCCATTCTGAGCCATCAGAAATCAACACTTGACAAGCTTTCCAAGTGAGAAATCTTATTTAGACGGAACGCAGACGTCGGTTCAACGAAGACTAAGCAACGACCGACGGCAACGAGAGCGGAAAAAAGAAATAGGTTTGGATTAATAGCAAAACAACCGGGCTTTTTTTGCACGTGCATGTCGCTTTTGTACATTTCTTTGCCGTTGGCCGTTGTTGCATAACTCCAGAAAACATTCACCAACATTTCACAAAATTGAACGACAAAGAATGAAAGCCATGTATATTAAAAACAGCGTGGATTCACTTTTTAAGAGACGTTTTCGCGCCGTCGTCGTCGTCATTGCTTAGCTCCCTAATAAGTCAGGTCCAACACGACGTGGAACTCTGACATGCGTGCTAAGCATATTAAGGAGAGAACAATGCCTCAAAATACGTCACTCGCCACAGGCCCATAATGTCACGGCCTATGATATTACTTTCACATACTTGAAAATCTGAGAAAATGAGATCTAGCTAAAATCAAAATCAATCTGCGGCAACGTTTATTACAGGTTTTCTATTTTTATTCCATTTTTTTAAAACAAATTTGGGGTGGTAGGCACTTTAACACCATTTTGCGCTTGCTTTGCACTGATTCTCATTTAAATTTAAATTATCGACCACAAACTCGAAAATTCTCCGTAATGGAGGTTAACAACAATGTGTAATGATGATTTGTTTGTAGCCTAAATAACTTCGTTTCACGCTATGAGGTTTTTTTAATTTTATCACTGGTTGAAAAGGAAGGTTTCGGGAATCCGCCGTAATTACCTCATGAAGAGAAATACGCTCCAACTCAGGCAGAGAGACTTGCAATTCAGTCTGTGACCCCATTTCCTGTGAAGACAAAGAACTAAGTTCATCTAAAAAAACTATTCAGTAACAACCTAGCTGACGATACAACTTTGCGTGAATATTTCTACGGTTTGCGTTTCTAGGTAGCTTGAGCACGGTTTCCTTTCTTACTATGAGAGTCGGATGATGAGGTGGCGGGGGGGGAAGGGGGTAGGGTTCTACAGGGACAGTTCTGATAGATCTGCTGATATTCTTGAATACAGTTCGAAGCTTAAATGCTAGAAGTGCCGCGTGTTGTCACTAAAATCGCCAAGTACATTTACAAAAATTACTTAGTAAATAAGGCGAACAACGGATATCGTGGGATTATTCTCACCCTTAGGATATTAGTTCCTACGTCAACTCATCGCAAACGGGTAGTTCTATAACATCGATAATGTTAAAATATCAGTTGAAAAAGTGGTCGCGTTCGCTTATGAGAGGAGATCATTTACAAGAGGCTCGCCACCTTAGAAAAGCTTTGACTGAGAGAAGTTTGGTACTTTAGAAAGAAGGTCGCATACTAGCAATGGTCGCACATGGAGGCTTGACTGTCATAACATACACAAAAATTTAAATGAAGATATGATCGTCACAGTGGTAATCGCAATTCAAGCAATTGCAAATGAAGTCCCGTCTTAAGCTTGTATTGTAAAGCAAAATCCTGCTGAAACCAACGGGTAACACACCCACTTTTGATTTAGTTTCTGTGGTTTAGAAAATGGCTGTTCACCCTGTCTCAAATAACACACTTACACTTTATAACACCATCTACCCTCTTAGAGTAACTGTTTTCTAGGCAAGGTTTAAGCGATTTTGACAATTTGGATTACGGCCATAGTTGTACAAGATCATACAACTTGTTCTACTTTTGTACATAAGATAGACCAAGCAACGGACAAACAAAATCTTTATATAACCCACCTGTTCCACCTGTTTATTAACAGAAATCCAACATTAATTAGTTCAAGGGAAATAGAAACTTAGATGAAACAGAACAAAGATAAAGTAAATAAACTAAAATAAGAGAAGTGGATGACTAACCTGTTCCTGTTCCATCTCTGATTCAGATAATGGATCAGGCAATTCAGGTGGAATCATGAGGCTTCTTAGAATAGCCTGCAACAATTAAATAAAACTTTTCTTAATGCACGGGTTCTCATTTCAAAACTTTTAATGTAACTGCTGTGTTATTAAGTACCACCAAATCGTAAATCCTCAGAAACAAACGCTGATTAACGAAGGCTCCCAAGCGTGTTTAATTACCTCTGACGGACAGACAAATAAAACTGAATTAAGTCAGAAGCACATGCTTCTGATAAAGTAAATAAACTTAAACAAATGAAGCTGGTGACAAACTAGTCTCCCTCGCAGCCGTTTTTTAGTAACGATACTAAAAACGGCTGCGAGGGAGACTAGTGACAAACCAGTTGCAGTTCCATCTCTGATTCAGATGACAAATCAGGAATGAGATCAGGCCTTTCATGTTGCGGCTCGGTGTTCCTTTCAGCCTCCTGCAACAAATGAGAAAACATTTCTTTAAGTGTATATCACCCCAAATTTGTTGCAATTTTGACGAAATTTTATGCGATTTCAGCTTTAAAATGAGGTACAATTTGCGTGAATCGGATAAAACTAACAGCCTTTATGCCCAGTTAAAGAGTACGAAATTTGCCTATTTGAGTGTAGATAGTTCCCTGGGTCGAGTGAAACAATGACGTAATTTGAGGCATTGTTCTTAGCTCCTCCCCGCTTTGTTGTAGCTTCTGCCTTAACTCCTCTTCTATCGCTCTATTTCTATTGTACTCTTCAATAAACGGTTGACTCGTCAAAGGATCTCCAGCAAAGGGAATTACAACATCATCTTCAGCTGCCCGCTCGGGTAGTTGAGTCATAATTTTCCGACTTCTTCTTATGCTGGATATTCGCTACAAACCAAGGAATAACATTCCATTCTGAGCCATCAGAATCGACACTTGACAAGCTTTCCAAGTGAGATATCTTATTTACTACACGGAACGATGGCGGTTCTACGAAGACTAAGCAACGACCGACGGCAACGAGAACGACAAAAAGAGCAAAACAACCAGGCTTTTTTTGCACGTGCATCTCGCTTTTTGTACATTTCTTTGCCGTTGGCCGTTGTTGCATAACTCCAGAAAAAATGCACCAACATTTGACAAAATAGATCGACATAGAATAAGAGCGATGAATATTGAAACAGCGTGGATTCACTTTTTAAGAGACGTTTTCGCCCCGTCGTCGTCGTCGTTGCTTAAGCTAATGAGTTTCCCACGTGGAACTCTGACATGCGTGTTAAGGATGCTAAGGAGACCAATGCCTCAAAATACGTCACCCGCCCCAGGCCCAAAATGTCTTCGCCTATGATATTAATTCCACTTATGGCTCTTGACTCCACATATTTGAAAATCTCTAGAAAAATGATATTTAGCTAAAATCAAAATCGATCGATCTGCGGCATAGTTAATATATAAAAGGTTTTGTATTTTTATTCCATTTTTTAACAAATTGCATTATCTACCGACAACTCTTGAACGTGTTTGATTTCCTCTGACGGACAGAAAAAGAGAACTGTTCACACAAACACTGAAAGTCTTAAGGTGGCTCCGTCAATAATACAGGAGCATTGAGAGATGACTGACTTTCCGTCATAACTTTTTTGTTTTCAACGCGATGGCTGCGAAACTTTGCAAAGAACAATAGATATCATTCGGCAATAATTGCCACCGCAGGGATTTCGCCCAGAAGGCGAAATCCCGAGAAGGGACTCTAGTAACTCGCGCGTATATTAGTACTTACAGTTGAAATATACAGTCATACAGTCAATACAGAAAAAATCTCGATTTGCTTGAACAGAGGCCGCGAGGAATCGGTAGGTAATGATGACGTTTCTATTGTTTGCGCCGCAAGTACGAAATGGTTAGGATGACGTAAAGACAGAAAATCCCGAAGGGACCGGTCAGGTAGATTTTGTGACATTTATTATGCAGTCATACTTCGGTACTCTTTTGCGTTACGCAGTGACATTCTGTGGAGCAGTTGTTTTGAAAGTTATGGACCAAAATGACAGTCGTTAAGCGCAGAGGAGGTTATAAGGTGCGTTTAACTGTGTATATATAAACACTTGGAGAGTTTTTCCAGACACGAGTTCACAAATCTTTGATTTATATTGGAAACCTTCCCTGACACTCTTTCTCTCTCTTTGACCGGAATAAGACTCAGCCCCAAACAAGCAAGACGAGTGAACAACGGCTAGCTTATCACTAGCAGAACGATGGACGATTACAGAAATTCACCTACAATCAAATTCTGTGCTGACTTATTCCCTGCTCACAGATGTCCTTCCGTTATAAAGTTTCAAATAAGACTAGTGAATCGATCAAACGTCCTTTTCATTTCTAAGGCTTACTTTCCAGCAAATAAAATGAACTGAATGTAAAAAGTGAAAGAGAAATAACCGAAAAATTCAACTTCTAATAAATCTTTTCTTATGGTTTAGAATAAACTATTCTCGAAATTGAGAATGTTTTGATCGAAGTTGTGTAAATCGAGCTGAAACTGTGCATGGAACCTTGCGTTTATTTACTGTATTTATCTCACCTATTGTATGGAATATGTGTGAAAATCTTCATTATGAATCGGTATATTTCAAAGAGCTACACAACGAGCAAGAATACTATTGACCGACAATATACAGAACGGGGGCAGTGTAGTGTCAACTATTACTAGTATAATATAATAATATAATATTTTGATTTCATTGATGGTAAACATTTTTTGCGTTTTAAGTCATAGATAAGGAGGGGGGCATTGGGGTATATTAGAAACCGCAAAACCGAAGAAAAAATCATCCAAAACCGCAAAACGGCAAAAAAATTCGGCCAAAACCGAAAACCGCATACAAAACCGTCAAAAACCGATACAATGGTGACAAGTGGGGCATACAGAGCAAACTAAACTAACACTAATTTCACCAAAGTATTTGTGAATGTCATGGACTTTGTCTGAAGCCTTCGTATCTTTTTGTGTCTGCTTAAATCATAGGCTTTGTTTCTGCCGCTCTCTCCAGCCCAGACTTTGCGGCTCAATTTCCGAAAACCCGCTAGGACCGCTAGTTAGAATTGCAATTTTGCAGTCGCAAAAAGCTATAGCTCTCGAAACTTCAATCGAAAATCTCTAATCGAACATTTCCATTTGATAACTAACACCTGAAAGTTTGGAGACTCGATTGTCTAACATGCGATTGCACTGAGCTGAGTCGACACTGAGGAAGCTAACCGGTACAGTTAGTTCCTTTTCAGTTTTACATGGCAGCAGGAACTTGCTCTAAGGTTTAATGTGGTAATAAACAGATACTCAAAAAAGCAGTCGATTATTGAACCTCACTGCCCTTCCATATCGCGACCTTGCACCAAAGAGAAAATTATATGAAAAACCACATCGGGTACCAAAACCGAAAAACCGCTAGTATTTTTCACGAAAACCGAAAACCAGATGCTAAAAAACGAAAAATCCGCAAACCGCAATGACCACCAAAACCGAAAAACCGAAGTCTTTTGCAACAAAAACCGAAAAACCGATCTAAAAATAGCCAAAACCGCAAAACCGAAAATCCCAATGCCCCCCTCGAGAAGGTGTCTGTTTATAATTTCTTTGCTGATCTACCAATTGTTAAACAAAACTCTTTTTTCAAAAGTCTATAGGTCTACTTGGCACAAAATGTCAGTGATATCTTCCCTAAACAGCTTAAAAAGGGAATCTATTTTTTCCAAGGCAAAAGTCACTTTTGGCTAGCCTGTTCCAAGCATTCAGATAGTGGGGAAACATTCTACTTTTGGCCCCAAATCAACTGAGCGCGACCTGCGAGAGAATAGTAGAGAATTTTTATCTGTTAACTGTAGTTTATTTTTAACAAAACCCGACATCAATTTAGTTCAAGGGAAATAAAAACTTACTTGAAACTGAACAAAGATAAAATAAATAAACTTCCTTAAAAAGTCGATGATTAACCTGTTCCATTTCTATGTCTGATTCAAATGATGAATCAGAAATGATATCAGGCGATTCACGTAAAACTCGCAAGAGGGTCCTTAGAGCAGCCTACAACAATAATGAATAAAACTGTTCTTAATGCACGGGTTCTCAATTTAAACCTTTTAACGTAACTTCCAAGATTAACAGCCACCAACTTGGAAATATTCAGTAAAAGACGCTAATTAACGAAGACTCCAAAGCGTGTTTGATTATCTCTGACGGACAGAAAAATAAAACTAAATAAAGTAAATAATGCATTAGTCAACTGCAACCCCGGCCCCCCGATCCCAGCGGCATAGCAGGGATTTAACGCGGCCAATGCCGGGATTTAACGCACATTTAACACGTTCGCCCCGGTGGCGGGGGAATTAACAAAATACCTGTTTTACCCATGTCGTGAGCGGAGATTAAACAGTAATACGAATTTTCGGAAGCGGGGATAGAAGCCGGGATTTAACATGAGTGACTAAAGGAAAAGCGTCGTTTCCAAAAGTTTTGTATGGCGGCAGAAGAGGGATGATGCCGCTGAGAATGAAAATATTAAAACATAGGAGGGGATAGGGGGTGTGCCGCCTAGTTCTCCAAATCCTGACCCTATTTCCGACCAAAAAGTGTCATTTTCCACACCCTTTTTCAGACCTGACCTCTAAAATCCACACCTGTTTTCAGACCTGACATTTAGGCAGAAATTATGTCAGAATTACAGTCAACCGGCCCTTTATAGCGGACACTGTAGGGACCTCAAATTAGTGTCCTCATTAGTGAGAGTCCGTAATAGCGGGAATTTATTTAAGTCAAACGTCTGTAATTTTTTTGCCGAGGAATTTAGCTGCTGTCCGTATTATCGGGGTGTCCGTAAGGCGATAGTTGACTGTACCTATATGGCTTATATAAGAAAGTACCCCTCCCCCCCGGGTTTCGCTTAAGATCCCTTGCCCTTACAAGAATACCATACAGACAGTTACTTTTTTGTAAGCGACCTAACCACATTTTTCTACACAGGCTCCAGAGGTCTGTTCTCAGGGATTAAGTAAGAAAAAAATCCTCTGGCACCCAGAGTAACATTTTTCATGAATTTGAAGGAACGCAATCGAAAGTTTCTATTAACAGGTCCGATGGTTTGAATTTTAAGAAATACAGAATACCAGATCGGACAGAGCGGTTGAAATCGAGCCTAGAACTACACTTTGCTAATTCCCTGCTATACGGGGCTTTTAAGTAGTTGAACTACTTGGCCCGGGGAGCGGGCAAATGTTAAATTCCCCGCTAGGTCCCGGGCGCCGGGGGGGGGGGGGGGGGGTTTCAAATGACTGATGCATAAACTTAAACAAACGAAGCTGGTGACTAACCTGCAGAACCTGTTCCCGTTCAATCTCTCTTTTAGATGATGAATAAGCTTATGAATTTAACTGTAACGCACATATAACAACCTGCCTGATCTTGTTTGGCCAAGCTGGTTCTTATATTGTTGGCTAATAAAGAAGCAAATTTCCGCCAGCAGGTTATTAAGCCACTAGGTTCTTACACGCGGGTTGTTACTGTATTAAAAACTAACTCAGTATCACCAACTCGGAAATCCTCCGTAATGGAGACTTACAAATGAAGGCTCCTGAGCGTATTTGACTATCTCTGACGGACAGAAAAATAGAACTGTTCACACAAATACTGAAAGTCTTACTAAATATTTAATAAATACAGTGTAAATAAACTTTCAGAAAAAAGGTGAGTGATAACTAACCTGCTCCTGTTCATGCGCTGATTCAGGTGATGAATTAGGAAAGAGGTCTGGGTACTTCCTTTTCAAGTAGTTCTCAAGTTCAGGTTTGGGGTTTCCTTTATTATCCTTCAACAAAATACAAAACAATACTTAAAACTACCCATCTCCCTTTAATAAAGTGTGGACGTGTACACATTTCAAAACCTTTTTCATTTTAAGTCCCATGCGGTTACACTGACCAACAAAAGACAATTGTTTATGTGACAACAACTTTGACAAGATGTACTAAGTTCAAAACAAGCCTCGCGGGTCGAAGGCAAAGATTAACAGTCAAAACTTGGCCTATAAAATAAAAGGCAGTTTGTGACTGCATGTGGCTACTGTTTTAGTTTTGTAGAATATATTGCAATAAAACAGGAATGAAAATTGTAGGAAACGATAGAAATTCAGATCGTTTATCCATAAAATTACTATCTTTGCTCTAGAAGGTATATATTTGAAAACCATCAACAACAAAAGAAATAAGCAAACAAAACAAAAACGAAAACGAAACAAAAATGAGAAAAACAGAAGGAAAAAAGAAAGGGTAATGAGCAGGATTCGAACCCGGCACCTTGTCAAAAATTATACGAGCACAAGGTTAATGTTCTAAAAACAACTGACAAACTATTTTTAAGCGTCTTTAAAGTTATTTGCTGAGAGAAATTTTTCCTAGCGAAGATTCTGACTTCTTTTGCGTGATGATAAGGGATGTGGGGGAGGACCCTCTCTCTCCGGGGTTGCGTGACATAGAGAGAGAGATGGGCCAGAACTGCACTAGACACACGGTGGTTACGCCTTCTTTGTCCGGTATGTTGGTGTAGAGGCGAAGCGCTGAAGGTCAAAAACTTCCTTTACGACTAAGTTCAAGAAACGAGTGTTACCCGTCGCCAATTTTTAAACCAAGTTTAGGGAGGAGGGAGATTTACCCCCCTGTACTTCTCCCCTCTCGGCGGGATTGGAAAGAGAAACATTATCTTTATCAAGGCGCACGTACAAGAAATTCGCATTCAAAATAGTAAAATCAAAATCAAAATTAGCAAATCCTTTTTCTTTTCTTTTGAAAATATATTCAGCCTTACAAAATTTGCAGACCACGGTGTATTTTTTTTCGGGCGGGAATTTGTTACGTAATAAAACCAGAAGCGGGAAAATGTCATCACGTGAAAAATCATCCGAGGTGGATTTAACCAATCAGCTGCCGCTACGTCACTAGACTTTGAGTGACATCGTTTGTTGTTTTTGTAGTTTGTTCAGTTCGCTCTTCAACGGCAAACTGTTCAGGATGAACTTAAAATTTAATAAGAAAACATCAAGGAATTGATACTGGCAAAACACAGGGATCTATCTCTTTTTACTCAGGAATATGCTAAGGAGTTGTTCGAAGCTCAAGGAAACATCATTTATAAGGATATTTCACGAAAGTCCAAAGCTCCGCAGGATTTGATTTGTAGCGGAGCTCTCGCGCGCGCGAAGCGCGCGCTTGCGGAGCACCATGGGTAAGAAAATTTGGTAAACCATCCATCCGAGAAAATTTGGTTATGACGTAGAGTACGCCCACCCGTACACACACTTCATGTAAGCTGATGTCAACTGTCACATCTTGGAGAAATTGACATTTTGTAAGCCATCCGCATGAGGATGAATTGGCAGCTGTCAAAATCAGACATCCGCTGACAGTAATCACATGACCATCTCGCGGGCTCATATGAAAGATAAGTCGTTTTCTCTACATATAAGCTGATATAATATGTCACACCAACATAAAAATAAAAATGAAAGGAAACTTCGCTTTCACCAGGGCTGTCAGTTTAAAGTTATACGCACAAGCCAAATTAAGGTCAACTGACAGCTGTCAAAATGGGACATGTGAAGACCACTATCAGATCACTAACAACGTGGGCTCAAATACACGACATTTCGCCCCATTAATCCTCCATTACAACGACAGAGCGCAAAAACCGCCAGACATGCGCACTAGAGCTCTCGCCACTGTTTCTTGTATTCCCGCCTTTCGATTTTCAAAATGGCGGAGGACTAATCAGAATCTAACACGTCACTGCGGACGCTGCCAAGCCGCTGTCCTCGCTCTGAGAATTTTTCAACATCGTTAAACGGAATCTGTCAGCATTCAGCCATGTCTTGGCGACGCTAGCGAGAAGATCGGACTTAAACAGGTTCTCTAAAGCCGCGATGTTTGTGACCAGCTTCGGAGCCTATTTTGAAGCTTGTTGTTTCGAAGAAGGGCAGGTTTTTTACGTTTCTTAAGGTGGTCGCTCACTCTTTAAGGTCAGGAAAGAGAAATGTTCGAGGTAAATAGTTAATGCGAAACATATCAAATATGACTTTTTTTTCGTTTCTATGAAAATTTTTTAGAGCTCTTTAAAAGTGAACTATTGTTTCATGTCTTGAATGTCAAGGAAGGCTCGTTCAAGGCGAAGTTGGAAGAACTACAAGTATATTTACGTCATTTACCGCGTTGCTTCGCAATTTTTGTTTCTACTGACTGTGAAAGGAATTCGATTTGCAACTGGTTTTCACGAAAACTGAAATCTAGAACTTTGTAATCTCACATATATACATGCTATAAAAGTGGTTATCTGCAGAATTTTTTTAAGTAGTAAAGTTCGGGTGATGTACATTGTGTTTTTTGAGGCGCTAAATATAAATACACCTTGGTGACACTGAGTCGTTGTGATTGCTCACGTTGTTTTCTCAGCGAAATCACGGCTACAGTGCAGCTGGAAAAGTCATTCTTCTTCTAGTTTCAAACTGCAGCAAAGGCATTTTTTTATGGCATGTTTTATGTTTAAAAGGGGCCACGAGAACTAAGGAGCCGGTCAAGATTTAGGGAGTATGGGGGGTGGGGGCTAGGGAAAATTTTTCAAGGTTCTACAAAATGCCATGTAAATCTGTATTTCTGTTACAAATAAAGTACATCGAAAAATTTAAATTATTATGACAACTTAAAATTGGGGCCGGGGGGGAGGGGAAGGTAAAATTATATTACTATGCAATGAAAGGAAGCAGAGCGGGGGGAGGGAAGACTCCAAAAACAATTTTTAAAAAAATTTGAAAGAAATCAAAGACGAAAATAAAAAAGTCCACAAGAAACTTGAAGGTGGGTGCTTGTGGTTGAACATTTATTATTATGATCCAGACTATCTTTTAAAACACATTTCATCATCCACCCTCCCCCCTTCCTCCAAATAAAAGTTCACTTTCTTAACCTAAGTTTCATGGAACACTAAGCCACTGAGGGACTTGTCAGAAATTAGCAGGGGGGGAGGGGGTGGGAATTTTAAATTTGGGTTCGGAAATGAGATGACCCATCCCTGGAATGGGAGTGAAATTGGCTAACCCTCCCATTGACCTTGGCCTAAAATATCATGACCCCCCCACCCTCTTGTATAAATGATAAAATCTACTAGGGTGAGTCAGTCTTATGAAAGCTCAAAATATATTTCTAATCTGTTTTTGTAATGCCATATACATACATTTTAGATGACAGCATTAAGCTGAGTCCGACTCTGATTCTGACAGCTGATCACTGGACTCCTATTTCTCCCATTTTTTTTTACAAAATAAAGAACTTCTTTTTTTTTCTTCTGTGGGTGAACCTCTACATGATCACGGACACATATTTGCATGACCCTCCCCTTTTAACGGCCCATTTTTCATGATCCCTCCCTCTTCTGCAGTCTCAAAAGTTGTGACCCTCCTCTGTTTCCAACCCCCCCCCCCTGCTAATTTCTGACAAGTCCCTGAGGTGGAACAGGAAGTTATTAATCCATATAGTAACCTTTTCCATTTCACTGACCACAATAACGATCTGCTGTTTCTCAAACAATGGAATGGTGCAGTGATCAGCCCTCTCATAATATGTTGCATGCTCAGTCATTATTTTTAACCCATTTACTCCTCAGAATTTTGCAGAAAATTGTTTTTTGAAGCTAATTAAGCTGTTTTCTGGTCACTGCCTGGCTACAATAAGCAAAAATACTGTTTGTGAGTTGAGCACTTCACAGAGCCTTCTGTTCCAGATGCAAAGTATCAGCTTCCAACATTTGATCATGCTCAGATAGAAAAATTTCAAGCTATTTTTAGGTTTAAGAGTGACACAGCAGTCTTGACGTTTTTTTCCGCTTCTTCTCCTCCCATTGACAGGAAATGTTTTGGGAAAGCTTCTAGGATCATAGGATTAGATAGAAGGATGTGTAAGTGAGTAGTGGAACAAGATTTCAAGGGGAATGGGTTTATAGTTAAGCAGTAAATGTTGTGATGGGTTGGTTACAGTAAGTGACATCCCAAACTTGTTGTGTTCCTATTACTTGGGGAAAGCAACCAGTGATAAATTCATTAAAAACTTTAAAAAAAAATACACAAGTGTGGCTACTGATTTCAGAGCCCAAAATAATAACTTCACTGGTAGATATTTTCACTTGTCAAAGTTTTATTGTATTGACCCCATGACAAACAATAACAAAACCAATGAATTATTGCTCATGGAGTTGCACTGTTCACCATCTTTCAGAGTAGCGTACAATATGACCTGCACCCGCCCATTAGTTGACAGTAAAATTATAACTTCAGAGAGATTATGTTCCATGTGGTTACCTGCCTGAGGTTATCACTATTATCCCAACAAAGTCATACAGCATAAGAAGCTTTTCATGGAGAACTCAACTCAGCAAACATGCTTTACAAGAAAGTGCAAATGTAAATCGTGTATAAAAGAAATGAGTTTGACTACCCTGTGTGCACTAGTGTAGGCATTTACTGCATGGTTGACCAAAATATTCTTGGACTGAAAGGACTGAAAGCCGATGTCATGTTAATAAACTTGAAGCTTGTATTTGTAACTCAGGTAATGTATGCTAATAAAGTTGAAACAAAAGAAAAAATAAAAATTATCTGAGATAAAAAATTAACTGCAATATATACCGTATTTATTCGATTAACCGCCCCAGGGGCTTACTAAATTTTTGGACCTTGAGAGTGGCCGCTAATTTGAGGTGGGCGCTAATTTGAGGTGGGCGCTTATCCGAGGCTGGGCGCTTATTAAATTTTCAACATTTTCAGCAAGTGCAGTATGTTTATTTTGCAACAAAACAATAAATAGCAACCAAACACGAAGATGTAACAAAGCAAGGCTCCTGTAAAATACTTTGAAGAAAACTCCATCTTTGGGGAAGTCTCTTATTAGTACTCATTCAATTTTTTGAGGGTGGGGTGGGGGTAGTTGCTTATTTGAGTTTGAGTGGGAGGGAGTTGGGGTGGGCGCTTATTAACTTTTTCTGCCTTTAGGATGGGCGCTTATTCGAGATTGGACGCTTATTTGAATAAATACGGTATGTCAAATATAGCTTCAGGCAGAAGGTATTGAAACTCTTTCCAGGAAAGAAATTTTTGTTCAAAATCTCAAATTTTTCTTTGTAACACCATTAATATTTAACTCATTGACTGGCAAACAGTTTTGTTCATTGAAATCCTCTACTGAGCCCCAGGGGGGCTTATTCATTTCAAACACACAACAGGGGAGGGGGCTTACTTGAGAGGGGGAGCTTATGTAATTTAGCAAAGACAATGGTATCAGTTCTCCATAAAGGACTAGAATACAAAGTGGAAAAGCTGAGGATCATAAACAAATCCGAACTTTCAGTTGGTGAATGAACCATCCTGGATCGGTCCACATGAAATCACAGTTGTGATTGACTAATACAGTCTACCATTTATTAATCAGTGAAGAATATAAAGGGGAAGGGGAACTTATTTGAGGGTGGGGGGTTAAAAGAGGATTTACAGTATTTACATTTGATGTTCATTTCATGAATGTGTTTTCATTATGTTACATCTGTTTGACACAAAGGAGCACATTTAGTTACTGTAGCATACTTTGAGAACCAAACTTAAACGCAGTGGTTATTATTATGTGATAAGTAAGTATTATACACATTTCCGGGTGATGTTTGGCAGAAAGACTGTCCAGTGCAAAAACAAACACCTGATAGCAGGTTATCATCATGACAAGCAATTATCTCAGTGCAAAAGGAGACAATATTCAGCACTCTTGTACATCTCAATAATACAAGTCATTGGTCCATCATTACACAAAAGAAGAAAAGTATTAATTTTATCCTAATGAAATAGAACATTTCTGCAGTGAGCACGATCCTGGCGTGAATTAAGATATATTGTTTTATTCCATTTTACAACAGTGAAAAATAATTTTCATCAATCAAGAAATCTAATCTGAAGAGAATTAGGGTAGTTGCCCTTCTATACAACCTCAGCTCTTAGAAATCAGGTTAATGGTTTCTGTTTCCTACAACAAAAGAAGTAATAAAATGATTATGGTAGATGTACAGCTTGTTTTATAAGAAATATTATTTTTCAAAACACTTAGAAGAAAAAAATCTACAATGACAGAACAAATAAAAATTAGTTACTACAAATAACAAACAGCAAAAGAAACGAGCTTCATACATGTAAACAATCATCCACATGCTAAAACATTATTTGTAGCATGCTGTAAAATGTCTAACAAACACCTGATAGCAGGTTATCATCATGACAAACAAACAACCTCAAGAGTTTGGATTCTCACCTGTTTGCCTGTGTACGACGAGGACGATGATGATGACCCTGATATGAAACTTTTGTATCTCTACGACTCAAATGTGAATCAGAATTCAAAGGAAGAAAAGTGGGACGCTTTAATTTGAAATCAAAGCTATGACAGCTGTTCGACCACGCGAAGTTCATGAAACAAGACGATTCTGGCCAGCCAAACGCATTTTCAAAATATGGACAATCAAAGCTGAAAGCCTTTGGGTACAATCAATAGCAAGTTCCCTGTAGCTGTTCCTGTGGGCAAGGGTGTAATCCGATGTCAGTTTGCTGAAAACTGAAATATGCTCGAAGGATTTGCAATATAAACACTCGATGTTTACATACGGTGGACATCCCAAACGGCGCTTTCAGTAACTTCACGCACAAAGTTTTGAAGGCAATTAAACAGTAGGTTTCATTTAAGGTTTCTTGCTATATTTGATTATTTCTTTTTCTACCAACAGCAGTCTTGTAGGTCCTTGTAGTTTAGCATCGCTCTCTCACGCTCAGCCGCCATGCTCGATCTTTAATTTTCCCAGGTTTGCGCAGGCGCAGTTACGCAAAACAGGCTAAATTACGTCATTATCCACTAGCCAATCAGCGGTTTTTGCGCTCTGTCCATTACAACCCTGACTAACACTCGCAGTCAACAGTACGTTTATTTGAAAATTCGCCATTCTAATGAAGTCCAATTGACAGCTTTCAAACTACAGCATCCGCTGACCATCAGCACCTGACCGTGTCGCGGGCTCAGGTATCGGTCCACTTAGTTCGAGGTTTTTTGAAGTTATCCGCTGATAAGTTACTACTTTTCCAATGATTGCAAGCTCAAGTTCAATTTTTTTAACGCGTAGGAAATAGGAAGTTGTGTTTATGAGTCGCACTATTAAACTTTTAATTTCAAACTGACCTCGGACGCGAGAATTCAGCCAGCTTTTACAGACAGGGAAGTTGCTTTCGACCTTTCTCACCATGGTCACGCGTTGGTCACGCTCTACGTCCAATTTTTATGCTCTGATTGGTCAAAATTTGACAGGTGAGTTCATGCGGAAAATTTATGCAGCATCTTGAAACTTGTTTACTGATAGCTGAAACTGACGGAGTATTGTGTATAAACGTTGTGAAGCTTTTAGCTGTCTTTTTCTACTGGATGCACAAAATGAAATACAGATGCTGGCAAGATTCTTAAGTAATTCATGGCTTGTTTGTTTATTGGTTTTTTGGTTTAGAAATGCGCCGCTTGTCAAAGTCATCGGAAATCCGATTTCGGATGGATCGCTTTTACTCACTTCCCCTTGCTTGATGCGTATTATAAAGAGGGTTCAAAAAAGTCTCATGCGATTCTGACGGCCTTCAGGAGCATCTTGACTGGTTAGCCTGTGTTATTATTGTATTTGATGTGTCTTTTTTCCGGTTTCCTAAAGTCGAGCGTAGTTTCTGCACCTAGTTTATACACAAGACAATGATCTGACCTACAACAGCATCAGGTTTGACATAACCTTACAGATTTTAAAAAGTCTTTAATAACATTTTCTGTCCACAAATACAAAGAAAACGTTCAGAAGAATACAATTTATTTAGTTGTGCTTTTGGCTGTAAACAGAAAGCTCTGAGCTATATTCTTGCCTTGCGGTTCATCTTGAAGTAAACACCGCGAAGCCGGCTTAAATCTGCAAGGTTTTTGAACTTTATGAGCTTATGCTTATGATTTTCAGAGACACTTACTCTCAAAACTTATCGCCGTGAATGAAAATTGTTGTCTCTGTACATGTTTCACCGAGTTATATTTATTTTACTGATGGTTAGTAGTCTCTTTCTCAATTTAATCGGCGCGCAGGTTGTTTTCAGTCGAACGAAAAACAAAACATCGCACACAGGAGTACTCAAAATGCTGCTCGTAAATATCACATAACAAAACCATAAATAAAGGGAAATAAAACCTAAACATAATAAGTTCTCTATCATGTTGAAGCTTAAATGTTCGTACAAGCGGCTCCGACGCCTCGAACTGCAAATTTGGTGCTTGACAACAGTGAGAAACCGTCCGGCTGGCCGTATAGGTAATTTTGGGAATTTCTTGATCGTTCTCACTAGAAGCCCATTATTATATTACTCTACATATCACATAGGAGCAGATTTTTCCGACTAAACAGTCCCGGTATTATGGAAAATTCTCTTGATGAAAACGTTTTATAATGTGGTCAATTCTATAATTTTTTGCTCAAAGGTAATTCGAAGCGCGTGCTTCGATCGTCCTGGATATTGAATGAGCGCAATTTGTGTAGCAAAATTGGGAAAAACTGCAGAATTATAGGTTTAAATAGGGCAAGGAAAAACAAATTTTGTTCGAGGTCTGTATGATCAAAAACAGGCACACAGGCATAGCACTGTTTTCCTTTTCCACTGCTCTAAGCCAATCAAATTGCAGAAATTTCTCATATAGTGGTATAAACTTGTAAAGTAAACCTGTCGAACACAAATCTTTTTCGAAACACAAAAAGACCGGCCTGATTTTTTTTTCTTTTGGCCTTTCCTTTAGACAGAGAATGGAACGTGTAAATTGGCTGCAACCGAGGACTCTCTTGTGTTGCATAAAATTATGTTTCGGGGATATCCAGTTATCTCTATAGTCTCTCCAGCGGAGTGGCTGGAGAGACTATGAATTAACCTTATCAAATAAAGGCAGTGTAGGCGGGTGACTGGGTTTAACTTCTTTTGTTTGGGAAGAATTTGTTTTCTAGGCCTAATCTACTGTGATCGAAGAAGATTGCTATTTTTCGGTGTACATATAACAGACTATTAACTCGATGTAAAATTTGTTTCACTCTTGGACTGTCAAATTATTCTTCTCTAAGGAATCACTTTCCCTTAAAATGTTGCATGAATGTACCTTAAAGTTAAATGATTAATGTTTACTGTTTTATTTAAATTATTAATTTATTAACGTGAGCTTCGCTTTTAGCCCTGGCTAAATCTATATATTATGGCGAGTGTTCTTGGAAAATTGAAAACAAGCTCATGCTATTTACGCGATGAAAATCATGCAATGGACACTTATGCTATACCGCGGAGAACAGCGAAGTGTTTACTTGTAAGGAAATTTTTTTGGTGTTGCTTTCAACCGTTGTCTCGGAGATACAATTTTTTTCTGCGGGTTGTTATTTCAAAAACCAACACTTCACCGAACTGAAAGGACCAGTATTTACCAAAGAAACGCTCAAGAACTAACAAACAAAAGAACAGCTATGAAAAAGAATTGTTTGTTTTTTGGACTTTCGAAAGAACTTCACTTGACTTAAAATGTTCTTATAGGAGCCTTGGACGATAAATGTGAAACTGTGAGTTCAATGTGTTTACTCTTTGCTTATTTGTTTGAACTGAACATGAACTGAACATGAACTGAACATCTTTCATTTGCTTTTATGATTGTTGTTTGTTACTTTATGAAAAGGTATGAATTAAAATTGATTCAGAAATTAATACTGTGGAAATTATGTGCTTTTGTTTTGCTGGAAGTTCTTGTTTTCACCCAATAATATCATCTTATGGCTACTTGAAGATACGAAATTTCTCTTTTTGTGTTCAACTCCATGTGTTAATATCAGCTGAAGTTACTTGTTCTTAACGTTCTCAGTTAAAACATTTTATGGAGTTAGTTTAATCAGTTGAAAGAAATGAATTTGAAATGATACTTTGAATCTGCTAAAGTTTGTGATTTGATTTCAAAAGCAAATCTCGTGTTTTGTCGAGTATGAAAATGACAAAGAAAGGAAAATGGCGAAAGGCAAGAGCTGAGTAGAAATAAACTGTAAACAAAGAATAAAGAAACAAATTGCGATAAAATTGGAAAACTTACGTGGTAGAATGACCACAGTCTAGTGTTGTTTCCGTGCTGCTGTACAGCTGATGAGAGATCCATCACCTGCTGTGGAGTCATCTTCACACCTCTAAGGCCCAGTTCCTCCAGGTGAGGAGCGCAGCTGAGATGTTTTATCAAGCTGTCGACTCCTGCACCCAGAAGAGGATTGTATGGCATGTAGAGCTCCTTCAAGTTTGGAAGATCTTGTTTGAATACTCTGCTGATGAACTCCACAGCAGGTGATGATGTTATATTGATATAACAGAGTGCTAATTTGTTCAGTTTGTGTGTTGTTGGGATGCTCCTCAGTAGAGACTCTGTTAACTCAGCATCGTACACTTCACCGGGTTCACCCCCAACCCATATCTCGTGTGGAGCGGTGATAAACGGCATGATCTCAATCATCAGTTCCACATCTGACCTGTTCACATACCAAGCTGCAATCCTCCGAACCCTGGAGAGACCATGACGCTTTGAACAACAGCTGCTGCTGCTCTCTTCACTTGACTCATCACCATTCATGTTTGTCTTCTTTGTTGTCTCTTCTACACTAACTAACGTCTTTACCATTTTAAAAGGAAGAGGTTTTACAATTTCAGTAAAATAAAGGTGAGTGTTGTTTTCTTCTTTCATTAAAAAAAACTCGTTTACTCTACGCCATGGAAATACATTCAAAAATTCTGATGCTTTCTGTTCTCCTGTTCTACTAACTATAACAGCGTTTAATTGCTGTACTAAAGTTATTAAATGATTATAACTTTGCTCTGTATACCGGCGGCTTTCAGAGAAAAATATGTACATAAGTGAAGCGGCAGTTTTAACAAAATTTTCCTTTGCTGCAATATTCAGCTGGTCAGGATTTAAAATGAACAAAACACCTCCTAGATTGGAAAGAAAAGTGGGGAAAATTTCTGTTCTCGTGTCTGCTGAGCAGTAGAAGAATAACTGTGTACATAGAGTAAGAAGATTTTTTTGTTCATTAGACAAATCTTCGAGTGACGGTGCTTGGTTGTCGAAGCTGTACTCTCCGTCTTCCTTCGCCGCCATTTCCAACAGATAAATCAAGATCTCGCGCGCGGCTTCTTCTGACATTTCAGCAGCAAATTTAAAAACTTCATTCAACTTGAAGATCTTTTCAATTGAGTCGACTTTGAAAAGGGAATTGTTTTTACTTTCTTGAGATAACAGTTCTTCTTTTAGAAATAAAGAAGCCAAAAACTCCTGCATGGATTTATGAATGAAGTGCACGGCTTTACACGGGTTAAGAGCAGACATGTTTAGCAGCTGAAACAACCCGGTCTCGATCAGTTTCTCAGTCAAAACGTGATCCGGCAGTTTATTGAGAGGAAAATAAAGTAAATCTTGTAGAAGTGCGTCAAAGGCTAGTTCTCCTAGTTTACAGAGTTCTTGTTTGTGATCGTCAACTTTTTCCGCCGGCTTTTTTTGTTTTTCCGACATATGATTAAACATAGTCTGTAAAAACTGAAAGTACACCATCGCCCGTGATGAAGGTAGTCCTTCACGATCCTTTTCCTTCCAAACTAAAGACAGCATTAAAAGTACAATAGGTATTTTTGCTATATCCTGCAGGTCTTGTTGCTCCAAGTATTCAAAAAACTCTTTAACATCTTGATCATCTTTCAAGAATCTACGGGCGAACTCTTCTTGTCGCTCACGGTCAAAACCGTCGATCTCAAATTGAGCATCGCTGGAACTTTTCAATCCCTCTCCTTTCATGTCTCTAGATGTTACAATAACACAACAATCCCTCAACTGTTTTTTCTCCCAGATTTGAAGAACAGGTGATTGGCTTGCTGCGCTGTGTACGTATTCATCGTAGCCGTCCAAAATAAGCAACACTTTTTCTTGGTGGTGACGAACGTAATGGTACAGGTTGTCAGTGGAAATTGGGCCATCACTCGCGAGAAGATTAGCATTCCTCAGAATGGTTGGGACATTGTTGAGGTTACAAACATCGCATAATTTGACCAAAAGTACGAGATCAAATGTTCCTAGCTTTCCTTCAAATCTCTGCTGGGACCAGTCGAATGTAGCTTTCTGCGTAAAAACGGTCTTGCCGATACCTGGTCGTCCGTGAACCAAAATGCGCTTAGGCGTATGATGAAGTCTTCCGCCGTCAAAAATGTCGGTATAGTGTTCAAGCTCCTTCTGTGTTACTCCGCTGGCATCCTTCAAATCCATAAGCCAAGACAACTGGGTGTAAACTTTGTCAATGTGAACGGCAGAGCTTTGGTCCCAAGGAACGATTTTGACTTTGCTGTTGGTTTCATAAATTGATCGCAGCTGTTTCTGGCACTCCTTGAGGCAGAGAGAATCTGTTAAAGAAAATTTTACGTTCCTTTTTTAAAGAATTGTTCGTTAATAACTTGATATCTTAATAGGCGAAGAAAGTTAAAGGGAGGTAGTCGACGAACAAAATATAGGCCCTCATTTATATAAACTGATCAGATCACCAAGTATAAATAAAATTTCCATATTTACAGTCAAGCCAGGTGAAGCGTTCTTCCCAAGAATCGATTAATGAATTGATAATTCCCCAACTACGCCCCCTGACACAAATAAAACACAATTCGCTTTTTGGCACGGAGAAAAGTTTATTAAGGATACGAACAAAAAGTAAACAACAGCCAACGATATGCCTAATAAACCTCTCTGCCACCCTTTAACATCAAATAAAATCACCCAGGGTGGGTGGGTCGGAAGAAGAAACGAAACAGTACGGTGCAAAACCCTGGTATACGCTCGAGGTAAAAACTGACTCGAAAATGAAACACGAAACTCCTATCACCTGATACTAAAGCGTGTGTGTTGCGCAATTAATCCCTTTGAACACGTGCTTGTCCAAAGGAGGCATATTTGAAAAATGAATCAGTTAGTCGTTCCCGTAACTGGTGTCAAATTCAAAGCGGCATTCCTGCATGCGTAATAAGAACTAAATATTTTACGAGAACTTCTCTGTATTTGGTCAGATTGAAAATCTTTGAATGGATTAAGTTTCTTAGAAGACATTTACATCAAATTCAGGAATACTGAGCTGATAGAAATTTCATAACTACCTTGCGGGTGAATTCACAGCTCATTACGCATGCAAGATCATTCTGAAATCTATAACTAGCAACGGATTCAACTTTCCAATAATCAATTCATTAATAGAATCTTGGGGGTACGTTGGACCTCCCTTGACTGTAAAAACAAATTATCCTCAACTCATTATACACCAACAGAAATGTAACTAACAGTGCGTGTAGATATCTGGGCTCTAAAACCAGAACATAGTGTTGGAATATAAATACTACGGTCAAACGTAGAAGGAATGCTCTTTATTAATTTAATTTATTAATTCATTTATCTATTCTATTTTCTTCTTTTTCACCTGCTTATACACACTGACTTTAATAAGGATGGGGAATTAACTAGAAAATCTAACAGTTTATTTAGCTTCCCAGCTCGCAGTTATTATTTCTCTTATATTATAAAGTTATAACCTAGCACAAATTTCAGTTATAAAAAAGTTAAAAATGTAATTTCACCGTGAGCTAAAGAAAGAATTATTAATTATTACAATTATAAATTATGAATATGGCGGAATGGGCAGCCTTGGCCGAGCAAAATTTATATGTAAATGTCTTTGAAGACTGCATCAGTAAAGCAAGTAAAAGGGGCGTTACCCCACAAAGAGAGGTTCAGGGAGGAGAAACCAATAGAGGGCTACCTCTCCAAAGCTGTTAGTGACGTTTGTGGTTGAGTGCTAAAAATAATTCTTATTTTTTATAACTGAGCTCGAGGATTAGCGCAGGTTAAAAATACCTTAGCAAAATTCTAACAGAAAAATTGAATGAGAAAAAGGATTTGACACTTGAAGTATCACATCATACTTCTTCTTTGCTACTTATTTCAGAAATAAATATAAACAACTGCGACCATAAAGATCATTTTGTATTGCAATATAAAAAACGATAAAAGTCATTTTCATATTAAAGTAAGCATTTTTAATCTACTGTATGTCTGGTACCATTTCTGCTTTATTGAATATAATAACAGTACCTGGTAACTCCTCCTTAGTGGCCGTAGAGCTAGAGGGCTGTTTCCCTGCTGACAGGTCTGTGAGTTAAACAAAATAGAATAAAAATTGAAGTGAGACATTTAAAACAACAGCTATTCAAAAGTATTTGGGGATGTTCATCAATCTGTCAGTTTTTTTACTGCTCACATTTTAGTTTCTGGGTCTGAATAATAAAGTTTTAATAACAAAAAGCACTGAGCAGCTCGTCTCGGGACTGAAAGTTTACATCTTAGCTTTTACTGAATTGTGGGTGATACTGACATTTTAATTCACTAAATGATGCCTGGTTGCAGTGTGCACAATTTTAGACAATAAATTTATGTTTTAAACTTGGTTATGCAGGATTTCAGCTGCACACTGAGTTGATTCTGAAAGGGATCTAGTAAGCAGTTGCAGTTCAAAACCATTTTCAAAACAGGAAAAAAACAAAACAAAATATTTCCTGGGCCTTTCCAACCAATCAGAGGGTAGAGTTCTAGAATGATCTAATACCAGAACATAAAGCCAGTAGAGCAGAGAGCTTACTGGTTAGAGTTCAAGGCTGTCACTATGGTTTCAAGTTTCAGAGCAGGGAATAGAACATCCTGAAAATTCTTTCTATTTTCCTCTTATTTCCTATGAATAAAGTAACCAGGGGTCATGCTCATAGCAGCCAGGGGAAATCCACACCTCCCGGCCATTAGTGACAGCCCTGTAAAGTTGATCACTAGTGTCCTCAGGGCGTGGTGGGGGAAGGCGGGGAAGAAGAAGATACTACCCTATTAAACAACTGGTGCTCATCAAATAAAAAATTCAAAAGTATCCACAGAAGGTATCGGAATATTGCTTTGTCAGCATGGAAGAAATTCATTTTTTTAAGATCTATAAGAGGTACCAAAAAGAGGAGGGGATACTTCCCTGCTGTGAACCTTGAAGAATTAATAGATAGAAGACAAAGTTTAGTAGCTGGTTACTGTCAGGGAGCTGTTGTGATTCTCACATACAATGAGTTAGTAATCTCTTATTCACCTGTAACAGAACTTGTGCTTGGGCCAGCTTGCTCAACCCTTCCAGATGGACCTTGAAATACAACAACAATTAATTAGTCATTTCACCAGTGTCTTGTTCACAACTATGTTGTTAAATGAATTGCTTTTTTGGAGACAATGAACTGGATCAAATGCTTTTTGTCTTGCTGTAGGAGATTCATGAATCTTTTAATAAATCTTCAAAATAAACCATTTTTTGAATTTTCCTCAGCTGTTTGTAATTTTAATATAATTTAACAATGAGTACCGGCATCTTTATACCAATGACAAAATGTGTACATGACATACCATACCATGGTTGCACTCATGAAACAAACTCAAGTTCAAGTTCAAGTTTAGTATTTACTGGTGACATTATAAACAGCAGGAACTTGAGTTGCAGGGACCACGTCCCCTGCTCTTTATGAACTAACAGTGTGTGGGTTCTTTAATGTCTCACGGAATTTTTATATACATGTATGATGGTTATTATGATTTACAAGTATTGTCCTTGATGGCCAGAAGACTAGAAAGTCTAACCATTTGCAGCTGTCATAAAAAAGGCAGCACTTTCTTCACAGTTATGTATTATTTCGCTTCCCAGCTCTCACTTATTATTTCTCTTATATTATAAAGTATAACCTAGCACAAATTTCAGTTATGAAAAAGTTAAAAATGTAATTTCACCATGAGCTAAATAAAGAATCATTAATTCTTACAATTACAAATTATGAATATGGTGGAATGGGCAGCCTTGGCCGAGTAACATTTATATGTAAATGTCTTTGAAGACTGCATCAGTAAAGCAAGTGAAAGGGGTGTTACCCCACAAAGAGAGGTTCAGGGAGGAGACACCAATAGAGGGCTAGCTGTCCAAAGCCGTTAGGGACGTTTGTGGTTGAGTGCTAAAAATAATTCTTATTTTTTATAACTGGCCTCGAGGATTAACGCAACTTAAAAATACCTTAGCAAAATTCTAACAGAAAAATTGAATGAGAAAAAGAATATGATGCTTGAAGTATCAATTCATACTTCTTTGCTACTTATTTCTGAAATAAATATAAACAACTGTGACAATAAAGATCATTTTGTATTGCAATATAACAAACGATAAAAGTCATTTTCATATTCAAGCAAGCGTTTTTAATCTACTGTATGTCTGGTACCATTTCTGCTTTATTGGATATAATAGTACCTGGTGACTCCTCCTTGGTGGCCGTAGAGCTAGAGGGCTGTTTCCTTGCTGACAGGTCTGTGAGTTAAACAAAATAGAATAAAAATTGAAGCAAGACATTTAAAACAACAGTTATTCTAAAGCATTTGGGGATGTTCATCAATATGTCAGTTTTTTTACTGCTCACATAGTTTTTGGGTCTGAATAATAAAGTTTTTATAACAAAAAGCACTGAGCAGCTTGTCTTGGGACTGAAAGTTTTACTGAATTGTGGGTGATACTGACATTTTAATTCACTAAATGATGTCTGGTAGCAGTGTGCACAATTTTAGACAATAAATTTATGTTTTAAACTTGGTTATGCAGGATTTCAGCTGCACACTGAGTTGATTCTGAAAGGGATCTAGTAAGCAGTTGCTATGCAGTTCAAAAACATTTTCAAAACAGGAAAAAAAACAAAGCAAAATGTTTCCTGGGCCTTTCCAACCAATCAGAGGGTAGAGTTCTAGAATGATCTAATACCAGAACATAAAGCCACTAGAGCAGAGAGCTTGCTGGTTAGAGTTCAAGGCTGTCACTATGGTTTCAAGTTTCAGAGCAGGGAATGGAACATCCTGAAAATTCTTTCGGTCCTATTTTCCTTTTATTTCCTATGAATGTAACCAAGGGTCATGCTCATAGCAGCCAGGGGAAATCCACGCCTCCTGGCCCTTAGTGACAGCCCTGTAAAGTTGGTCACTAGTGTCCTCAGGGCGTGGTGGGGAAAGGCGGGGGAGAAGGATATACTACCCTATTAAACAACTGTGGTGTTGGTCAAATAAAAAATTCCAAAGTATCCCCAGAATGTATCGGAATCTTGCTTTGTAAGCATGGAAGAAATTCACTTTTTTAAGATCTATAAGAGGTACCAAAAAGAGGAGTACATACTTCTCTGCTGTGAACCTTGAAGAATTAATAGATAGAAGACAAAGTTTAGTAGCTGGTTACTGTCAGGGAGCTGTTGTGATTCTCACATACAATGAGTTAGTAATCTCTTATTCACCTGTAACAGAACTTGTGCTTGGGCCAGCTTGCTCAACCCTTCCAGATGGACCTTGAAATACAACAACAAATAATTAGTCATTTCACCAGTGTCTTGTTCACAACTATGTTGTTAAATGAATTGCTTTTTTGGAGACAATGAACTCCGGGATCAAATGCTTTTTGTCTTGCTGTAGGAGATTCATGAATCTTTTAACAAATCTTCAAAATAAACCATTTTTTGAATTTTCCTCAGCTGTTTGTAATTTTAATATAATTTAACGATGAGTACCGGCATCTTTATACCAAGGACAAAATGTGTACATGACATACCATACCATGGTTGCACTCATGAAACAAACTCAACTTCAAGTTCAAGTTTAGTGTTTACTGCCGACATTATAAACAGCAGCTGGAACTTGAGTTGCAGAGACCATGTCCCCTGCTCTTTATGAACTAACAGAGTGTGGGTTCTTTAATGTCTTACGGAATTTTTATATACAGGTATGATGGTTATTATGATTTACAAGTATTGTCCTTGATGGCCAGAAGACTAGAAAGTCTAACCATTTGCAGCTGTCATAAAAAAGGTAGCACTTTCTTCACAGTTATGTATATTTAGCTTCCCAGCTCGCACTTATATATTATTTCTCTTATACTATAAAGTTATAACCTAGCACAAATTTCAGTTATAAAAAAGTTGAAAATGTAATTTCACCGTGAGCTAATTAAATAAAGAATCATTAATTATTACAATTACAAATTATGAACATGGTAAGATGGGCAGCCTTGGCCGAGTAACATTTATATGTAAATGTCTTTGAAGACTGCATCAGTAAAGCAAGTGAAAGGGGCGTTACCCCACAAAGAGAGGTTCAGGGAGGAGACACCAATAGAGGGCTATCTGTCCAAAGCCATTAGTGACGTTTGTGGTTGAGTGCTAAAAATAATTCTTATTTTTTATAACTGCCAGTGGCCTCGAGGATTAATGCAGGTTAAAAATACCTCAGCAAAATTCTAACAGAAAAATTGAATGAGAGAAAGAATTTGATGCTTGAAGTATCACATCATACTTCTTCTTTGCTACTTATTTTTGAAATAAATATAAACGACTGCGACAATAAAGATCACTTTGTGTTGCAATATAACAAACCATAAAAGTTATTTTTATATGAAAGTAAGCCTTTTTAATCTACCGTATGTCTGGTACCATGTCGGCTTTATTGGATATAATAGTACCTTGTAACTCCTCCTTAGTGGCCGTAGAGCTAGAGGGCTGTTTCCTTGCTGACGGGTCTGCAAGTTAAACAAAATAGAAAAGAAATTGAAGTGAGACATTTAAAACATGGGTTGTTCAAAAGTATTTGGGGAAAATGTTTATCAATCTGTCAGTTTTTTTACTACTCACATTTTAGTTTCTGGGACTAAATAATAAAGTTTCAATAACAAAAAGCACTGAGCAGCTTGTCTTGGGACTGAAAGCTTACATCTTAGCTTTTACTGAATTGTGGGTGATACTGACATTTTAATTCACTAAATGATGTCTGGTTGCAGTGTGCACAATTTTAGACAATAAATTTATGTTTTAAACTTGGTTATGCAGGATTTCAACTGCACACTGAGTTGATTCTGAAAGGGATCTAAGTAAGCAGTTGCAGTTCAAAAACATTTTCAAAACAGGAAAAAAATATATATGTGTATATATTTCCTGGGCCTTTCCAACCAATCAGAGGGTAGAGTTCTCGAAAGATCTAAAACCAGAACATAAAGCCAGTAGAGCAGAGAGCTTACTGGTTACTAGTTCAAGACTGTCATAGCCTGTGTACAGACGTCCCCCCCTCCCTCAGAAAAGATCGGGAGAAGAGCAAGTAAGACATGCTAGAAATTTACGGTCATCAAGTACCATAAATCTAGTTATTCCCTATGCCTCGGACACTTTTCAGTATAGCGCGGCAGCCCTCTTCAATTCTCTGCCATCCAATGTTAAATGCTGTGATAATTTTAAATCCTTCAGTAAGCAAGCATTATCTATTTTAAGGGAGTGCTGCCAGAAGAGGGCGCAATAATTTCTTGCATAGTTTTAAATAATGTATATATTGTATTAATTATTTTTACTTTTTATTACCTAGCTTTTTTTACAAATTCATAATTCAGATTCATGTATTTTTTTTCCTTTTAAATTCCTTATTTTAATCTTATATCAGGCGAAGAGCCATACAATGGATGTACTGATATTAAACCGTTATTATTATTATTATTATTATTATTATATGTAAATGTCTTTGAAGACTGCATCGGTAAAGCAAGTGAAAGGGGCGTTACCCCACAAAGAGAGGTTCAGGGAGGAGACACCAATAGAGGGCTAGCTGTCCAAAGCCGTTAGTGACGTTTGTGGTTGAGTGCTAAAAATAATTCTTACTTTTTATAACTGGCCTCGAGGATTAACACAAGTTAAAAATACCTTAGCAAAATTCTAACAGAAAAATTGAATGAGAAAAAGAATTTGGTACTTGAAGTATCAATTCATACTTCTTTGCTACTTATTTCTGAAATAAATATAAACAGCTGTGACAATAAAGATCATTTTGTATTGCAATATAACAAACGATAAAAGTCATTTTCATATTCAAGCAAGCATTTTTAATCTACTGTATGTCTGGTACCATTTCTGCTTTATTGATAGAATAGTACCTGGTGAGTCCTCCTTAGTGGCCGTAGAGCTAGAGGGCTGTTTCCCTGCTGACAGGTCTGTGAGTTAAACAAAATAGAATAAAAATTGAAGCGAGACATTTAAAACAATAGTTATTCTAAAGAAATGGGGATGTTCATCAATGTGTCAGTTTTTTTACTGCTCACGTAGTTTCTGGGTCTGAATAATAAAGTTTTTAATAACAAAAAGCACTGAGCAGCTTGTCTTGGGACTGAAAGTTTTACTGAATTGTGGGTGATACTGACATTTTAATTCACTAAATGATGTCTGGTCGCAGTGTGCACAATTTTAGACAATAAATTTATGTTTTAAACTTGGTTATGCAGGATTTCAGCTGCACACTGAGTTGATTCTGAAAGGGATCTAGTAAGCAGTTGCAGTTCAAAAACATTTTCAAAACAGGAAAAAAAACAAAGCAAAATATTTCCTGGGCTTTTCCAACCAATCAGAGGGTAGAGTTCGAATGATCTAATACCAGAACATAAAGCCACTAGAGCAGAGAGCTTGCTGGTTAGAGTTCAAGGCTGTCACTATGGTTTCAAGTTTCAGAGCAGGGAATGGAACATCCTGAAAATTCTTTTGGTCCTATTTTCCTTTTATTTCCTATGAATGTAACCAAGGGTCATGCTCATAGCAGCCAGGGGAAATCCACACCTCCCGGCCCTTAGTGACAGCCCTGTAAAGTTGGTCGCTAGTGTCCTCAGGGCGTGGTGGGGGGAGGCGAGGGAGGAGGATATACTACCCTATTAAACAACTGTGGTGCTCGTCAATTAGAAAATTCAAAAGTATCCCCAGAAGGTATCGGAATCTTGCTTTGTCAGCATGGAAGAAATTCATTTTTTTAAGATCTATAAGAGGTACCAAAAAGAGGAGGAGATACTTCCCTGTTGTGAACCTTGTAGAATTAATAGATAGAAGACAAAGTTTAGTAGCTGGTTACTGTCAGGGAGCTGTTGTGATTCTCACATACAATGAATTAGTAATCTCTTATTCACCTGTAACAGAACTTGTGCTTGGGCCAGCTTGCTCACCCCTTCCAGATGAACCTTGAAATACAACAACAAATAATTAGTCATTTCACCAGTGTCTTGATGTTCACAACTTATGTTGTTAAATGAATTGCTTTTTTGGAGACAATGAACTGGATCAAATGCTTTTTGTCTTGCTGTAGGAGATTCATGAATCTTTTAATAAATCTTCAAAATAAACCATTTTTTGAATTTTTCTCAGCTGTTTGCAATTTTAATATAATTTAACAATGAGTACAGGCATCTTTATACCAAATGACAAAATGTGTAAATGACATACCATATCATGGTTGCACTCATGAAACAAACTCAAGTTCAAGCTCATGTTTAGTGTTTACTGACGACATTATAAACAGCAGGAACTGGAGTTGCAGGGACCACATCCCCTGGTCTTTATGAACTAACAGTGTGTGGGTTCTTTAATGTGTCACGGAATGTTTATATACATGTATGATGGTTATTATGATTTACAAGTATTGTCCTTGATGGCCAGAAGACTAGAAAGTCTAACGATTTGCAGCTGTCATACAAAAGGCAGCACTTTCTTCACAGTTATGTTTATTTAAAGATCCTGATCTTACAGCTGTACAACCTGTAGCTCGACAGACCAATTTCCCAATTGAGCTACAGAGTAACTGGGCAGTGGATCAGCTCCCCTAAGGGGAAAGAAACACTCCACCTCAGAATTCCAAAGACCCACGGAAAGACCCTTGTAGGTATTAATTACTTGGAATTGTTCTTAATCTCCAAAAATATCTACAAGAAACACGAATGTCAACATATCATTTTACAACTTTCTTTACCTTGGTTTTTTGGTTTCCCAAATGGTTTCTGGAAGGGCTTTGCAGCACTTCTTTTCACCTGTTTCCAAAGAGTATCTCCTTTCTTCTTAGATTGATCTTTATCCATTCTACAATTAGACCAAGATTAAAATTTATGCATTAGAAAATAGTAGTTTAGTGAGGCCAACTGATACACTTCTCCATGCCGCTCACTAAGTTTATTTCAAACAATTTCCAATATTTTGCTGTTCCCTACAACGAATATCTCAACTTCATTTTTAATGTCAGCAAACTAGCTGTCGTGGTCCAAAATCTCCAAATTATAACTTTCCCTGCCAGTAAATCACCAGGATACTTTTGAGGACTTCAGTAACACAAGAAAGTCTTTCATTCTACTTGTATAACACATCACATAAGGTTCCATTCATTAGGTATATTGCAGGGCAGGGGGGGTGGGGGGTGGGGGGCAGAGGATATTTTTTAAAAGGGCAAAATTTTTTAAGATCGGGCCCCCAATTCATAGAGAATTTTCAGACAGCCCCCCTTCTTGACCAAAAGAAAAAATGGCAAACTCCCCCCCCCCAACCAAGTTTTGACGAGAAAAGTAAAATATAGGCAATTATTGTGAAATGGTGGACAGATTAATGTTTAAATAGAAAACTTAAAACAAAAGGTAACCAAAGGTTCACCGATTTTTGTGAAATAAAAATACAGTCGACTCTCTATAACTTGAACCTTGCACTAACTCAAACCAAAATCGATTTCCCCTGGATTTCCCTCATACATTCACTGTAATTTTACCCTCGGTAACTCAAACCCTTGATAACTCGAACTCTCCATAACTTGAACTCCCGCTAACTCGAACCAATTTTCGTTTCCCCTCAGGTCATTTTCTATATAATTTTACACTCGATAACTCAAACCATGTTTTGAGCCCTTAAAAAGTTGGGAAAAAAGCTGTCTAATGGCATCTGAAACATTGAATTTTGGATTTCCTATTGACATGTTGTAGGAGTATAGTTTACTAGTGGAGGCTGATGTTAATTGTCACAGGCTAACGTGAAGCAGCTTAATTTTCGTCTCAAAACAGTAAAACGCATGCTCTATTTAGGCTATGTTTTGTTACGTTACATTCTGATTTACAATCTAAAAGTATCTTTTAATTTTCACTTGACAATTCTACAATTAAATGTGATTACATGTAAAATGTTCACAGTGCAGTAAAAACTGTGCCGTAAAAACTTCACAAAGACAGTTGCAATGTGTTTTCAAGCATTAAATTTGTACAGTTTAATAACATTCATCAGCAAATGTTAAACCAGTGAAACGTTTTTCAAGTTCTGTATGCTATTTGTGCCATCAAGCACTTCAAGACATTCCAATGTGAACTTTTTTGCATAAGAATACTAATTATAAAATACTTTGTATGGCTGTTATGTTAGTTTATAGAGCTCTAGTTCAGTCCATTCATTAGTCTTGATTTCAGTGGCTACGGCTAAACACAGAAATAACGACGATTTTCCAGTTAAAGAAAGATTGAACTTTTCATTGACATTTTGTGGACGTTGTTGACTCGAAAGCAATTTAATAGCTTTACAATAAAAACACTTAAATGTTATATTAATAGTTAAAGTCCTATAAAGAGTGTATTTATCCAGCAAATAAGCTAGCAAACTTTCTTTAAGCATAGAGTAATTAAGGTAGTCTTCTTTTATAAAAAAATTCACAGAACAATGCTTCCTAATTTTAATAAATGGAGAAAAACAAATTAGCAACCCCCCTTTCTTCTGTCAAAAATTTTGGTAACTCCCCCTTGTCCCTTGCCAAAAAATTTGAGATCCCCCCCCAAAATCCTCTCCCTCCCCCTCCCCCTGAGGTATACATAATGAATGCAGCCTAAAAGAGGATTCAGACTGTAGAGGAATACCATTATAGATTAGTATAGTAAGGGAATACCTTTCTTCAGTAAAATGAAATTCCGTCAGTCCTTCACTCTAAGGCGTGCCAACTGTCTCGGTTAACCAGTGTAACTGAAATAAATGGCAAAAAGTAATACTTTAACACAAAAACAGAAATGAAGTCAAGATAGTTTTCCACAGAGTTCCATACATTTTATTGTGTATAAAATGTTTTGAAACTATTCATAAACTGTTTTAGTATAAATTAAGTATGAGATTGTTAAATGCATATAAATGTATGGGGTTGTATGGAAGTCTTACCCAAACGAACTTGTCAAGACACTGGGTAGAGGATCGCTCATGTAATTGAAATGACAGACGTCTGTCATGAATTTTTAGAGGGTAACTTAGGGGCGCAGAGATTTCGTTTGTAAGAGAGAAAAATGAGTTTATCATACTGCTGATAAAAAGCCAACTCTTTAGTCTCAAGACAACAGTTTTTGCTTTGTAATTTCATCTTTAATTGAACATGATAATTTTAAAACTCTCCTGAAAATGAAGGGCTGGTTTATAACCGTACAAGTGATGCAAATGTAAATGCAAGTACAGTGAGATATGCATGTGCAGTATCCTGTATCATAACTTTATTGATTAGGGTTAGGAAACTGAGTTAATCAAACTTCCATTTTCACTCATTATACCAGACAAACTGACCTGAAAGTTGATTAACTCAGTTTCCTAACCCTAATCAATAAAGTTCAGAGTCATTCGGGGGTTTAGGGGGTCTTAGGGGTCTTTGTTTTCAACGACACCTTTGAGTCTATTGCGAGAAAAACAAACTCACAGAGGCTATTAAAAGAGCCAAGAAGAATTTCTTCTACGAATCTTTCAGAGAAAACCGTGATGACTCTAAGAAGATTTGGTTTGCCCTTAAGGATCTAACTGGCCAGAAAAATCATGGGGGTGTGTCCTATTTAGACGAGAACAGGTCAACCTATAAATACGCCATGAAACTGCAATGGCAGTAACATCAAGTGGGTCCAATGATTCACATTAATTAATTGTAGAAAGAGAAAGAATATAGGCTTCTAAAGAAAGACTTACAATGAACATTTATAGACTCATAGTAAGCAAAAACAGCTGCGTTTACTGAGGTCAAGAAGCTTACCTAACGTTGATTCAGTGTAGTCGATTGTTCAGTTATGAAGAAGCTTCAAAAGTCTGGAATAAACAATAACCACATTGATCAACCTTTATAGATGAAGCATTACCTATTATCATTCCCTTTTGAAAGCAATTAAGCTAAGCAACTGAAAAAAAAGCTAACTGACCTCGCAATTCATTGCTAAGAAGAAACTGCCAGAAAAATTGTCACATGTACTTTCACTCTTTGGTCCCAGTATTTTGCTCGGTCGATCTGCAAAAAAATTGGAATGTCGATAAAGGAAAACTAAATGAGGAAATTGGATCGAATTATGTCAACTATCAGGAGAAGCGATAAATAGGTCAGTACAATTTGTATTGTATCAATAAGAGTAGTATCAAAGGTATAACTTGTTATCTAAATATTATATGACTGAATATTAAATTTTGAGCCTTCCGTAAAATTTAGCTTTATTGGCGGACGATTTTATGGATCATGTTTGTATTGAAAAGCACTGAATGCGTCATGTTGATTCTTTAGATGATTCTCTTCTCTTAAGCTGCTCATAAAATGGGTAAGTTAACCTTTCCGATCAAAAATCTACAGCTAAAGGTAAAATGTTGATAAGTACAAACCTCTTGACTTTCCAAGAGCAAATGTCTAATGTAGAGAAAAAAAGAGACAGAAGAACTGATAAGTAAAGATAAGACTTATCTTTACTTAGGGTCTCGGGGGGGTACTGTACGGTGGCCCACAACGGCATTACACAAATATCTATTATATTACTGCATTCTATATCTTAGAACACAAACATATTCATTGTCTGTGCGAGTATATTTACCAGTACAATAAAATATACACCAGTACAACAATATGCATCCCAGTACAGACATGTTAATTTCAGTACAAAAATAGAAACTCCAGTACAGAACGATATCTCCCATTCTTAGTACACGAATAACAGCTCCAGTAAAAAAAATATCAATCTCTCAGTACAAAAACATAAGTTCCGGAACAAACATATTCATCGGTTGTGCGACTATATTCTTCAGTACAGTAAAATTCATGTATACAACAGTACAACAATATTTATCCCAGTACAAAAATATAAATCTCAGTACAAAAATAAAAGTTGTGGTACAAAAATTTTTAAAAAAAAATGGAAAGAAAAATATAACAACAGTACAACAATGTGCATCCCAGTACAGAAATATAAATTTCAGTACAAAAATAAAAGTTTCGGTACAAAAAAATATTTAAAAAAAAAAAAATTGGAAAAAATCGGTAGGTACTTTATATATGATTATTACTATGTACCTACATATATGCTTATTATAGTGTACCTAAACAAACCTTATATATTTCATTATTATAAATTATCTCGACTATACAGCACTAAACACCACCTTACAACTCTATGCCACACCATACACCCCTATACATCACCATACGTCCATGTACAACACCATGCACCTCTATATCTTACATATACCTCTATACATCACCACACATCCATGTATAACGCCATAACCATATACCTCTTTTCATCATCATACACCTCTATACAGCACCATACACCCATGTATAAAACCATGAACCCCTATACATCACCATATACCTCTATACAACATCTTACACCCCTATTCATAACCATACACTTGTATACAATGGTCATGTGTAGAGGTCTGTGGTTATGTATAGGGGTGTAAGGTGATGTATAGAGAGTACATGGTAATGTATAGAGGTATATGGTGATGTATAGAGGTGCATGGTATTATACATGGGTGCTGACATGGGTGTATGGTGATGTATAGGGCTGTATGGTGTCATACATGGATGTGTGGTGATGTATAGGGGTGTATGGTGTTATACATGGATGTGTGGTGATCTATAGGGGTGTATGGTGATCAGTAGAGGTGTATGGTGATGAAAAGAGGTATATGGTGATGTATAGAGGTGCATGGTATTATACATGGGTGTATGGTGAGGTATAGAGGTGCATGGCGTTATACATGGATGTATGGTGATGTATAGGGGTGTATGGTGATGTATAGAGGTATATGGTGAAGTATGTAGGAGCATGGTGTTATAAATGGGTGTATGTTTAGAGGTATTTGGTGAGGTCTAGGGGTGCATGATGTTGGATGGTGATGCATGGTGTGGTATAGAGGTGTAGGGTGGTGTTTAGTGTTGTATAGTCGAGATAATTTACAATAATGAAGTATATAAGGTTTGTTTAGGTATGCTATAATAAGCATATATATTTAGGTACATAGTAATAATCATATATAAAGTACCTACCGGTTTTTTCCAATTTTTTAAAAAATATTTTTCTGTACCGAAACTTTTATTTTTGTACTGAAATTTACATTTCTGTACTGGGATACACATTGTTGTACTATTGTTATATTTTTCTTTCAATTTTTTTTTTGTACTGAGATTTATATTTTTGTACTGGGATAAATATTGTTGTACTGTTGTATACATGAATTTTACTGTACTGAAGAATCTAGTCGCACAACCGATGAATATGTTTGTTCCGGAACTTATGTTTTTGTACTGAGACATTGATATTTTTTTTACTGGAGCTGTTATTTGTGTACTAAGAATTGGGGATATCTTTCCGTACTGGAGTTTATATTTTTGTACTGAAATTAACATTTCTGTACTGGGATACAGTATTGTTGTACTGGTGTATATTTTATTGTACTGGTAAATATACCCGAGCAGCCAATGAATATGTTTGTGTACTAAGATATATAATGCAGTGATATAATAGATATTTGTGTATTGCCGTTGTGGGCCACCGTAGTACTGTCATATATAAGCTGAATTTTATGAGGAAAATACTCAGTTTATTATTTTTTTATGCAGAGATCGCACAAATTCGCCACGAGGAATTATATAAATAGTCTTTGCTGAGTTCCTCGGGAAATAGTTCTAACTCAGTTCGTGTAGTTAAACGGCTTCAACAAGCTCCAACAGTGGCTCAGTGAGAATGAATCCTACTTTAATTCACACTTCCTTGTCGAAAAACAGGAGAAAAAAAGATTGACCAATCACCATGATTGGAAGATAAACAGCAGAACTTTGTGTTTAGCGACAATTGTAAAAACGCATTAATCTACCAAGAATGAGTCCAGAATCACGCGATCTAAATTTGCAAAATAAGGGACGCAAAAGTGACAATATGTTTTAGTTAAAAGAAGTTGCAGCTTTGTTGATTGTGCGCTTAAAACGAGAAAGAAGTCTGTTAAAGACTGAGAACATTATTTAAGACTTCTTGAAAGCCCTGGACGCTCACGACGGTCACTGATCTTCAGCTGATAATTTTAAAGGGGCTGTGTCACGGCAGTCCAGTTCATTTTGTTTAATTTTGCCAATTACTCGCCCTCAATCGCTATGAAAATTAAAGTAAGCAAAGAAATTACAGGTATATGACAAAATCAGAGATCCGAGACAAACAAATATGTCTCCTGAGTATTATTTTTGAAGTTGCAAGCAACAGGGATCAACTTTGAAAAACTGTTAGGCTGAACAGTTTTAAAAAACCCTAATTTCAATCCGTTTCAATCTTCTTCAGTTTTGCCCATCCGTGGCATCTGTTGTTTCTGTTATGTTATTTTATCCTTCCTTTAAAGTTTTAAGCAGTTATTTTTATGTTTCTCTTAATTTAACGGGCATTTTGTAATTTCGTAATTTGGCTGAATTTCGTGACGCAGATAATTTTAAGTTTACTGATCATCTTTTCACACAAAAATTCCTTTGCAGCTTGAAATTAATGATTTCAAGAAGAAGCTTCCTGAAAAGTTGCATGCAATGTTGGCTCAATATAACAGAATCAGTTTTGTGTTAGTAAGACCTTCATGTAATATATCAAACATGAGACGCAGTGTTTCATCACCAGATGAAACACCGAGAAGAGAGTTGAAAATACGACGCGCAGCAGAGTATTTTTGACGAACTTCGAGGTGTTTCATCTGGTGATGAACCACTGTGTCGAATGTTTGATATTTCTTCTCAAACAAAATCATTTTTGAAGGAGAAATTAAGGATGCAAATACTAAGCAGTTTTTCATCCGATTTCCAAACACTCATTAAACATTAATTTTCTTTGTATTTTCTTTATGAATTATTAATGAGTTTGAGAATTCCTTATCATTAATGTCGCGATTTACCCCTAAAACTACACTGCAGATAGTATCTAGTGACAAAACAAGCCACAAATACAGGGAAGTAATGCCGTGGCGTTCATTCTCTGCTTATTCATCACTGCCTTGAACTTTAAAGTTTCTAAACTAACAACAGTGGACATTCGAATTTCAGAAAGTCTGCTTACCGGCGTCACTGGGCGATCCAAATGTATAGCGGTACATCAAGAACCAGCGATAATACTACGGTACCCGATTTCTCCTTCTTTGATTTAAGAGCGGCTGTCTGTAAATATATAGAGAATTCACCGTCAAAACTGAAATTTCGAAATACTTCATTTTCAGTCAGAAAGAACCCTTTGGTACGGTAGCCCACAACTGTCACGGCAAAACCAAAAACCTCACGGCAAAAACAAAATACCTCACGGCAAAACCAAAAACCTCATGGCAAAAACAAAAACCTCACGGCAAAACCGAAAACCTCACGGCAAAAACAAAAACCTCTCGACAAAACCAAAAACCTCACGGCAAAACCAAAGACCTCACGGCAAAAACAAATACTTCACAGCAAAAGCCAAATATCTCACGGCAAAAGCAAATACCCACGGCAAAACCAAAGCTATTTTGTTTTTGCTGTGAAGTATTTGGTTTTGCCGTGAGGTATTTTGTTTTTGCCGTGAGGTTTTTGGTTTTGCCGTGACAGAAGTGGGCCACCATAATACGAATACTTAAGTCTTCTATGAATATCGTTTTTTTTAACTTTAACGTATAAATGGAATAACTGAAAACCGCCGTGAAGAAGGTCAAGTGCAGACTATATACATGTATGTACCGAAGGAAAGCGGAATGTTAAAATCTCAAATCAAAAATTTTCGATAAAGTGCATCTGAAAGTTTGTTTCATTCGATAAAAACCCGTTACTGAGGGGCTGGAAGTTGTTAGAGTTCAAATGGCAGCTGAAATGGGAAACTGAAACTGCGTTTGGCGAACCAAACAACAAAGGTCAACAAATAATATCGACACCACCCTAAGCACTCCTTTCTTAATTTATTTTTTGATTTATTTTATGTTCAGTAATTAAAGAGCTTGCGTTCATTATAAATTAGTCCTATTGCTTCAGTGACCCAGGTGGAAGGTCGCCCTTAATGCGCTCTTCCCAACTGGTCGACAAAATGCTTTAAATCTATTAAAAACTGTTATATTGACACAAAATGTTCGTACGAAAAGTAATATTATTGAAACAAACAACTGAAGGGCACTTCGCCTCTTCATAAAATACGTTATTTAACCGGCCAAGAAAGTACTCAAAGTTTCCTCTTATGAACTTTACGGGCAAATTTATCATCAGTGAACTCAGAGGAACCATTTGATGTTCGTCATTACCTGAGTAAAACCTTGCTACTACAATTTGTATTAAAAACGCTTTACAAAGGGTACAGGATCGGCCTCTGAATGGTTCCTTTATACTATCTACCTCTCACTTGTCGGTCTATTCCCCACCGTAGGGCACACAAAAAAGGCCGTAATTCCCACCCAGGGACTTTTCATCGAGCCCAAATATGCGGCTGTTTCGTTTAATAATTTATGTAGAAAATAAAGAGAACCTGACTTACATTGCATCAACAACAACAACAACAAAAAAGACCGGGATACCCGCACAACCGGCGCTATTGTTTCACGCGGCCACAAATACTTCGCAGACACACACACACAAAAAAACACAATGAAAAGTTAGTTTTAATTTGCCAACCCTCACTATACCCTCAGCCCCCGGGGCCTGGGCCCGAAGCTCTGGACTTTTCCCGCAGGCTGCCTTGGGGACGGAAAGTAGAAGATGAAAAAGAACAAGGTTTTTAGGGTTTTGGTCATTTGGGTAAACGATTTGATAGCCAGTTATGTGTGTGTGGAGCAAGTATTTCGTAGCTAGTACTCCGTAGAGTGCCAAGTATTCAATACGATATCGTCTTATCGAAGGTATTAGACAAGAAAGGGACTGATGCTAGAGGGTACTAACTCTAGGTGTCCGTTTTTTTTTTTTTACCAAAGTTAGCTGGATAAATTGTGGAGCAGAGAAATGGAACTTTTTCTACTGTAAATCAGCCCGTAATTTTACGTAGATCAAGAACCCATGCTGAAACGAAACACCTGGAGCGCAGAGGGCGTAAAGGAGATTTGTCACGCCCTGTGAACGTGTGAGCACGAGGCACACGCGCGCGCGAAAATCATGCGATCTCGGAACTTCTGGTAAACGCTCATCGCATATTCCAGCTTCAAAGCGAGTAAATTTAAAAACATCAGGTTTGCGTAAATTGAGTTTTAATCTGAGAGAAAACATTTTGAAAATAATATATGCACTTTGCATGTTTATCCATTTTTGACCAAATAAATGATGTGTTTTCCAATATACCGGTTCAGCCTGGACCAAAAATATTTTATAACACAGCGCGTTCAAAATTCTACGTATTTTAATGTGGACAGGGCTTAAGATAAACGTCCACGCGTGGGGCGGAGAGCCTTGCGTGACTCTTGCCCGAACGGCTGCGAAGGAGACTAAAACCAAGAGAGAATGAGCTAAAACTGATCATGACTCCGATCAAGTCACTAGCCATGATAAAGCGATCGTTGCAGAAAGCATTCATGTGTGAATCACATGTCATGATCACGATTCATTTCGAATGGTGTCTCTTGTTTTTTTACATTTTTGCTATGGGAGGGGCCAGCCATTTATTTTTTAGGGGGGAGTAGGGGGGTTAGCAAAAGAAAAACAAAGTCATGCACAAGAAAAGAAGGAGAAAAAATTGGTACACAAGGAAGCATGGGAAAACATTTATGCAAGTCTCACCTATTTTTGGGATTTGTATAACGGAAATGTTAGAAAGGAAATTCTCATATTTTTAATCGTATTCGAATGAAAAGTGTTGAATAGCCATAATTTCGACCTTCCCGATATAAACAACCGGTTGCAAAAATGTTGAGACACTCCCACGAAAAACCGACCTTTCTTGCTTCAAATCGCTCCTGGTCACAGGTCTGTGAGAAATAATACTGACCTCCTTCCTCCCTCCCATTCAAAGTTGTTCCTCCAAGTTTTGAGCATGGTCTTGTATTGCTAGCAACTTTGATAAGCGTGTGGAGGGGGGATCACAGCACAAGATCATGGACAAGCCATTTATGCCAAAATACGGTACAGTGTCTCGAGTATTATCATACACTTCACTTTTCTGAAAACCCCCCCCCCGGGACGTAATAAACGATCGGTCCCTTATCTTGCAATATTTTTACCAAATAGTATTGTAACTGGGATGCCTTACTTACCTGCCAAAGATAAACTTGTTTCCTTCAACCGCCTTTCTTCCCGAGGGCTTTACAAATGGTAAAATTCCCTAAAATTTAAAGGGTTTAGATCGGCGACTATATGACGTGGGGCAGCATTTCACTTTTTGGCGGTTTTCTCGAAAAAGAAAATCCTCTCGAAACGATTGTGATTTTCGAAAATGTTTCACCAAAGGGTTTTTCCTGACTGAAAATGAAGTATTTCTAAATTTGAGTTTTGACGGCAAATTCTCGATATTCTTAAGACAAATTAAGACTTGGAAAACCGAACAGTTAGCATGGCATTGGAGATATTGAAGTTCTTTCCGATCTGCCTCGGAAGTGAGACATATGTGCAAGATGATGTACTTCAGTGGAAGAGTAATTATATTTAGATCGAATGATGTCAACGTCTGGGCCAGAAAATAGAAACAACGTATCATTCTTGTACACATAATGCAATGTTATACTAATATTATGTTATGCTATAAAGAAGGAAAGAGTAATTTTAAGTCACACACTTTTCAGGTGTTGGCCAGTGGGGGTAGCAGCGTATCATTATACCCATAAGAATTTCTCCCAAACACCGTGTAAAATACACAGCGGCAGGAAAACCAGGCAAGTTGTTCTCGATGCTCCGAAGGTGCTCGCCAAAACGTTGTCTTTGTCTGTCGGAGATTATTCGGAAATAAAACTTTCAACAGGCAAACAACTCCTATAATGAACATCCTGTAAGAACAGATTTCAATGAATGATTCTTTTAAAATCAATTAATAGTGTAAGGCTGAAATTTTTAAACAAATTTTATTTAGACAAATTGGAAAAAACATTGTACGGGCGACGTGATTAAACGTGCTGTTATAAGGAGACATCTACAGACGTATAGTCTTGACCTTAAAAGAAAGCACACTTATATACATTAGGAAATAAGCACGTAATTCTTTGTTCAATTATAGGATTGCTTTCAAAGCGTTGTTTTCCATCTAATTACTTGCCAATATTGTTATTGTAGAATAATTAAAGTACTCGCTAAGTGAATGAAAACAGCGTACAAATTGGTCAGGTTGCTAAGGCGGGGAACTGACTGACTGGCGGGAAAACTGGCAATTAGACGAAAGCGTGGGAGAGTGCACATTAGGAAAACTAGCCTCAACAAACCAATCAGAGCAAAGCGCGGTAACCGCGCGCAACGCATCACTGATATGGGCTTTGCTTCTGATTGGCTAATGGAGGGTATGAACTTTTTCACTGTTTCTACACGAAGAAACTACTAAACAATTTCGAAAGGTTCACTTCAGAGTAACCATTAGCAGTTAGGACTTTGGAAATCACTGAGTGCACAGCTTTGTAAAATGACTTCGTAGTCTGTGTTACGCCCACAGCTAAAAAAAGAACAGACGAAAGGAATTTGAACAGATTGTTTAAAGGTCAAATCAAATAAATGAGTAAATAATAATAATAATAATAATAATAATAATAATAATAAACATTTTTTTATTCTATGGTGTGGATAAAAATTGTGCTTTCTACAACTTCCTTGGAAACATTTAATATTTGTTTTGCCAGCGGAAGCACAAGTTTCTTGCCTCGTACCCAGGCGCGTTCTAGCGGATTGGAGAGCGACTGGATCATGGTATTATTGGAAAGGCGTTCACCCTTTCCAACGTCCTTTGCGTCAACGCTCAACGTTCCCATGGTTCATTGTGCGATACCCTCGCTCGAAGTCGTGTGTTCCGTTTTCCCAACACACTTGAGACGCCTAGGAACGAGGCAGACAAGTCCCCACGTCCAGCGCAAACACAGGCACAGACATACAAAAAGGCACGTGATCATTCTGTAACCCAACATGACAGTTGAGCCCTTTCCACCTTGCAATTGTGCTTGCGTTTGAGTTGTCCCCGTTCAAACGCGTAAAAAGCGAACGTAAGGAGAAACGTAAGCCTTGACGCAAGAAATGGGCGCTCGGGTTTACGTCAACCCTTGAAGGTTAAGTTGTCCTTCTACCTGCCCAAAGCAAGAACAAACTATTTTAAGAATAGTTTTGCTTTTGCGGCTGTTGAGCTATGGGGTTCCCTCCCTTCTTGTTCAAAGAAAGAGACTTTTCTGCAAAATTCAAGGCGAGGATCAAGTCGTACATACTATCTCAGTCAACCATTATAAATTCTCTCCTTTCTTAGTTTATAGAGTGCGCGATCTCTTCTTAGCCGCTTTAGTTTTAGATATAAACATATTTTTATGTAATTGAATTTCTTAAGCACGGCTTTCGAGAAGAACAGATAGTTTACCGTAAAGGTATTTGATGAAACTACCGTGGGTAAATAACGTTTTCACTCACACTCGGCACTTACTCAAAATACTGACCTGTTTTTGAATTTTTCACCGCGTGATCGAAGTCAAACAAGCGGGAGAAGTACAATAGTTGAGTGTACAGCGCTGTGTCGGAGAACTGAAAACAAAACAATTTGGTAACCACTAAAGGAGTTAGGCCACGAAATGTTAAATAAATAAATACTTAAATAAATAAATAAGTAATGGTGACAGGACTGAGTGGAGTCCAATTCGGTCTGTAATCATACGATTAACAAAATCGGATGACCGCGTAGCGGGAGTACGAGTTGTTTAATCACGAGTATGATTACAGACCGAATTGGACGACACGAAGTTCTGTTACCAATTTATCATAATTTTGACAAAATTTGTGATATATAAGGCTCTTTCGTTTAATCAAAACACAAGAAATTCCACGATCTTTTTCTCTAGCAGTGAAAACAAGCCATTTAATCGCGCGCGTGATGGCGCGTACTGTCCAATAGGCTGATTTAGCGACAGAACGGGAACGTCACTTGACTACGGGAAATCGCGCGGAAAAGACTAAACTCGAATTCTGGTGCCCAATTTACCGCTCAGCCTTTGGTCAAGCCAGTTGTTTGATTTGCGCGCACCACTGTCAACCTACCTTCCCGTTCTGTTGCTAAATCAGCCTAATTATTTACGCATGACGCGTACTGTCCTATTAAGGCTGAAATCAGTGCAGTTGATAGCCAATCAGATTTGAGAATTTTATTATAGTTATGATTAATAAATAAATAATAAAATAAAATAAATAAATAATGATGTGGAGATAGCACATCCACAAAGCGGTTCTACGTCTACCTGATGCCTGGTGGAATTGGTATTTGGAGATGTTGGTTTTTGAGGAGAGGGGAAAAGCGGACTACCCAGAGAAAAACCTCTCAGAGTGAACTCAACTCACATTATGGCATCGACGCCGGGATTTTAACCCGGGCCACATTGGTGGGAGGCGAACTCTCTCATCACTCCGCCATCCCTTGCTCCGCGTTCAAACGGACGCAACCTTGTTGGCCAACAAAGTTTTGAGTCAACAACTCCCAAGATTTCTTTTGCTTTGTGATCGCCGAAGCGTAGCGCAACAATGTTGGATCCGTTTGCAAACCTCCTCGAACATTAATTGCTGGGGCCACGAACGCAGATTACACATGGTCTTCAAAGTCTTATGGGTTGTATCCTTCCCACGATGCACTGCAGGTCCTAACATTGTTGGGAGTTGTTACATCCGTGTGCACTCCACTGGCAACACGGAGGTTAAAAACTCCAAACATTGTTGACCTCGTCCTTTTGTACATAGTTTTAGCTGATAATACAGACAGAGTAAAAGAAAAATTTTGCACGGTCATGGTTGTTTTTGCTTTAGTTTTTTACTCACCACTGCATGCAAGTGGGCCCTGAAGCATTGTGGGCACATAGGAGAGCCTCGTTGACGTGTCAGGGGTACTTGACGTGTGCTGTAACCACAGGAAGGGTCCTCGCATTTCTGCCATTCCTGTGCGATTAATAATATTATAATGTGGATCAGGGTTTATTTCCACTGTCGCGTAATTTTCCCGTGCGAGCTCACGTAAAATTTACGCGCGTAAACTAAATAGAGGCAATGTATGAAAGAGGCCGCATTCTTGCTCAGTAATCTGCGTCGAGAAAATTGAGACCTTCTTCTGATCAGTCTTACTCCAACAGAGGTGGCATTTGAGGATGTATCATCCATTTAAGCAAGAAGCGCATATAAATAGGTCTGAGATATAAAAAATCTCCTTAGTTTAAGTCGGTAGCTCATATTACCTCTTCTCCCCATCAGTGTTCTGTTTTACGGGTATTTAAAGCTACTTAAAGCTACACGGAAAGGAAAAAAGTCAAAAGAAGAATTTGGGGTCACATCTGGGAATCAAACTAGGAACCTCCCGCACAGAAGGCCGTGCACTACTGAACCGATTAAGTGCTAATCCTTGCTCCATGCTGTATAGCCTACAAAAAAGCCGTACGAGTTGCTTTGTTATTTTAATTATAATAATTGCAGTTGCAAAGAGTAAACACTTCAGTTACCATGTAGTATTCCTTGATGTGTCTGCGCACGGCAACGTTCAACTGGTTGGAAACTGCTCCTGCACTATACTGACTGTTACATCCTGGACATGTATCGTTGAGTGCCAGTGCGTTCGACTGCAAAAAAATTGGTACAAAGTATTTATTTAAGACCTAAATCTTTATACCTTATTGTATGACCAAGTCATTTCTAATCCTGTGTTTGGTCAATTTTCGTTCCTTATCTTACTAAACGAATTAAGTTTGAACTTGAAATAGCTTTTTGTTTCCTTAAATCATCTGTCACTACGAGCTCGAGTGTATCTCCAAAAATGTTGTGCACTTGTGGGTTTTCAACTATAGCAACCTTGTAATGTGCTTCGTTTGGTTGCTTCAATTAAAGCAACAACAACAAACATTAAAAATGTTTTAAAAGCCAGTAAAATCCTGTTTTGAATTGTCACGTACTTTTGCCTTATTGGTAATCCTTTATTTGAAGCTCAAGGCATGGGATCGACAACGCTGGTTTTCGAAAATGGAAAATTCCGGATTTGACTTTAAATCACAGATCCCTGTTCAGCCATAACTCATGCATTGAATGTGCTTAACTTTATACCTCTGAACAGTGCAAATTATAAGCTCTACGACGGAAGAAAATAATATCATTTGATGTTAAACTGTGAATGAACATTAACCCTTTAAACCCCGAAATCCACATACAAATTCTTTAAACTGATCTCCATACATTTTCTAAAAGAATTAATTGAGAGAATTTGATAAAAGATCATGGTATTTTCTCTTTAGTGATCATTCTATTAATTCCCATAACTTTATCTCTTTATCTCTTTGGATGTTGTTAGGAGAAAAGTGTTGTTGGTCACTATTGGTACTTACAAAGGGTTAACTGTTAAAAGTGTACTTACAGCGCCTTTAAACAGGAGTTCGAGGGTCGTTTCTTAGCCACAGCTGGAGCGTTTACACTTGACTATAAACCGCTCAGAATCCTTGAGAAACAAGTAAGGTGCAGATTAGGGTTAGGGTTTCTTTTTGTGTTTTTAACTATTCACCATTTTCACAAAGAGCATGAGGCCCTCAAATTTTGTGTTCCGGTCTTGTGGACTTTAGAACATGCCGATTGTCATAGACACAATCCACTTTACGTTAAAACGAGACGTCTCAGTGTTATTTAAACTCCATTTCGAGGACATTTCTTTCACCTTAATTCCCAGATTGGTAATGGGGACGGAGGCGGTTCTAACTTTTGAGTCTGTGGATGAAATCCTATGGTGTTACCATTCAAATGAAACCTCTTCAGCAGTACTTTCACATGGTACTATTTATTTAGCATGTAGTTCTAATTTTTGAGTCTGTGAATAAAATCCTATGGTGTTACCATTCAAGTTAAACCTCTTCTGCAGTACTTTCACATGGTACTATTTATTTAGTATGTAGTTCTAACTTCCTTTTATTTATTTTATTTTATTTTATTTCATTATTCTTTTTAGGCTAATGATTACTTTAATTAAATATTTGTTTTCTTCTATCTCGGAGATATTAGCTTAAAGAGCTACACTGTAAATCTGAGGATAAATAAAGGTGATGATGTATGACACTGATGATGATTTGAATCTGTAGACAAAATCCTATGGTGTTACTATTCAAATGAAACCTCTTCAGTATTCTCATATGCTGCTATCTGGTTTTCATCATTTAACAAAATTAAATTGCGAAATTTCGTCGAATTTTGACCTTGATCACCTCTGGAAGGGAAAGTGTTCACAGTTATACCGACCTTAAACCTTTCCTCGTCTGTCATCTGAGCCTGGCCACCAGAGCAACGCGTCATTTTCATCATCATGAAGGGCAGAGCTGCCGCGATAACAAGAAGGGCCCAGGCCTGCGCAGCGAAAAAAAAATGGTGATAAACTTTTCAAAACATTCAGTTTCACGGGAATCTCAATGAACAGTAAAAACCTGTTAATTCGACTACGGTCACGGAAATCTCGTCGTCTTTACAGGGTTGTCGTATAACGATGCTGACCGTTGAAAAGAAAAGCCAGCTACAACAAAATTATAAAGGAAATAACGACAAACGAACCGTCGCGCGGAACACAAATTGACATTGCTCTTGGAAATCACGCATTCTGCGTGCAACCAACAGATTTGAAGGTTTCGCTGACTTCCAAAATTAACTGTAGCTAGGTTCTGAACCAATGAGATGATAGATAACAAGTAGGGAACTTAAGAAAAACTGACTCTGGTGGAGCGGCAGAGGCAAATTTTCTGTGCCAGAAGCCGTAAATACGGATAGAACACCTTTGAGTTTTTGTCCTAAAGAAAGGGCTAGGCTTCTAGGGAGAATAAAACTGTGATATCAGGTCATTTTGTTGTTTCAACTAAAGGAGTTAAAATACTTTAAACAGACTTAATCAGTGGACACACTTTGTTTAGATGCGAACAGTTTTCTAGCAGCGGAGTTAAATCGGTCATTTACTTACCTAAACACTGGGCAATATTAGCTGCATCTGTGCCGTCGATGGGATCGCACAAACGAGCTACAACTGGGTGAACCTGATTAGCGAGATAGTATTTCACATCTAGGATATAAATACGTCAAGGAGTGAAAAACTAATTGATAATGACCCATTTGAGGAAAGAACGCAGAAATTCCATACTGATGACGCAATGCCAACCAGATCTGAGTGTAAAGCTTCTGATTGGTTAGAACCTTGCTTCATTCAAATATCAAGGGCACTAACAGATCTGGATACTGACACGTCACAAGAGTCATAGCCATAATTATGGCTCTTCCACGTCATCAGTATGGAATTTCTGTGCTCGTTCCTGTGACGTCATTTCGCGGGGAAACCAGTGATGGCATCGCGAAATGTCGGCTTTTTTCTAACGCTACCTCAGCTGCTGCTAGATGAGGAAAACTTGTGTCTTTTTTTAAAAACAACGTTTATTTATTTAAAGGATACCGATCTTGAGTGTTTCAGATTTGCAGAACTCGTCCGAATGATAAGCTCGCTGACTTGGAGCTAAGGTGAAACCGTCCTGAAAGAAACAGCAGAGAAAAAAAAATAACTGAGCGAGTGGCATAATTTCCGCGTTTCCTTCTTTGCAGTGTGTTTGATCATCTCCGGCGGACAGAAACACTACAAGTCTTCATAATATTTTCGTTTAAGATGAAATACAATAAAACACAGAGGTAAAATGGGAAAAAATGGCCACCAGAGCTGCCTCCCAGTCAGGGTTTTTGCTATTGTTTGTCACATGTCACGCTGCAAGAGATGTAGCACAATGCCACACAATATGCCGGTATATTTTTAACCCGGGGAGGGGGGGACTCCCATATGAAAGGGGCGGGGATGCTGGAAATTTTGAATTAGACCCCTCAAGAAGACCAACCTAGGCGTGGGCCAACCTTTTTTTGACCTCTAAAAGAGACCATTTTATTACAATGTTCTTTAGGTATTGATGTTATAGAAAACTTTGATTACATGAATTGAGTAAATAAAACGAACTGACAAAATATATATATCTCCGCGTGCAATCATAAAAGAGACCTTTACGGCTAAATACAATGACGTTTTGCCCAGAACACCCTAAAAGAGACCAAAATGCGAAATTTACACCCCTAAGCGAGACGACAAGAATCCCCGCTGCTTACATATGGGAGTCACCCCGGGTTACTTGTTTACATCTAAGTACGATCAGCGTGATTTCGTAGTTTTCTTTACTGCGCTTTTCACAAACATGCGAACTCTTAAGTTCAAACGTCGCCATCACAATGCGTTTTTTACTGCCGTCAATCACAATTACGATCACAAGCAACGAACCTTGAAACACAGAAACACACAAAACGGATCGAAATCCACCAATCACCAATCACAAACCATGACGTTTTGAACCCGTTAAGGCAAAGTTTTGTTTCCTGAGAGGTCCGTTAAGATGATTGACGGCAGCGAAAAACGCAATCGTCAGTTGGTTTTTGAACTTCAAGATTCGCATGTTTGTGAAAAGCGTAGTAATAAAGACATAATCATCATAAAACCGCTAATAATAGCTCTGCTCTTGATGAAGATTGCCCTTTTTTTGGCGCTCATGCCTTTTAGAAAATGTCTTAAACTTTTTGGGAGGCCGGGGGGCTCCATGACCGTTTCCGACTTCCCTGGCTACAAACAACAATTACCCGGCAACTTGAAGTCTTAGTGACAACCCTGGCTACAAAACAAGAGGGTCTGAATGGGGGGGTCCACTTGTCGGTTGTCGGTTAAAATTCAGTAATTTTGTCGGTAGTCGGTTAAAATTTTCGATCTTTGTCGGTAGTCGGTTAAACTTTTCGATTTTCGTCGGTTGTCGGAAAATCTCAGTTAATAAGTAAAAACGCTTGTTAATTATTAATATTTTTTATGTATTTCACTCACTTTTCAAGACTTTGATCCCTAAGGAAAGAGTAAAACTTGCAAGAATGCATCATTTGATTGTGCCTAAACCGTGCATTAACTCTCGTTTTTTTACACAACATGATCGTTTATTTCATCATTGTTTGCCATTAAATGAATATAGTACTGATAACATCACCAAAGCTTTTATTGTAAATGCGAACTTGGTTTCCCTGTCGACTACAGGGCACAGTAAAAAGTAATTAATTAATTAATTGATGGATAGTGAAAAACTGCAAGGGGTGACAGGCTGCACATCTATCCCTCTTATGTTTTGGTTCTAACAAGCATGTCCTTTGCCATAATTTTCCTTGCTCAAAGAAATAGCACTTTAGGTGGTTCTTTAAAATTTTGGCAAGGTAGTGGTTGGTTTTGTATGACATTCCACTTTTTCATTAAAGCTTCTTTTTCATAGACACTATGGGCTGGTATTATGTCACGAAAGGCAATATTTCAGTATTTTTCTTCCTGGTTGTTTTATTTCAGGAGCGCTGCCCTCCTTTCTGTGAGTTTTACTTCTAATAGCAATTTTTCTTTCAAAATTGTGTGGCTAGCCTCTGTCCATCAAGCACTTTTGAAATCTGAAATACTTCCTCAGAGGAGTTTGTTCGTAGGATTCTCAAGGCTTCTCGTTTGTCAAACAGGCGCTTTAACAATTGGTATGTGATAAGAGGTGAAATTGTATACACCGTAAGGTTTCAGTTTCAAATGCGTCTTTACGTCCAGGATAGCTTTTTCTCATTTTTTCGCTGAATGTTGTACCTTTGTATACAACCGTTTCTAATAAGAATGTCTCATTTTCAGATATTTCGGCCATGAATTTCATAGGAGGGCATGTAAAATTACTTGTTCCGCGAAGAAGAAAGCTACGATGTCTCGTTTACTTATGTCCCATAGGGAAAAGATGTCATCTAGGTAGCGTTTTCAAACAGTTGATTTAAAGACGGTTTTGCTTAAACTTTGTGTTTCAATATGTGCCATGAAAATGTTGGAAAGGAAACTACTGCCTTTGTGCTCATCGCGGTACCGTGGGTTTGAACTGATAGTGCTTTACATTAAATGGGAAGGAATTTTCTTTGAGGATTAATCTAAGCAAGAAACGTTCAGTTTTTTCACCTTTGACTTTTCGATAAAATTTATAAAGTCGGTAGCATCTTTAAGGTGTGACTTTGTGATTTTGATATTGGCTGTAGCAATGTACCTGTATCAACAACAAAAAAAGGAAATTCTTTTCCTTAGGCCATCTGATGAGTCCTAAATTTAAAGAGGTTACGTCCTCAAGCTAACGGTTAGAATAAATACAAACTGCTCTTTTTTTCTGGAAACAAATATTGATAATATCAGCCCATGTCGGTAGTCGGTTAATATTTTTCCTGTCGGTATTCGGTAATTTTTTACTCGTTTTGTCGGTAGTCAGTAATATTTTTCGCCCTTTGTCGCTAGTCGGTTAACCCCATTCACACCCTCAAACAAGGCTCTACAGACTATAAAAAATTTAAATGCTATTTTCTGTTATTTGAATTTTTCCAAAGGGGTTTTTATATGAAACTAGGGTCTCTAAAAGATAGTTATGCTGCGGCACATTCTGTTGATACTGCCATTAGTTAGGCAGTGATCCATCCGCTTCAGGGTTCATCCAAAAAAAGCAACCATTTTTTAAGGACTTTTGAAGGACCACATTAGATTTTCAAGGACCACCTACTAGGAACATAACTTCGGCTCAAACCCCCCCTCTACTTTTTCTTTTCTCACCGGAACCTTTGTTTGCTCTGTAATTTATATGTTTACAGGCGTTTTCATCGGGTGCGCGAATGGTTTTGCTCGCGAAAGCGCCATGATTAAACTGCCGAAGAGAGGAGGAAATGGGGCGAGTCACGTGCATCTTGATCATTTATATTACGGTATTATACAAGACTAGGACGCATTCCTTCATTAGGTCCTGAAATGTGGAACTACTGTCTTTCTTTCCACTAAAAAAAGTCACAGGGAAGTGCAACCCCTGGCTGCACTTTAACCCACAGTAAGGCTTAGCCCTTGGAGACAGGTCCGGAAAAATATCCACTCCAGGGTGTGGACCCCCGTCCCACCTGATCTGTACTCCACCCAGGAGGGCCACCCCTCCTGGTTCCCCTTAAATCCTAGTGACTGGGGGATAGGAGCCTTACCCCTGGAGACTGATCAGGACTCCTGTCCAGGGTGGCTACCACTGGTATCACTCAATCTTGTCTCCCCTCCAGGAGGGCTTCTCTCCTGATTCCCTTACCCCTATAGTTGAGTGCTTCCCTGCCACCAGAATTTTGCCAATTACTTTTGTGTGTTTTCTGTGTGTATCTACATGCAGAACCTTTATGCATAACCACTGCCAATTGGAAAGTTTATTAAGGCACAATTCAGTCCAAATTTCTCTGAACATTTTGATTAACTCTAGAGCCTGACGACTTCAAATATTTTTAAAAGAATGTGTTACTTTCAATGTGTTATTTTTGCAGATTACCTTTTTGTAGGTTAATGCATTCTACGTGTGAAAATAAAAACATTTCTCTATGAGGAAAGCATATTGCACCATAACAAAAGAAACTGCTTTCCTTCTTAGCCAGATCATTACGTAACAGCACTTTTGGAGGCCATTTTCATCATTAGCATGGTGATGATCGTGGGGGGGGGTTGAGGCATGGTCTTTTGTGCACATTTATGGGAGATAGAATGAGGGGGCAGGAACAAAAATCACACCATTTAAGATTATAAATGAAGGGGTTGGGGGCTTAGAGACAACACAAAGGAAAAATTACATCTAAAATAATTCTCATTCGCCATCTACATAAATAATATAATGAGCCCTCCTTTATTAAATGAATGAATGACTGAATGATCAAATGATTGATTGAATGATTGACTGACTGACTGTATCACCGTTTGATTGACTACCTATAGCCTTGACTGACAGAACAGACTGATATTACTCCCAACATTCAGTAAGTTTCTCATTTGATAGAATCACTGTTTGTTTCATGATGGAATGAATGAATAACTGACTGTTTCATTAACTTGATTTTTTTTAGTACAGTCAGTCCAGGTCAAGCATACCCCCAAGATTGCTTTAAGGAAAGATTATTTGGAAAATGAAACCATTAGTAGTTGCCACAACCAGTATCAAATTCAAATCTGCATTCCTGCATGAATTTAATATTTATTGTCTACAAGGCTCAAAATTTGTGCATTCAAGGCATAAAGGCTGTCTGTGTGAGGTATTCGACAACATGTTTCAATATGCTAGTAATATCGATTGCTACAACACAAGATATACAGCTAAGAAAAATCTTTATAAGATGAGTGTATGAACAAACGTAGCTTAAGGCAAACAATCAATCTCTTTTATAGCGACAGACATTTGGAAGGACCTTCCAACTCATTTAAAAAACTCAAGTTTGTCTGCATTTCCAAAGAAATTTATACACTATCTACTCTCAGAACAACAAATTAATGAAATACGCTACCTGTGTGGCATCATGGTTTTGGTTGGGCACGCAACGTAATAAAGGCATGCAAGGACAGAGAAACAGCGAGGAGATTGGGGCGGGAGCAATGAGAAACCGCCTGCCTGGACAGATGGCCTTTTTGGGTAGTCCGAATGCCTGCGTATGGATTGTTCCATTTGGATAAGAACCTTCACCCGCCAATCAAATGTTTGGTAATCTCCTATTGGAGAGTTCCAACTGACTGAACAATAATCTTCTCCGCAAAACAGAATCAACATATCAAAGAAGTGTTGACAGGAGCGTTATCAATCTTAAATATTTGATGGAAAAACAGGGCAACTGTGTTAAAACCTGAACAGGAAATGGCCATTTAAAGTCTTCTTCATAGAAGAGATGTTATGGCAATTTTGTCCTCATCGAAAACCTGTATGATCGCAATTTCACCTCTAAAAAGTAAATTTTTATATATGTAGACAACCAGATTTTGGAAATGTTGTCACTGAGCTGTAGAGCAATGGAGCTTAAATTTGCTTTGAGAAAGTCCACCTCAACTTTCTCTATTACTCGGTGTTTGAGAATAATGCAATACATCAAACAGTGTCAGTGATTGTGGTCGACGAATCACACACAGTAGAAGAAAGATGCACAGCATAATTCTGAATACTTTGTCTAGCTTAAGTTTAAGCTACAACGTAAATCTGAAGAGTGCCCTATCTGCAAGAATTCAACATCCTGCAAACAACACTTAAAAGCCGGCCGGGCCCAGCATCAAAACATGGCTGGAAATTATTCTTTGTTTTTTTTCTCCTTATTGTATTTCTTTTGATTTTACCTGCTAGCTACATGTAGAACCTAAATTGTTCAGGGAGCTAACAAGAAAACCAACTGGTTCATTTAGCTTCCTGGCTTGCACACGATTCTCATTACATTTAATTTATCTTCTACTGGAAGTAAATTTACTAGATTGTAATATCAACCATGTACATTGACAAAGGCATAAAGATTATTCATTATTCTTTTTAAATAAATTATTGGTTTTTGATTTTTCATGAAATTTAATACTCACGAAATTCAGTGCGAATAAGGTGCTAATATTTTTTCTCTGGCATTTTATCAAGGGTGCATTAAATCAAGTAAATATGATACAAGTATGTCACACATATTACTGTAAAAAAAAAATAGAAGAGTTGTTTACCTTGTCATCAGACCTGCCTTTTCTTGCTGATCTCGTTTTCTGATTATAATATTACATTGTCTTGCAGTTTGCCTTGCGGTTCCTCTTCATCAAGATTCTACAATACATGTATGTAACAGCGTAGTCCGTCATTGAAAGAAAATCACATTGACAAAAATTAAGTTAACAAATTGCAACTTTTTTAAGGTTAGAACTTGTATAAGACATCCCTGGCAGTGAAAAAAAAACAAGAAAACTTTCTTGTTTAACAATTTATTCATATCAATTTTTAAGACAGTCCATATTTTACTAAGGGATACAGCATTCTACACAGGATACGTGAAAGACGCTAGGGTTAAATAATGACATTTGCAACTCAATCTCTCTTTTGAGGGTTTGTACAGATTTTTGGATCCAAAATTCAAGATTTTTTCCAGACTTTTCTGCATGAGTAGCCATCATGAGTTGTAATTGAGGAAGCCTTGTGGTTTCTATTAAAGGCTTCCTCGCCAATTTTGTTCTGTAGTGTATTTTAATTTTTTCTTTTTTTCTTTGTACATTTTGTGTGACAAAATAAAGAAATAAAATAAATAAAGGGTTACCATTTATCAAAAAGAGATATACAAAAGGGGTACTTTTTTTGTCCAAAATGGTATATAAAAGGGTAAGGGGTTGGACCATGTTACAGAGTCCACTACCCCCGACCCCCCTCCCCTGGTATAAAACTTTGTTCAGTTCTGTTCTTCTCCTATAGGCGGCCGTTACCACCAAAAATACAATCAAGTCAAATAGCACAGACAAAATGCAAATGGTCTAGTGATGAATTACAAATTGGTTCAAATAATAAAGAAATGATCATTCTTAAAATAAAATAGTCTGGTTGTTTTGTGTGAAATGGTTCACCTAAACTACAAACAATTTGGTCAGATGAGAAGCTGTTCACTGGTACAGCTGGAGATGTTAAAACAATACTGCCAAACAAGAATAGGTTTGTTTAAATTATAATCCATTTATATATCATGTGCGAAATGATTGAGCTTGATAACGACTGGTCGGCTTCTCTGTTTGTGATGGTTTTACTAAAGTAAGAAGTCACTCAAACATTTACAAATGGTTTAAGGCATACACAAATGATTCAATGTAATGTCAAATGACTGTGGAATGATTGTATAAATAAAGTTATCCTATCTATCTTTGTATCTGAGGGCTGGTCGTTCATTTGATGTGAAGCGGGGGTAGCTCGTTTGAGAAAGCTGAGAATATTTTAAAGCTTCCCCCCCCCCCAAAAAAAAAAAATTCATCCTAGCATTTTAGAAATGACCCCACCTCATTCTCTCTTGCCCCATATAAATTGTACATTTTGTGAATGTGACTCCCCCCCCACTCCCCCGCATATTCTAGCTATAAATTGTGCTGAGGTTCACTGTGTAGTAACTTTTTAAATAAAATATGACAGCCAAATCCTGCTGTTTATCCAAGACAAAAATGTAGACATAAATAACAAAACAGCAAAGAGAAAAGCAACTTGCAGGTTTCCCGATATTTCCGAAGTCGTGTGTGAGATCGGTGTTTACAATTTATGGCGGTTACGTTCAATTTGAATTCATGCTTGTTAATTGCACTAATATACTTTTTACGAAATTTATTAAAATACCCCCCCATGTGACGCTCCCTTATCTACAAACAGACCCCCAAAACGAATCAAGATTTTGAAACAAAAAAGGTCTACACCAACAACAGATACATGATTATCTGACCTCTCAACGTTTTATTTTCTCTCTATGCTTACAGGGCCGTAGCATGGCGAGGGGCCGGGAGAGGGGGACTTTCCCCTCACTGTCTTTTGCCTCAAAAAGTCAAAACATGCACAAATAAAAAGTTGAAATTACACTGTAATCTCCCAGAGCATTGAAACAATGATGTCTCTACAGCTGGTCCTCCAGACCCAAAACCCTCTGCTTTGTTTTGTTTTGTTTTTTTGCTTTAAATTGTTGAGCACTGGCTTACGATTCCTTTTTTTTAAATAAAATTTGGCAAAAAAACATTCCTATATATGGCCCGTAAATAAAGAACATTACATCAGACTCCATATAGACTAGACTGAACTCCAGTCTTGACTTGTCCGTTTCACTCTTGTGCAAAATTTTTGGTGGTTTTGGCACCAACAACTGTATGTCAAGCGAAACCATTTTATTTAACGTAGCACCATTTGTTTCATCATACCTTCACTTCAGTTGTGATTAAATCATTCGACTTTACATTGAACTACTTGCATCTAACTTGAACCATTTGTAAATGTTTGCGTGAATTCTTACTTTACTCAAACCATTATGCAACAGAGCAGCTGACCGTTGGTTATCAAGCTCGATCATGTCGCACATGGTATATTGATGAATTATTACTTAAACAAACGGATTCTTGTTTGGCGGTATTGTTTTAACATCTACCAGTGAACAGCTTCTCATCTCACCAAACCATTTGTAGCTTAGATGAACCATTTCATACAAAACATTTAACCAGACTATTTTATTTCAAGAATGATCATTTCTTTATTATTTGAACCATATCATAATTCATCACTAGACCATTTGCGTTTTGCCTGTACTATTTAACATGATTGTATGTTTGGTGCTAACGGCTGCCCATATTCTCCCCCCCCACCACCAAGGCAAAATCAGCTTGCTCAAAGGGTTAAAGATAATATTGGTGAAGTTTATGAGCTGAGATCTGTGAAGAGTTTATACTTCTATGTGTAGCCCACTATAACACCCTTTGGTGATGCAGTTCCTCGAGGCAAGAGCTCTAGTTTTTTACCATTTACATGCAGCACGCATATTTTACAAAAATGCCAAACAACTCTGAAATTAAGGGATCAGGGTTACAAAACTGAGTGACTCAAGCAGGGTGTCCACTGGATTGGTTGCTCAAAAAAAATAGGAAAATAGGAAATTCGGGATTGAGAAAATAGGAAAAATAGGAAACTTTGTATTAAAAAATAGGAGAAAAATAGGAAAATCAATAGTACTTTCGTCAACATAGATAGCCTCCCTGCAACCCCATCAGGGCTATAATAAAGGCCACGAGCCTGTATGTTTGCAGGATTAGACCAACTTCTGCAGCTTAGAAGGAGGGTAAAAGATCAGTAACATTTAGTTTTTTGGCTCAGTTACACCGTAATCAGGATGACATTCTTGACTAAAGGTCGAGCGCAGTTCTATAATCAAAGGGGATCATATGACAATTCCCTTCTAGTTGGCCGCAAATCTTTGAAAAGCTTCAAAGAGTAAAATTTATTGGGATAGAAATTTCTTACTATTGCGTTGTCATTAAAGGATATTGAACTAAAAAATCCCATGAAAGATTTCCTTCCATTAATCTACAATCGGTAGCTGGTTGAGAATATGATTGTTTGAGTCGAAAGACCGCATAGTTTTAAGAACCAAACCAGGCTTTCCGCAGTGTATGCAAAATGACACTAATCTATTTGGTACCAGATTGTAAGTGTGTTATGGTTAAGTTCTAAGAGGAACGTAACACTCTTCTTAGCTATGACTGGGAGAACGGTTTTGGAACCAAAATATTGGATCCTTCATCAGTTGCTTAGGTATAGCTGTTAACAAGAGCTCACCAAGAGAGCTAGTGCCATAAACTAAACTTGAGTCTGTTCTTTTCATGTAGCATACAGAATCCAGCTAGTGATTAGTTCTTTAAACAAAAAGCTGATTGGATGATTTATCTGATCTGTGTTGTGAAAGGGCAACTTGATCATGTTTTCAGTTTCAAAGATGAACATAAAAGGGAGCGAGACTTCACAATAATTATTACATCATAAAGTGTACAGAGACTGAAATGCAGTTTCAGTGGGCTATGCACAATATTATTCAATAGTCATGAGAAATATAACATTTCATACAATACAGTGTACATGTAGGAGCACTAGAAAATTATACAAAAAGTAACAATAATAATTATTGTTACTTTTTGTATAATTTAGAATAATATTTACAATATTATTATAACAAAGTTGCTAACAGAACTCTAATGGGCAATGGAGGTCATGGAAAGAAAAAATGTAACTATTATTTTTACTAATATTAGAACATCAAAGTCAACATACTACTTGCTTTATGATAAATCTCACTCTAAAACACAATACAACTATAATTCCATTTTCAATATTTTTGCAAATTTTGGCTTCACCAACTAAAAAATAGAAAAAATAGGAGGTTTTAAATTTGTTTAAAAATTGGCGAAAATAGGAATATGCTCAAAAAATAGGAAAAAATTTGAACTGGACACCCTGCTCAAGTTCCAGGTTAGTTTGCCCAGTATACTAGGACCTTCAATGGAACCTGATTCACACTGTTTCCTGACCCTAATCACTAAACTTCAGAGTCATTTGGCATTAAGTGGCCCTTCAGTGTTCTGCAAAATACCCCTATGATCGATATATGTGCATCAAAGGTATATGTAACGTTTTTTAATCATTTTTTCCCATATTTTCTGCAAAATGAAGCTGTAATCTAGGGACAGCTCTGGTAAGCAGACAATGACAGAGGCCTTGTGCGTGTCCGCTAATTTCAGGTGCCAGGTGCAAAACAAAGGTCACAGGTCAGATCACAAGTGCAGGCTAGAATACAGGTCACCAAGCAACACCTTGTGAAGCTGTAAAGGGGAGGCAGTATGAATGAAGGGAAACAAGCCAATACGTAAAAAAAGTGGTTTAAAAAGAACAAAACAAAATACCGTAAAGGAAAAAAATACCTTGGCCAACAGTTGAACACGGACCACCTACATGTAAAGACATCTCCTAGTCTCATATGCCACATTATTACCAAATATTAATTAGCAAGGCAAATTATTATATTTGAAGCATTTTACCCACGAAATTCTGCCAGTAAATGCTGTCTGAAGCTGGTGGAACTGTATTTATCAAGTATTCAAAGATATATACGAAGAAACTAAGCAGGGTTTAAAATTGGTAAAAGCCCTACTTTAACTCATTTTATCGCATTCAAAAGAATTTGTTATGGCCGACAGCCTATAAGTGTCTAAATAAACTGCTGCAAAGTCTCTCACTGTCAGCCTTGTAGAGCTGCAGTTCCCTGCATTTGCATGAGGAGAATTGGTCGCAATCAACCAGCTGTAAAAATTTTAGACATTTTTTCACAGAGGAAGTAAAGTATCGGCCTTTTGTTGCACCCAGTAGAAGTGATGTTGCTTGGAAACCTTGAATATTATACAACTAGACATCACAATCAATGACGTCACTGCAACTACCTTCCAAAGCCGACTCATGTTTCTGCCTCGCTATGTGATCCATACAGCTTATTCTAGTTTGCAAAACGAAATGAAACGAAACAAAATATATGGGGTAGGGAGAAAAAATACTTATTATCCTAAACACAGTTTCAGACAACACTGACGATGTGTTTGAAAGTTAATGTTAATGGAAAATGACGGATTTATACCTATTTTGCAAAGTAGTAATTTTCCCACAATTACTATTCTGTGAAATGGCGTTTTTTCACCTTTATTTAGTAAATATGTCCTTTTCATCCGAAACAAAATGTGTCCACCAATAAAATGATCAATATTTCTAAGAGTCTGGTCACCTCTCATTTTATTGACCGTACTAGAACTCGTTTCGCAAAGTAGTAATTTTGCCACAATTACTATTTTGCGAAATGACGTTTTTTCACTTTTATTTAGCAAATATGTCCTTTTCGTCGGAAACAAAATGTGTCCACCAATAAAATGATCAATATTTCTAAGAGTCTGGTCTGTGACCTCTGATTTTTTTTACCATACTAAAACTCGTTTCACAAAGTAGTAATTTTGCCAAATTTACTATTTTGCAAAATGGCGTTTTTTCACATTTATTTAGCAAATATGTCCAAAGGAAAATTGCTTCCGTCCGTTCTTTTCGTCAGACTTTTTTTAGCTGTCGTGAATTGAATTATTTGTAAAGGGAAGCGAAAAATTCAGCTCCAAATTGACGAGTTTTGGTGGGCTTTGGAACGCGAAATCCGAAAACAGATTTCACCGCCGAGAAATCCGGCCTCAGGATGGATTTCAATTAAGAAATCCAAATCCGGATTTCGTGGATCTCCTTTTTACCGTTCGATTGGGAAATCTGAAAAAGGATTTGTAAAACTGTTCTCGTGAACAGCAGTCTTGTTTTTGTTAATTCTACGTGCACGTGCAAGACTGCTGTTAGTAAGGACAGTTTTTCAAATCCTTTGTCGGATTTCCCAATCAAATAAATATCCAATTTTAAGTCTCTTTTTTGAGAGAAAGATTGCTAAATCAGTGCCGTAGCAAGGTTAGATTTATTGAGGGAGGCCAATCACGAGCGCCGAAGCCGCCGGCTGCTAGGGAAGTCCGGGGGCATACTCCCTTCCGAAGATTTTGAAATATAGGGTCTCTGAAATAGCATTTTCATCCTTGCGACAGCATTAGTTTCCCATTTAAGAAGTGTACTTTGTTCAATATCCACTTGATTTTTCTTTGTTGAAGCCATAGATAAATAATTTTCACGCTTTATCAAACCGAAATGAACACATTAAACTTGACCATTGAACCAGGGAGGATAATTTATAATTTATTCGCCCTGATTGAACCGAAGAGCAGCGTGAAGGTAGGTACTTCATGTATGGGGACATAATTTATATTGTACCAACTTTACCTACTTAACTTATGCCTTCACTCTTTCTGTGAAGAGCATGGCCGCTGACCAAATTAAACGTGCCTGTCAAAATTATTGGGCGGGCTTAAGCCCTCCCGGCCCCTCCCCATGCTACGGCACTGTAAATAAAGATAGAAAGGACCAGGGAGACTGTCATCACCTGCTACAAATGTAAGTTTCAGCAACCTAAATTTTAACAAAGATTAGAGTTTTCTGTACCATTCTCCAGCCATAAAGAAGCACCCTGCTTTAAATCTTTGAACTTGAAATTTTTAAAGCTAAAGTTTGGTAAATTAATTGGCCTTTAGCCAGACATTGCAAACTGGATGTCCAGTATGTATGTTTTCCTATAAAAATAAACATAATTACTACTTTCGTTTCGGACGAAAAGGACATTGTTAAAAAAAGGTGAAAACATGCCATTTCGCAAAATAGTAATTCTGGCAAAATTACTACTTTGTGAAACGAGTTCTAGTACGGTCAATAAAATGAGAGGTGACAAGGCTCTTGGAAATATTGATCACTTTATTGGTGGACACATTTTGTTTCGGACAAAAAGGACATATTTTCTAAATAAAAGTGAAAAAACACCACTTTGCAAAATAGGAATTCTGGCAAAATTACTACTTTGTGAAACGAGTTCTAGTACGGTCAATAAAATGAGAGGTGACCAGGCTCTTGGAAACATTGATCATTTTATTGGTGGACACATTTTGTTTCGGACGAAAAGGGCATATTTGCTAAATAAAGGTGAAAAAACGCCATTTCGCAAAATAGTAATTGTGGCCAAATTACTACTTTGCGAGACAGGTAAAAATCCGTCATTTTCCGTTAACTATTACTTCCAAACACATTGTCATAGTGTTGTCTTAAACTGTGTTTAGGTAGGCTCGATTTCCACCGTCTCCCGGGTCCGGTCTTTGATCGGGGGATGAGTGTGGGCTCATTTTCCCGAACAGCGGCTGGTAATCGAGCCTATGTTTAGGATACTAAGCATTCTTTATCCCTACCCCATATATTTCGTTTCGTTACGCAAAATAGAATAAGCCGATCCATACACATCAATTTCACAACTGATACAAAGATCGCCAACAGAAAAAACTCTCTTCATGAGCTTATTTCAGTTATTTATCAACATAGCAATGACCTGTACTTGTGACCGTGACGTGTATTTCTGTACCTTCCAAATTTCATGTTTCACCTTAATTTGTAACAGTTCTGCTGGATGTACTTGATGATTTAAGCCATAAACTTAATCCTTTACCATAGCTAGTCTCAAATTTTTAAGCTTAAGTTTAACTTAAGCTACTTAAACATAAGCTTACCTCACAAGACCGGCGCCAGATTTTTCACGACTTCCCCCATGGCACGTGCGAGAATATTAAGATCATAAATAAAGCCAAGTGTTGACGAGTAAGTAAAAGAACTGCTGAAGCACAAATCCGAGTTCCAGAAGTCTAATTATGTTACTTTTGATCTAGTTTACTACACACGCGTTCTGTCTGGTCAGTAATCCGTCGCCATATTGGCTTCGGAGCTAGGTTTCGTTTCGTTTAGAACCCAGTCTCTCGATTGACGCGTGCGTTTCGCGCGCGGGCTTTCGCAGTACTCGTAAAACGCGCTCAATAGAGTCAGGAGAAAAATGGTTTTCATGCCTATTACTTGTTCAGGAACTTTCGCGATTTATGGGTGAGGTAAATAGTAAATATTACTTCTAACAGTGACAAGTTCTCTGATCTGAGTAATGAAACCAGCACAGTGTGGAATGTGAGTGCTGAAACCCATCTGAGATTATGGAACGCAAAATATGGTTCGCGCATGCCCAGGAATCGAAGCGCGATCTTTAATGTGAAAGTAATCCACTACAATTGTGAGCCTTTAAGTGAAATAGAATTGAATTGAACCTATTCCAGGAGCTAGAGTCCGTGGTTCATTCAGTCAGACGGCTAAACCATGATGATTGGTTTGTCGCTGTGGACTTGCTGATATTTCATATTTTGACGATCCCCAAAAAGAACGCCCTTGGGTCGAGACCGGGTGATGTGGCTTTGCTCATTCGTTAGGTACTGCCCAGGAACGCAACTAGATACCTTCTGATCTTTTCCAGTAACGGGGTAGCTCCATCGAAATAATTGTACCATCGCGTGTGATACTCGCGCGCAATTTTGATGAGGGCGCCGCACAAAGAAGACAAAGAATAACCAAACAAAATGGTGTTGGAAATTACCTTCATGGGAGGTGAATAAATTCCATTTTCTGTCATTATTTTCAGGAGAACCTTAAGCAACGACGTTTTTGAGCCACGCTCGTCAACCGGAACTGGACTTTTTGCACACTTGAGCCGTGATTTTGAACAAATTTTGGGGCAAATCGTTCTTTAAGAGTAAGAACACTTAGCAATACAAATTTGGTGGTGCCAAGACATATTAAAAAGAAAAAGGCTTACTTCTGGTTGACGAGCGTCCCTCAAAAAGGTCGCTGCTCTAACTCCCTATTGACTTCAAATGTGAGGACTGTGAATTGGACTCCGAATATGATAATCACCAGAGTGAGATTGTTATTGTTTTTGATTTGTATGAAAGACACAGGAACGTGATTTTTGAATAAAAATTCAGGGAAATATAGTGACGTTCATCCCTAAAGGTTTGACAACCAGGTGTAAAAAGAGTACAAAGCGACATATTGAGTTAGGAGAATTCCCCCGGCCCAACCCCTGCCGTGGTTTCATGAGGACAAGATGTAAAAAGCCCAGTTTCTCTAATACGCCTTTCTCTAATATGTTTGCTCATCTTGTTTTCGTTACTTTCTGAAAAACGTTCAGGGGTTTTTCTCTCCTCTCCAACATTACTGTGGCCTGGCACCGGGAGGCTGAGCCCGCATTACAAGGAACTAAGATCTGAAGAGGGTGTAGATTGAGAAACCATTGGTTGACTATAGTCTTATGTTCTCACAAAACCAGGCAAATATCAAGAAAGCACTTTCATTTAATTAATAAGCAATATAGGATGTGTATTTACAGACTGAAGTAATAAAAAATACCAGCAAGTAATGGAAACATCTGACTGAAAACAGGCAAACCAACCAGTTAATTCCCCAACTACCATAGCGACAATTAGCTAGGGACGGTTTTATCTCCTGCACACATGGTTCGTACAACTCCAGACAAACACATTTCTAAGGACTTTTCAAGGATTTTTCAAGGACAAATTTCAGTTTTCAAGGACTAAGATTTATTTAATAACTCGACATTCTTTAACCCCCTCTGATCACCCTATTGGCAAAAACACGTCATGGAACCATTTACCTATTTTACTTTTTCGGCCATCATGGATCACGATATTTTTACCACTTTTCCGCAACAAGGCTTTGGAAAATGTTCCCCGGCAAAATAATCTAATTTAACAGAAAAAAAGTGGTCTGGCGTAAAAAAGGTTGTGAATTTCAAGGACTTTTCAAGACAAGACCTAATAAAGAAATCAAGTACTTTTCAAGGACTTTTCAAGACGACTAGTAAAATTCAAGACCTCTTCAAGATTGTACGAACCATGGGCACGGAAACAGACCTCATTCATTATTTCACTACGATACCCGTCATCTTTGCACGCGCTTTACTACCGTGAGGATTGATGGGATAACAGCAAAGTCACGTGGTATTTCAGGGGGTAAAATGGTCGAGTTTGTTTATTTTCTCAAAACGAAACGATGATGCAAAATGCACGGTTCGAGTTTCGTCAAGTTGTACGTCATTATTGATTGCTGTGAGGACATCTGGGTGCCTAACCCTAACCAAACAATACTAAAACAATTGAAAGAATGGAATGTCATTGTTTCCTGCGACCAATTAGGAGAGACCTTCCGAGCAGCTCTTACACTACTTCTTTTGTCCTGTGACATGTGATCATGTGTTCTGTACCTGCCACATATACAGTCGCCACTGCATCCAAAGAAGTAACAATGATCATTTCCACCCATAATTTGCCATCGTCGTCTTTAAGATGAAAAATTATCAATTTTCTGCGATCGCGTGACCGCGACCCTGAGAAACCACGTGACGTCGCTTTAATCCCACCAGTAACGTGACGCGAAAGACTTGTTACGTGACCCCCAGTGGTTAGAGGTTCGCGGTCAACTCGGATCTAAAACTCTATACTGTCAAACACAAAGGATCGTGGAACAGAAAATTACAAAATGACTTGAAATCCGCTAAAATGCAAGCTCGTTCCTACAGGGCTCGATCTTAAATTTCAGTTCAATGGCAAAGCTTTGCTTGTAAGAATTTTTCTACTGGCAAAAGCAGTAAATTCAGAGGCTATTGTTTGTCTTGGAGGTCGAGAACCATCCCAAAAATGTAGGGTTTCTTAGACAGTCTAGAAGGATAAAGCGGAAAAAGCCGGCTTACTCACCTAGTAGAACCGAGTATAAATCACGGTGCCGGGCTAAAATGTACATTGTAATATTGTAAATAAAACAAATGAGCAGTGACTAACATGCGACCCGTTCCTCTCGTACAATCAGTCAATGTATGCATTGCTTATTAGCCACAAAATGGTAAAAATTCTTCAACAATGATCATCTTCCCTCTCAAATTTCCACTCGAGAAGTGCTTACTCGCCAATTCTTGCTAGAGGATTTTCTTTCGAGCCCTGTAATCCTGGGAGCTCTGCTTTGCGCAAGTGGTGACACACGATTCTTGAACGCTTCCGAGTTTTCTTCTGTTTTTGGGAAGTGGATTTGTCATTTTCTGTTCCAGTTCGCCACTCGAAGTCTAATTTATTGAGCACCACGACTCTCTCAACTCTTTCAGTTACCGCAAAACGCAATTGGCCATTTCCGAGTTCCAAAAACTCTCACTTTCGCAACGAGGCAAAGTTCAAAACCTTTCTTGTAAAAATGAAGTTTATTTGTATGAGAATAAAAAATCATTCTCATATCAATGGCTTCGCACTTAGCCTCGCTTTGAAACAGAGGCTTGAGGCAACTGGAAAATGACCGATTGAAGACAAAAATCTGAAAATAGTCAAAATAACCTCAGGAGCTTGGTTTCAAACAGAAACCGCTGTTTTTATAATTTAGTCTTTAAGGATGGACAGTACTTAAGATTGCTGTTTAACTGGCACAGTAATTTACATGATAATACAGCAGGAACATTTCTTTCTTCTTCGAGACTCTGATGGCCTTTTATGGGTCTACAAAATAAAAACACAATCACAATCACACACAACGTAGTTAACTACACGCAAATAAGGAATACTCCGTTAAAAAGGCCTTGAAGCTTAACTATTTCCAGCCTTAAGTTTAAAGATGCACTCAGCTACGTCGGAGGGAAACATATTATATGGAAGAATTTCGTTGCAGTATTTCAGGATTTTAGTTGAATGAATTCAGTGTTCAGTGTTGGAAATCATTGTAAGACTTGTAATGTAGAGGCCTTATTATAAACAAAAGCTTCCGAGTGTGTTTGATCATCTCCGGCGGACTGAAACACTAAAAATCTTTACAATATTTTCGTTTAAGATGAAATACAATAAATTACAGTAAATAAATTTAAACAAAGTTAAACAAAATCCCTCAACAAAATACAAAACAATACTTGAAATCATCCACCTCCTTGAGGTAAATTTGGACGTGTACACATTTCAAAGCCTTAAGGTGACTCGACCCAGTTTTTTTGGGGGGGTACCATCCTACTTTCAAGCTCTCTGGTATCCCCACCTTTACTTTTATCGTAAGTCTAACACATAGAATGGATAACATATAGATCAATCTACAATATAACATAAAATTTTTGGCGATCGGAGTAAATGTCACGTGGTTATAATGCCACGCCCCTTTGAGGTCTGAGTCGAAAATCTGCTGTTACCGGCATTTTTTCGTGAAAATCTCTCGGCTACGCATAGTGCGCATTAGTGCCTTGCGCTGAACAGAGTTTCACCAAAATCGCAAAGACCCAATTCAAGAAATTCAGCGGTTTCCAAATTTAGGTCATAATTTATGCGAAAATGATAAGAAAACTTTACACGGATTATATCTAATAAACTATGAGATTCATCTCTTTATTTTGGGTATCGTTATAACAGATGGGTCCTTACAAGTCAGCAAAACGCTTTAGGGCCTTGTAAATGCGCGCGATTTCAAGCAAAGCAAACATATAGAAATTATAGTTTTCGCTATTTGTTGACGTTTGTCAGCGTTTAAGAGTCCTTCTCACGAAAAAAGCATTTTCTTAAAAATTCGTAGTTTTTTTTCCTTCAAATTTTTTCAGGGCCACAATTGATTAACTAACTACCCGGACTCTGAATTTCATGGTCATTGAAAAACTGTGACATTATCTTCTATGAGCCTAAACTTGAGTAAACATTGAAGATTTTTAGCGTTTTGGCTGAGTTTGTGCTTTGGGAGTTGTCTATTGTTTCTAGTCTGTCATGATACAGCATTCTTGTTCAGCACGCGTGCAATGACCGCGCTTGGCTGACTTCCGAATGCTCACCGGGATATGATAATTTTGGTACAGTGAGACAGGCCATCGTGTGATACATAGAGGTTTAACTCACAATTTTTAATCAATTCTCGTGCTTCTTGTGCCTTTGCAAAAAAATCAAGAAGTGCTACACACTAAATCTACTTACTATTAAAAAAAAATATCATTTTTTCATAGGTTTAATGAAAGCCAATAATTAAACCAACTCGTGACGGGAATCCCTTCTGTTTTCTTATACTAAATTATCATATCTCGGTGAGCATTCGGAAGTCACCCAAGCGTGGTCATTGGAGGCGTGCTGAACAAGAATGCTGTATAATGACAGACTAGAAACAATAGACAACTCCCAAAGCACAAACTCAGCCAAAACGCTAAAAATCTTCAATGTTTACTCAAGTTTGGGCTTATAGAAGATAATGTCACAGTTTTTCAATGACCATGAAATTCAGAGTCCGGGTAATCAATTGTGGTCCTGAAAAAATTTGAAGGAAAAAAAACTACGAATTTTTAAGAAAATGCTTTTTTCGTGAGAAAGACTCTTAAACGCTGACAAACGTCAACAAATAGCGAAAACTATAATTTCTATATGTTTGCTTTGCTCGAAATCGCGCGCATTTACAAGGCCCTAAAGCGTTTTGCTGACTTATAAGGACCCATCTGTTATAACGATGCCCAAAATAAACAGATAAATCTCATAGTTTATTAGATATAATCCGTGTAAAGTTTGCTTATCATTTTTGCATAAATTATGACCTAAATTTGGAAACTGCTGAATTTCTCGAATTGGGTCTTTGCGATTTTGGTGAAACTCTGTTCAGCGCAAGGCACTAATGCGCAGTATGTGTAGCCGAGAGATTTTCACGAAATAATGCCGGTAACAGCAGATTTTCGACTCAGCCCTCAAAGGGGCGTGGCATTATAACCACGTGACATTTACTCCGATCGCCAAAAATTTTGTGTTATATTGTAGATTGATCTATATGTTATTCATTCTATGTGTTTGACTTAATATAAAAGTAAAGGTGGGGATGCCAGATAGCTCGAAAGTAGGATGGTAAAAAAAAAAAAAAAAAAAAAAAAAAAAAAAACTAGGTCAAGTCACCTTAATTTAGGTACAATGGGATTACAGAACATAAACAAAGGATATTTTAAGTGAGCAACGAAAACTGGGGTGCCGGGTTGACAAAAACTTTGCCAAGATGTACTAAATTCAAAACAGGCCGCTCGTACCGACTAAGCAGATTATCAAATTAAAACTTGTGTATGATGGGCAAATTTAGCCGGGAACTGAGTTCTGGTAAAGGGGTGAGATAATTACAAGGTGCAAAACCCTTATATTAGTGACTGGAGTAGTTGCAAAACACTGTAACCATCCGAACCAGATGGAGAGTTGTCGATCACTTCATCATAATTTTACACGAGAAAATAACGAACTCCTTTTTTAAATCACAGATAAGGTGTCAGTTTCTAATTTCTTTGTTGACCTACCAACTGTTAAACAAAACTCTTTTTTCAAAAGTCAAAAGGTCTACTTGGCACAAATTGTCAGTGACATCTTCCCTAAACACTGAGCTTAAAAAAAGGCAATCTGTTTTTTCCAAGGCAAAATTCGCTTTTGGATAGCCTGTTCCAAGCGTTCAGATAGTGGGGAAACATTCTACTTTTGGCCTAAAATCAACTGAGTGCGACCTGCGAGAGAACAGTAGCCAATTTTTATCTGCAATTAATTTTAACAGAACCCAACATCAATTTAGTTCAAGGGAATAAAAACTTAGAAGAAACAGAAGAAAGATAAAGTAAGCTTGAAATAAGAAGTCGATGAATAACCTCTTTCTGTTCCATCTCTGATTCAGATGATGAATCAGAAATGAGATCAAGCCATCCAGGTACAAGCAAGAGGCTTCTTAGAAAGGCTGCAACAATTAAATAAGACGATTCTTAATGCACGGGTTCCCATTTCCAAACGTTTTAACGTAACTGTCGTGATTAACTACCATCAACTCGGAAATCTCCAGTAATTAATGAAAGGCTTATTAATGATTATCACTGACGGACAGAAAAATAAAACTGAATTAAGTAAATAAACTTAAACAAACGAAGCTGATGACTCAGTTTCTGTTCCATCTCTTTTTCATATAATGAATAAGTTTATTAATAATTTAACTGTAACCCACACATAAGAAGAACCTGCTTGATCTTGTTTGGCCAAACAGGTTCTTATATTGTTGGGTATTAAAGAAGCAAATTTCTGTCATCAGTTGCTTAAACCACTAGTTTCTTACACGCGGGTTTTTTACTGTAACTAGCTATCACCATTATCACCAATTCGGCATCCTCCGTAATGGAGGCTTATAAACGAAGGTTCCTTTGCGTGTTTAATTACCTCTGACGGGGAGAAAAATTGACCTCAGTTCACGCAAACACTCAAAGTCTTACAAAATAAATCAATAAACTCTCTCAAAAAAATTCAGTGATGTCTAACCTGCTCCCGTTCATGCGCTGATTCAGGTGATGAATCAGGAAAGAGAAGAGGGAAACGCCATTTCCAGTGGACCTCTGATGGCCATTCATGTTCAGGTTTGGGGTTCCCTTTATGATCCTGCAACAAAATACAAAACAATACTAAAACTACTCATCTCCTTTTAGTAAAGTGTGGACGTGTACATATTTCAAAACCTTCATTTTAAGTGAAATACGATTACAGTAACCAACAAAAGACAATTTTTTATATGTCAACAACTTGTACTAAGTTCAAAAATAAGCCTCGCATGCCAAAAGCAAAGACCAAGAGTCAAAACTTGCCTTGATAAAAAGTACAGTGTATAATCAAAAACAAGCCCGGAACTGTGTTCTGCTAAAGGTGTGAGCTTACTAGAAGGTATGAAACCCTTAGTAAATGGACTTACTGCAAAACTCTGTAAACTTGACCAACCAAACCAGATGACTCTTTTTTAAAAATCATATTCGAGTTTGGCTGATTCCATTTATCCTCCAAAAGAATTCTTTTCGGCTGGTTGGAACAAAATATCAATGGGTGACATCAGCGCGATTTTTTGCTAAATTTGCTGTAAACAAAGGGCCTTTTTTTTCAAGAAAACAAATGTAAGTCACTTTTGGCTACCACGTTCTAGGCGTTCAGATAGTGGGTTGTGGCGTGAAATGATAAGACTAGGCATATGAAAAAACAAAGCGAAAGAAAGGGAGAGGGACCCCCTAAATACATTCTTAATTCCTTGCCGTTTTCTTTCCTCCGTTCTCCACACTTGCTGAACGCCTGAGAGAGGCTACTTGTGGCCTATAAATGTCTGAAAGCCTCCCATAAGGGAGAATAGCCAGCTATAACCTGCAGTTTATTCATAACCGAAACGGTGATCCATGGGGCATCAATATAATTTCAGCGGAAAAAGAATCATTCGCCTCAAAAAGAATAAGATCTCCCTGATAAAAATACGACCTGTTGGGAAAGTGAACTTTATAGCTTCAAAAAATCCATAAAGGAGGAAAAATGCTTTTTGCCCTGATCACGGTCAAAAAGTATACGAGCACAAGGTTCAACTGTTCAACTGACAAACTATTTTTAAGCGTCTTTACAGTCATTTCTTGAGATAAATTTTTGCCCTTGTATATATACACCTTGATTTTTGGAAACCGGGTTAGCAAAAATATCAACTCATTCTACTACTTGGCAATTTAAAACAATAAAACTCATTGAAAGGCCGATTAAAAGCCTTTATCTGACGCCGGGCAGTAAGTTAATGGTCCCTAGAAGCATTCCAACGACTCCAAATTTAAAATGACGCAAATTTTAGAAGGGGTGGTGAATGGTCCATTAAAATTTTTAACTGCTCGCAAAATTTTACGTTTGCTCGATTTGCTGGCAAAATTTAAACGAGTGCTCGCTTGCTCGTGCTCCCAAAGTGTTTGCAGTTGCTGGCAACCTCGCCTTCTTGTCAGTATTGCTCGTAAATCCTTCTTTGGGTTAAAGTAAATGTAATTCTGTATGGTGCTTGATTCCTATAAATATGGCGATCAAGTTCAGTGGAAATGCACGCGATAAATGACAACGATAAATAATAAATCAGCTAATCCAGCTATATATGGATATATACGTTTGTTATAGACGGTTGTTCTTCTTGTGACCTTTGCTTTCTGATCCGTACGAACACGTGCGTGATGAAGTACCCTGTTCCAGGCTCTCAGATAGTGGGGAAGACGCGAAAGTGTAGGGCAGGCGAAAATGGGGGCAGGGCGGGAAAAAAAGGAAAAGGAAGGGAGAGAGAGCCTGCAATCATTTCTTTTACGACCCTCTTCCGCCCATTTTTGGCGCCTTTGAGATAATTAGATTTCGGCTGTCAAGCTGTTGATGTGTCAATAAGTTGGAATCTTTCTCAAATTTCTCGCGCGAGTATTTCGCCGCCTCCCCCTCTCCCCAGTTTCCTCCCGTTTTTTTTTTATTTTTCGCGCTTTCTCAATTCCGCGGGCCCGACTATCTCGGAGCCTGGCACAGGCTAGTGATGAAGTGAAGCGGAAATGTGATATCATCTCGATAAGGTGTCACTCAAACTAGCTTCAAAGAACTTGCTGCGCTCTAAATTAAAACCCCGTTTTAAAATATTTCCTGTTTTACTGTAAAGAAAAGGATTTCCATATGGATTGCTGCAAGCGGAAAATATAAGAAGTGCTCGCTACTCGCGAGTTGCACTCTCTAAACTGCTCGCTGCTCGCAAAGCAAATTTTTTCTCTGCTCGTGCTCGAAAAAAAATCGCAGTGCTCGGCATGCTCGCGAATGCTCGCAAAGACCATTCGTCACCCCTTTTAGAACATTTATTCAGTAAACTGACTTCGCGAAGTTTCAAACCGGTGTCATTTCAGTCTAGAAATTTTTAAGTTGAGTGAACTGCAGCGACAGAGTGCCTGGTTAAGGCTTACATAACAACTTAAATAGTTAGCAAAACAATCTTTTTTTCGCGGTTCGACAAACAACAGGATTCCGCATTGAATAGACAACAAACTGAATGAAACGTACTACACAAATTATCACTTTCTTATCTGCAAAAATCGGCCTATGGTTCAATGCCATTAGAGCCCGCTGAAACTAGACCTAGATCCAATTTTCCTGAGTCGAGAGTCGCTTTTCCAAAGTACAATAGGCCATTTGCACTAAGAGGTCATGTGACATCGTTTTTATGAAAATCAAAGTTATATGATTTTGCCTTCGAAAAACAATTAGTGGGTCATATCTTAAACAAAATAACAATGATTTTGTTTTTCAAACCCGCAACATTTTCTTAAAATGAGTAAGTTCGAAGTTGGTCACGTGACCAAAATGTGATTTTTAAAATTATGAATTACCTCTTTCTGAACACAAATTTTGCACTTAAACTTCAAGGAAAGATGATGTGGTAAGATTTACAGCACATCTGAGCGTAACTATCAAACTTTTAACAAGATATAAGCAAAAACTAGTTTTGGCCGCCATGTTGGAGGGCAAGAGTATGCCCTCCAACATGGCGGTCAATACTAATCATACTACTTTGTTAAAAAATCAAAGTGCCATAAAATATCTCCCTTAAATGCGTTACCTCTCGAATTTCGGTTGTAAGATAATTTTTATGCGCGCTGTCAATTTTTGGTATCAGCAAGATTCCAACTCATTGTTTAAAGGAAGAATTGGTCACGTGTCCTCTTAGTGCAAGCGGCCCATCAGCTAAGCTAAAAACTACGTCTTGGCCCAGGTCAAAGTTCACCTGCAATTTTGCTCTCACCTAATTCGTTTGACTCCTAAGAGCCTGTTCCCGAGTCCAAAGACTTGGTGGTCACCTTAGAAAAGCGAACAATATCGTACCTTTCTGTCTCAGCCCGAATCAGGGTGATTGATCCGTTCAGCCAAATGAAACGAGAATATTTAACAATTATTCCTCGAGCCCGAATGGGCTATTGGCTCACAGGTCATACAATCCAACTAGTTGGTAAAAAATATCAAGAATAAAAAAATTTTAGCTAGTTAAAGCTAGACTTTAATCCTTTTTCGCCGCCAAAAAGCCGGCGCTTTTCGCTACTAGTCTAATTTGCCCAAAATGTAATAAACTCTTAAGATGCCGATTACAGTAATTACTCGAATAAGCGCCGCATGAGGTTAATTAGCGCCGCGGCGCTTATTCGTGTAAATACGGTACTAAGCGGTATAACTATGGTATTAAGCACCGCTCTCAAATAAGCGCCGCATTTTTGTAGAAAAAAGTTAGTATGCGCCGCGGCGCTAATTCGCGTAAATTCGGTACATTTCCTTGTGTTTCCTAAAATATTTGCTTGAATTTGGCATCAGCTTGACCAAAAAGTCAATAACACAATGCTAATTGATAAATTTACATTTCAAACAGACTTTCTCTTCTATAAAAAAACACACAAAATGTACCTTAAATCTTTGCTCGCTCGATTTTCCTTCAGCCGATTCTAGCCGCGAGGAAAACAGTGATTAATTCATCCAGGGCAAATTTGTTGCTTGATCTTTTGTCTTTTTTCCTTCAAAACGACAGCTTAGTATTTTCTTCAACTTCCACTTTTTATCTGTGCATTTCGTCGGTGTATTTTACCGTCAGGAGAGGAGATATGTTGAATTTGCCCAAATTTTACCGCGCTAGCTCAGTTTCTTGGCGTGAACCCACGGGCAAATGGTAGTGGCTAACTGACCAATCAGAGCGCGCGATTTACTTTTGTTATGTTATAATCCAGTTATGCAAACCCTCGACCTCGTCTCGGGTTTGCATATTAAACTGTCAAGAATTCTCCCAACCCCTCGAGTGTTCATATCAGGCTATGAAAACACAGGAAAAAAGTTTTCTATTGCTTTTATAAAATAACTTTCCCGAGAAAAAAGAAAAACTCTTTGTTTAGGTTGCTGATTAAAAGAGAAATTCTTACTAGTCGCGAAGTCTTGTACACGAAGCTTAATGTACGTGTTATCAGTTCTTGTTTTGCAATAAAGATGCTTTCCAAAAAAGGGTTTTTCTCGCTTAAATGTCAGCTTATGCGAAAAAAATTGGCACGGCATGTTTGTAAAGATTTTCCAAGTTTCATCCGACGAGAAAATGGGTAAAGTAATACCGCTTAGTACCGTATTTACACGAATAAGCGCCGAGGCGCTAATTAACTCCCCCATGCGGCGCTTATCTGAGGGAGGCGCTTATTCGAGTAATTACTGTAATTGGCATCTTAAGAGTTTATTACATTTAGGGGAAATTGTTATTACATTTAGGACCTTATTACATTTAGGACAAAATGTTATTACATTTAGGGTCGTTTATTACACTTAGGCCTTCTACAGCTGTCAAACTAAGCTTATTTGTTTCAGCTGAATATGAACTGAACATCTTTGATTTGCTTTTATGATTGTTGCTTGTTACTTTATGAAAAGGTATGAATTAAAATTGATTCAGAAACTAATACTGTGGAAATTATGTGCTTTTGTTTCCCTTGAAGTTCTTGTTTTCACCCGATAATATCACCTTATGGCTGCTTGAAGATACGAAATTTCTCTTGTTGAGTTCAACTCCATGTTTTAATATCAGCTGAAGCTACTTGTTCTTAAGGTTCTCAGTTAAAACATTTTATGGAGTTCGTTTAATCAGTTGAAAGAAATGAATTTGAAATGATACGTTGAATCCGCTTAAGTATGTGATTTGTTTTCAAAAGCAAACCTCGTGTTTTGTCGAGTATAAAAATGACAAAGAAAGGAAAATGGTGAAAGGCAAGAGCTGAGTAGAAATAAACTGTAAACAAAGAATAAAGAAACAAATTGCGATGAAACTGGAAAACTTACGTGGTAGGATATCTCCAGTATAGTAATGCTGCCGTGCTGCTGTACAGCTGATGTGAGATTCATCACCTGCTGTGGAGTCATCTTCACATCTAACAGCCACAGTTCCTCCAGGTGAGGAGCGCAGCTGAAATGTTTAATTAAGCTGTCTACTCCCGCACCCAGAAGAGGATTGAATGACATGTTGAGCACCTCCAAGTTTGGAAGATCTTGTTTAAATACTCTGTTGATGAACTCCACAGCAGGTGATGATGTTACATTGATACCACGGAGTGTTAATTCCTCCAGTGTCTGTGTTGTTGGGATGCTTCTCAGCAGAGACTCTGTTACCTCAGCATCGTACACTTCACCGTATAGTTGACCCACAACCGATATCACGTGTGGAGCGGTGATAAACGGCATCATCTCACTCAGCTGTTCCACTTCTGAACTGTTCACATACCGGGCATCAATCCTCCGAACCCTGGAGAGACCATGACGCTTTGAACAACAGCTCCTGCGGCTCTCTTCACTTGACTCATCACCATTCATGGTTGTCTTCTTTGTTGTCTCTTCTAAACTAACTAACGTCTTTACCATTTTAAAAGGAAGAGGAATGACAGTAGTTTTTACGATTTTATGAAAATAAAGGTGAGTGTCGTTTTCTTCTTTCATTAAAAAAAACTCGTTTACTCTACGCCATGGGAATACATTCAAAAATTCTGATGCTTTTTGTTCTCCTGTTCTACTAACTATAACAGCGTTTAATTGCTGTGTTAAATTAATTAAATTATTATAACTTTGCTCTGTATACTGGTTGCTTTCAGAGAAAAATATGTACATAAGTGAAGCGGTAGTTTTAACAAAATTTTCCTTTGCTGCAATATTCAGCTGCTCAGGATTAAAAATGAAAACACCTCCTAGATTAGATAGAAAAGTGGGGAAAAGTTCTGTTCTCGTGTCTGCTGAGCAGTAGAAGAATAACTGTGTACATAGAGTTAGAAAATTTCTTTTTTCATAAGACAAATCTTCGACTGACGGTCCTTCGCTGTCGAAGCTGTACTCTCCGTCTTCCTTCGCCGCCATCCCCAACAGATGAATCAAGATCTCGCGCGCGGCTTCTTCGGACATTTCAGCAGCAAATTTAAAAACTTCATTCAACTTGAAGATCTTTTCAATTGAGTCGACTTTGAAAAGGGAATTGTTCTTACTTTCTTGAGATAACAGTTCTTCTTTCAGAAATAAAGAAGCCAAAAACTCCTGCATGGATTTGTGAATGAAGTGCACGGCTTTGCACGGGTTAATAGCGGACATGTTTAGCAGCTGAAACAACCCGGCCTCGATGAGTTTCTCAGTCAAAACGTGATCCGGCAGTTTACTGAGAGGAAAATAAAGTAAATCTTGAAGAAGTGCGTCAAAGGCTAGTTCTCCTACTTTACAGAGTTCTTCTTTGTGATCGTCAACTTTTTCCGCCGGCTTTTTTTGTTTTTCAGACATATGATTAAACATAGTCTGTAGAAACTGAAAGTACAACATCACCCGTGATGAAGGTAGTCCTTCACGATCCTTTCCCTTCCAAACTAAAGACAGCATTAAAAGTATAATTGGTATTTTTGCTACACCCTCCAGACTTTGTTGTTTTAAGTACCTGAAAAACTCTTTAATATCTTGATCATCTTTCAAGAATCTACGGGCGAACTCTTCTTGTCGCTCACGGTCGAAACCGTCGATCTCAAATTGAGCATCGCTGGAACTTTTCAATTCCTCTCCTTTCATGTCTCTAGACGTTATAATAACACAACAATCCCTCAACTGCTTTTTCTGCCAGATCTCAAGAACAGGTGATTGGCTTGCTGCGCTGTGTACGTATTCATCGTAGCCGTCCAAAATAAGCAACACTTTTCCTTGGTGGCGAAGAACGTAGTCGCACAGGTTGTCAGTGGAAACTCGGCCATCACTCGCGAGAAGATTAGCATGGCTCAGAATGGCGGGGAGATCGTTGAGGTTACAAACATCGCGTAATTTGACCAAAAGTACGAGATCAAATCTTCCTAACTTTCCTTTAAATCTGTGCTGGGACCAGTCGAATGTAGCTTTCTGAGTAAACACGGTCTTGCCGATACCTGGTCGTCCATGAACCAAAATGCGCTTGGGCGTATGATGAAGTCTTCCGCCGTCAAAAACGTCGGTGTATTGTTCGAGTTTCTTCTGTGTTACTCCGCTGGGCTTCTTCTCATCCATAAGCCAAGACAACTGAGTGTAAATTTCATCGATATGAACGGCAGAGCTTTCGTCCCACGGAACGATTTTGACTTTGCTGTTGGTTTCATAAATTGATCGCAGCTGTTTCTGGTACTCCTCGAGGGAGAGAGAATCTGTTAAAGAAAATTTTACGTTCCTTTTTTTCAAGAATTGTTCGTTAATAACTTGATATCTTAATAGGTGAAGAAAGTTAAAGGGAGGTAGTTGACCGGCACAAAATATAAGCCTTCAGTGATATCAAACAGAGAAGTGAGTAACAGTGCACGTTGATATGAGGGCTTTAAAACACCAGAATATAAAGAGATCAATGAAGAAATATATATACTATGGTCAAACGTAGAAGGAATATGAAAAGGAACATTGCCCCACGCACAGAGCTTCAAAGAGGACACGCCCATAGAGGGGTACCTCTCCAAAGCTGTTAGTGACGTTTTTGTGGTTGAGTGCTAAAAAATAATTCTTATTTTGTATAACTGACCTCGAGGATTAACGCAGGTTAAAAATACCTTAGCAAAACTCTAACAGAAAGATTGAATGAAAGAAAGAATTTGACGCTTGAAGTATCACATCATACTTCTTCTTTGCCACTTATTTTTTAAATAAAAATAAACAACTGCTACAATAAAGATCATTTTGTATTGCAATATAACAAACGATAAAAGTCATTTTCTTATTAAAATAAGCGTGTTTAATCTACTGTATGTCTGGTACCATTTCTGCTTCATTGGATATAATAGTACCTGGTAACTCCTCCTTATTGGCGATAGAGCTAGACGGCTGTTTCCTTGCTGACGGGTCTGTGAGTAAACAAAATAGCATAGAAATTGAAGTGAGACATTTCAAACAACAGTTATTCAAAAGAATTTGGGGAAAATGTTTATCAATCTGTCAGTTTTTTGCTACCCACATCTTAGGTTCTAGGTCTGAATAATAAAGTTTCAACAACAAAAAGCACTGAGCAGCTTGTCTTGGGACTGGATGCTTACATCTTAGCTTTTACTTAATTGTGGGTGATACTGACATTTTAATTTGCTAAAGGATGCCTGGTTGCAGTGTGCACAGTTTTAGACAATAAATGTATCTTTTAAACTTGGTTACACAAGATTTCTCCTGCACATTGAGTTGACTCTGAAAGGCATCTAGTAAGCAGTTGCAGTTCAAAAACATTTTCAAAACAGGAAATAAGCCCCCCAAATATTTACTGGACCTTTCAAAATCATAGCTATCAACCAATCAGAGGGTAGAGTTCTAGGATGATCTAAAACCAGAAAATAAAGCCAGCAGTGCTGAGAGCTTACTGCTTAGCATTCAGGGCTGTCACTATGGTTTCAAGTTGCGGAGCGGGGGAATAGAACATCCTGGAAATTCTTTTGTCCCTATTTTCCTTTAATTCCTATGAAAGTAACCAGGGGTAGCCAGTCAGAATCTATGCCTCTCAGCCCGTAGTGACAGGCCTGTTAAGTTGGTTACTAGTGTTCTCAGGGCGTGGGGGGAGGGAGGAGGAGATACTACTCTATTAAAAAACTGTGGTGCTAGTCAAATAAAAAATTCAAAAGTATCCCTAAAAGGTACAAAAATCCTGCTTTGTAGACATGGAAGAAATTCATTTCAAGGGGGGAGTCTGGTTAAAAGCATTATTTTTCATTGATTTACACTCATTTTCTTAAATATCTAGCCAAGATTTCCTTCAATTCAAAAATGACTCAATTAAGATGCAGTCATTAATTATTTAAGAATTTTCGGATGATTTTTCGAATGTTTTTAATGTATAAAAATTAGGGGGGAGGGAGAGATGTTTAAAATTTTGAAAAAATGGGAAAATATTGGAATTGGGGGTTGTTAAAAATTAAAATATGAAGTAAATAATATTGGTAGACAATTACCAGATAGTCCACCACAACAACAAGATGCCTCTGATCCCATTAGCAGACTAACTGGTTTATGTGTATACCTATTCTACCCTCATATATTTCCTTCCCAAATCAACACTATTTCCCCCAAATTTTAACCAGTCTCTTCTCTTAAGCTCTATAAGAGGTACCAAAAGGAGGAGGAGATAGTTCCCTTTAAAAATAGCAGAACTGCTTTACAAAAAATAAAAAATTAAAGATAATAGGGGTGCTTTTCAAAAAAAAAAAAATAATAATAATAATAATAAAAACAAAAAGCATCCCTGGAGGGTACAGAATCTTGCTTTGCGGGCATGTTGGAAATTCACTTTAACCCCTGGAAGGTACCAAAAGGAGATACCCCCCTCTATAAAATTAAAATTAACAAAAAAACAAAATAACACAAAAAACAGGGTTTTGTAAAAAAAAAAATCCAAAAGTATCACTAGAAAGTAACAGAATCTAACTTTGTGGCAAGGAAGAAATTCATTTTAATGCCTAACAGGCACTAAAAATCACTTGAGTAAAAAAACAATTCCCACCCAACCTTACAGGCTCCTAACAGATATAACTTACGCTCTAATTAAAGAAGGGTCATTTTAGACTTTAGGTCCCTAAGTATGCACTTGCAGAGTACCAACCCACAAATCTTACTGCCTAAAATAGTATGATGAGTAGCCGGTCAATTTTATCAGGAAACATCTCCCTCGTGTCCACCTGACCAATTTCTTTGTAACCTTTTCCTCATAATTTTTTTTACTTATTTTACAGTTTCCAATAGTTGTGAGTTGACCAAAAAAATGTTGAACCCCATCCTTTTTCTATTATCAGAGATTAATTAATGAGGTTTGAAAGTGAGTATTTTAAATCAACCTCAGTACTTAACCAAAAACACTGACTTAATCCTTCTGTACAAAGGCAAGGATTTAATTATCACATGGTTTAATAAAGGAGCATGACACCTACCTTCATAATGAGGCCATTGTTCGAACACAAATGGATCCTTGAACATGTTGGACACAAGAGAAGCTGCCATTATGCATGCATGACTCTTCCAAGAATTTTCTGCAGGGTTGTTACTATTGGCAAAGTGAGAAATACCTTTTACGATCACCCATTCAATCTTAAGATCATGTGCTGCAGCAAAAAGGCCTGGAAAAAAACAACAAATAATTAATAATTCAAGATGCAAACAGATCCACCAGTGAGCATCACAGCCAGGGTTGAATAATGAAGATGTGACAACATAAACAACACTATTTACTGTGCAAATGGGTCGGCAGAAAATGGTAACACTGAGTGATTTTAAAAAGCACATATAAATCAGCATATTTAAATACCAAAAAACAAAACAAACAAATAAAAAACCAGCTCATGCATAAGGATGTTAATAGAATTAAACTATCCTTTTGTATTTTATCCAAAGGAAAACATCATTTAAACTGCTGTCCTCCAATCAGTTTTTTATGCATAATTTAGTATAGAAAATGCAGGAAGTTAATAAACGTAAACGTGATTGTCGAAACAGAATAGATCTTAAAAGATCAGATTGAAAACAGGATCACAAAGGATTATAACCAGCACCCATTTACACACCTGGATGGAGAGGGACATGAATCAAAGTTTCTTGTCTAAGGAAACAGAACAAAGTAAAGCAAGGCCTTAACCTGGATCTCTAGATCTGAAGATTGAGATGTTCACCACGGGCCACCATGCCTCTTGTACGAAAACATAACAAGAGAGAAAAGATGTCATTTAACAGGGAATAAATATCTTACCTTCACCACCAAGTGCAAATGCAGTAGCTTGAGTAATATGAGACAAGTTTTGCTGTTTAGCACTGACTGGGTTTATGCCACTTAAAATCTCCCCATCACAGCAGACCTGAACTTTATGATCTTCTGGACGTTTTAATGGAGGAATCCAGCCATGATCTGCATGCCTGACAAGGTGCAAGATATCTCTTCCCACCGGGGTTTTGAATGATTCAGTTGTAAGCTTAGAAGATACCACCACATCACCTAGCTGTAACTTGGTGACTTCTGGGTTCAACCCACCACAGCAGCCAACATAGAAAACAGCTTTGGGTCTCAGTTCCACCACAACATTCTTAACAGTGATCAGTGAGCCATGTGGAGCAGAAGAGCCTTCAGAACATGTCATCAAAGCAACTTTTAGAGGCACATCTCCGCTTTTACCCATGTTCCCAAAGTACACATATCCAAGGTTCACGTGGTAGCTTTTAAAGGAATTTCTTAAGTATGTATAACAGGCTAGGAACTCACAGTCCTTTACTGTCAACAAAAGAATGTCAATTGGAAGACGGACTTCATTCCAAGGTTTAAATGTGTTAGAAAGATCACTTTTCTTGGGAAGTTCTAGGGTGAGTGTAGGCGGAACATCTGCCATATTCTTATGAGCACTACTTCCTTTTCCTATTAATTAAGTTCTTGGTCCTGTGCCATGATGTCTCGATTAACAATTTCCCTAAAATGTCAAAATATAAGATCACAAATTAAATGTTAGATAATAGAAAGAAAAGATAATTATCAACCTCCCACTAACTTGAAGTAAATTTTGTTTCCCTTCAGATAATTTCTATACAATTTTACCCTCAAAAACTCTGACCATATTTTAACCACATGAGAATTAAAAAAAAACGCAGTGACAGCTGCGGTCAAAAACATTGAATTTCTCTCAGAACAATTGTGTTTTCTTTGAGCTTCTTTATTTTTTTGTTGGTTCAATTCAAAAACAATGTTTAGCCCTGTATTGATTAATCAAGCTTTGTTGCTCAATTTCTTTTTCAAAATATCACTCTCTGTATCTCTTGCTGATCTTGAAGTGAAGTGCACCTTATTCTCAATTAATTAATTTCCAGAGTATTTAATTTGAGCCCTATACTTTTCGCAAGTATTTAATTTCATGGTTTTTAGCTGGGATTTATAGGGATTTTAAGATTTAGAGAGTATCAAAATTTGTGATTTTCCCCAGTAAGGTACATGACATTTGCATTTCTCCCCTATCCTATTTACCTTACTTCTGGTTATTTGCTTCAAACTCCTGATAACGCAAACTGTTTTCATTTCCTTTGAAATATGAGGTTAGAGTTATCAGGAGTCGACTGCGTGACAGGTGCAAATTTAATAACCACCCTCTTAAAGTATGACCTTTGCCAATTTAAGCTCAAGGACAATTTCTCAATTCATACAGCCAAAATAAAATTCAGAGAAAAACCCAATGTAGCAAGCACTCTTGCATATTGAGGACCTTTTTCTCTCCATGCTACAGTCGCAGTAAAAATATTTTTTTCAGTCATCATACATCACTTTGAAGTGGGTGAAACATAATTCACATACGTTGTGCTGTTCGCGATAGCCAAATTAGGTCATAAATGCCTTGAACCAGCACAGCCACACTTAAAAAATCATGAACCTTTAAACAGCTGCATCACTGTACTCAGCATTTGAATCATGAAGATATTTAAATGTTATGCTTCTAAACACCTTTTGCGGTAATAAAAGATGACAAAACTGTGAAGAACGAAAATGGCAGTCTCAATAAAGTGCCCTTGTTTGACCTTTAGTGCAGCAATGTCATGTTTAGATGCCAAAATCTCATTGGCTCCTAAGCATAAACTCATAGTACCTTCAACCTTATTGGCCACTGCAACACACATCCAAACAGACAAAGCCACAATGATACATATGCTTAGACCACTGACATATGAGCTATTTTTTCAAAATAGCTAAAAAACTAATGTTTACCCAACTATTCAAATTTATTACAAAATTCAATATTCTCTATGATCAGCAAATTTTATATGGTTTTTGCAGCAAAACACGGTTCTACTCAACATGCAATAATCGACATTGTGAATGCCATACTCATACGCTGGTCAAAAACATGGTTAACTACTTAACATTGGCGCGACAGTTTGCTTTAACGGCCGTCAAACTTCATATGTCTGGCACCCTTCTATTAGAACATTTTTTACCACTGCGTTCCATTTATATTTCATTTTTCTCAACTGTCAGGCATATTTATCACTAAGAAACAGCACACTTGCCTCTAGAAATTATTCTTAATGCCTAAAAATACTTGCAAAGAATATTTTGTTGAGCAAAAACAAATCAAGTCAACAACAGCTGCCTACTTCAAACTTTGAATGTTTGGTGGCAAAACATGTCATGTTTGCACCCAATTAGAACATGGTTTTTCCTCACGTATACATACTTAGATGCAACTGACAGTAAGCAAGAATAAGTTACAAGATAATTGAATTTCTTCCCCATTCCATTACCTTACTTCTGGTTATTTGCTTTGAGCTCCCAATAACTGGAACTGTTTTTGATTTACCTTGAAGGTTCGAGTTTTTGGGAGTCGACTGTATGATGGGTGCAAATTTAATACCACCCTCTTAAAGTATCCTTTGCCAATTGATGCTTAATTACAATTGCCTCAATTCATACAGCCAAAACAAAATTTCAAAGAAAAACCCGATGTAACAAGCACTTTGAAGAACATTTTCTCTCTCTGCTACACTCAGTAACAATCATTTTACTTAGTCATCATGCACTGTTTCCTTAGAGGTTGTTGCCAAGTTTATAAAACCTACCGGTAAAGCAAAAGTTATTTCTTTAATGTTGACATTATTTTTCCTTATGTTTTACATATCTCTATCACTGAGAATTTGTTCACTTTTTGTCTGCAATTACATAGCAGGAGTACTAGAATTTGTTGACAGCAGAATTATTTTTTTAAATTCAACTTTGTGAATAAGCATTCAGTAAAAATGTAGTACAGTAAGACTAGTTTATTCTCCTACATGTGCTACTCACTAAGTTTATTTTAAACAATTTTCAATATTTTGCTGTTCCCCAACAAGGAGCATCTCAACTTCATTTTTAACGTCAGCAATTAAACTAGCTCTGGACCAAAATCTCTAATAACTTTCCCTGCCAGCAAATCGCCAGGATATTTTTGAGGACTAACAAAAGCAAAGTCTTTCATTCTACTTGTATAACACATCACATAAAAGAGAACTTGGACTGTAGAGAAATACCATTTTAGATTGGTATTGTAAGAGAATACCTTTGTTTGTTAAAATGAAATTAATTCCATCAGTAGTCTTTCACTCCAAGTCATACCAACTGTCTCGGTCAGCCATGCAGTTTTACTGAAATAAATGGCAAAAAGTGAGGCAGGGCATGGGGTGGGGAGGGAAGGGAATTTGATTGTGTGTTGGACCGGGGTGGGGCATTAGAATGATCTTGTTCTCCTGGGGGAGGGGATATTTGAATCTTTCTTTGTTCAATGTGCACTAGGATCAACTAAACGTTTAATAAACTGCTGTATCAAAGTAAACAGAAGCTCTATTTTCAAATCAGAAAACTCCATCAAGTTGAAAACGTTCAGAGAGGATTAATTTTGCCTTTAAAGGCCCACTGCCAACCTTGATGCATTGCGCCAGAAAACAGAGTTCCCTGACTTTGTAAAAAATTCCCTGACTTTTCCCCGACCTTGAAAAATTTTTGTTTTTCCCTGACTTTTCCCTGACTGTAGCAACCCTGATAAAATTTATCAGCTCTAGGAAATTTTGGTGCATTTGACTGGAATGATTTGCATGTGGGCAGAAAAATTTGACAACAAATTTTGGAAAAATGTCACATCCCCACACCATGCCCTGCCTCCCTGCCCCCCAAAAACACTCCCTTTACATTGATAGGTAACGTGGTCCCTTTTCAACTTACTGGTACTCCGGGTAGGGATATTTGGACACAATTGGTACATTTTTGTCTGGGATTAACCGTAATTCGAATTTTAATAAATTTTGACTTACACATTATCAGAAAGTAACAAATCGATATTTTCGATACTCAATTAAAATCATTAGTAATCAATCAAAATCAATTATAATTTATCGATTAATATCGAAAATCGATGGAAATCGATCGGTCAAGTTTTTGTGATTATCAACTTCTGCAATTAAACGATTGATTTTATTGATTTTGATTGAAAAATATCGAAAAAGATAAAAATGGGCAAAGCCAAGTTGGCTGATTCGTTTTTCTGCTGTGTTTAGTCCATTGTCACTTGCTAGAACATTACTGATAAACAGCAACTCGTAACTGATATCAAAGTCAATAAACATATCCATAACACTTTATTGGCTTTATTGATATTGACCCTACAAATTTGTACGTCACTACAGGGTACTCAGGGGTACTGCATGTACTCAAATCGATAGGAAACACAACCATAAGAGCAATAATGTAACGTGACTCGTGTCATTTTCCGTCATGAGTTCATGCTCCTTTCAGCAAATCTTTAGTTCTACCACTCAGTGAGTCAACAGACGTACCGCTCGTTAGTTCAGCTTCGAATGGAAAAAAAATTGGGGAACTCCAGCCAAATTTGTGATTATCGATTTTTATCGATTATCATAACTAATCAATCGACAAATATCGAGCATTACCGAGTACTACGTCCTGATAAAGGTCTGCATTAACTGGTGTTTAACACCAAGTAGTCAGACCAATAATTCACATTAACTGTAGAAAGAGAAAGAATATAGACTGCTAAAGCAAGAATTCCTCTTAGAATGAACATTTCTAGATTCATAGTAAGCAAAAACAGCTGCGTCTACTGAGGTCGAGAAGCTTACCTAACGTTGATTCAGTGTAGACTATTGTTCAGTTATGAAGAAGCTTCAAAAGCCTGGAATAAACAATTAACCACAGTGATCAACCTTTATAGATGAAGCATTACCTTTTACCATTACCTTTTGGCTAAGCAACTTTTAAAAAAATACAAACAACCAAACAAACTGACCTCCAATTCACTGCAGAGAAGAAGCTGCCAGAAAAATTGTCACATGTACTTTTCACTCTTAGGTCCCAGTACTTTGCTCGGTTGATCTGCAAAAAAATTGGAATGCGATAAGGGAAAACTAAATGAGGAAATTGGATCGAATTATATGTCAATTATCGGGAGAAGCGATAAATAGGTTAGTAGAATTTCTATGGTATTAATAAGAGTAGTATCAGAGTTATAACTTGTTATCTAAATATAATAGGACTAAATATCCGTAAAATTTAGCTCTATTGGCGAAAGATTTTATGGATCATGTGGGTATTGAAAAACACTGAATGCGTCATGTTGATTCTTTAGATGATTCTCGTCTCTTAACCTGCTCATAAAATGGGTAAGTTAACCTTTCCGATCAAAAATCTACAGCTGAAGGTAAAATATTGATAAGTACAAACCTGTTGACTTTTCAGGAGTAAATGTCTAATGTAGAGAAAAAGAGGGACAGAAGAACTGATAAGTAAAGATAAGCAAGGTCTCGGGGGGGGGGGAGGGGGGGTACTGTCATATATGACCTGAATTCTATGAGGAAAATACTCAGTTTATCATTTTTTTATGCAGAGATCGCACAAATTCGCAACAAGGAATTATATAAATAGTCTTTCCAGAGTTCCTCGGGATATAGCTCTAACTCAGTTCATGTAGCTAAACGGCTTCAACAAGCTCCAACAGTGGCTCAGTGAGAATGAATCCTAGTTTAATTCACACTTCCTTGTCGAAAAACAGGAAAAAAAAGATTGACCATGATTGGAAGATAAACAGCAGAACTGTGTGTTTAGCGACAATTGTAAAAACGCATTAATCTACCAAGAATGAGTCCAGAATCACGCGATCTAAATTTGCCAAATAAGGGACGCAAAAGTGACAATAAGAAGTTGTAGCTTTGTTGATTTGCGCTTAAAACGAGAAAGAAGTCTGTTAAAGACTGAAAACATTATTTAAGACTTCTTGAAAGACTTGGACGTTCACGACGGTCACCGATCTTTAGCTGATAATTTTAAGTTTACTGATCATCTTTTCACTCAAAAATTCCTTTGCAGCTTGAAATTAATGATTTCGAGAAGAAGCTTCATGAAAAGTTGCATGCAATGTTGGCTCAATATAACAGAGTCAGTTTTGTGTTAGTAAGACCTTCATTTCCTGATCATTAATGTCGCGATTTACCCCTAAAGCGTACACTGAAAATACTATCTAGTGACAAAACAAGCCACAAATAGAGAAGTAATTCCGTGGCGTTCATCCTCTGATTATTCCTTTGTGCCTTGAACTTTAAATTTTTGAAAGTGCACCGTAATACCTCAAGTTCTCTTAAACACCCGACAGCAATAGGAAACGTAGTACGACACGGTACACTTGTTTTGTTTTTTGATCATGGCAAATGCCATCTAGCCATCTAGCTTATCCTACATAAAACATAATACAAACCTGTTCATGAAGTGTGGTTAAGGTCTGAAGAAAATGAAGTGAATGACGACAAGTCCCTTTAACGCGATTCTTTCCTGTGAAATAAGCAACATGATTGTAAGGCATTCTAAAGTATTACCGCTGTGACCAAAGAAGGGGAATCATATCGTTGATTTTGTGGATTTTATTACAACATCTGAAATGACAATCGAGTGACAGGGAATTTACCAGAAAAATGCGCAATCTTTATAACCAAGCAACAAGATAAGGGTCGAAGGGGGGGGGACTCTCAGGTATATGAAGCTCCAACAGGGTATGTCAATTGACTTTAGCGTTTTTGGCTTTTGTGACTTATTTGTGAAAATGGGAATAGATTTTAAACATTTTGATCTTTCATAGAGAATGGCTTGCTCTTATAATTAGGTATTTAACCACAACATTTCTCTTCTATTCAACATCTCCTGAGAAGAAGTTGACTGTGATTAATTTTAAGTTCTTATGCAAAGTGGTAACAAATCAATCACCTACTGCCTGAGTGAAAGCTAAGAAAATGCATCAGCGTGCCCGCATTTTATCAGTATCGCACAAAATAAGGCAATTAATTCTGCGTCAGGTCTGAAATATAGTGGAAAAAATAAAACATGATTCGGTGAGGAACAGGGAAGAGTCGCACGAAACAGACCCCACACCACCTCCCTCAGTTTTCAAGAGTATCCCCCCGGTCTTCACTATTGTATAAGCAGATATGCTCACTTGCTCTTCTGAGTTTCACTCCGTTATCACGTGAACAATTCACTAGGACTTTTACAAAGATAGGATATATCAACTTGTAGACAAAGACATGATTGTGTCTGTGCATATGCACAAAGTAGACTAAGAGGTCAAGTCATGTATCGCTTTCAAAAATCGCATCCAGTATGTTCACGTGTTCACTTTTTAAGCCTATAATAAAGATATTTCTTCACAGCAAACTCCTTTGCAGCTCGAACTTAAGTGTAATACGTGAAGAAACTAAAAGTGAAAAAGAAAATAAGTGAACAGGGAGGCGTTTTGGCATTGTATTGAGATTGGGCATTAACTTTAATGAGTCATGGGTTGAGCTGTCATTTTGTGAAGGGCTCTTTGAAAAGTTCTCTTTGAATTAAGAAGTCATGCGATGTTACCTGAGAACCACACAATGAAAAACATTTGTATAGTATTTCGATAACATTGTTTGTCAAAATTGTAGTTTCGTTCGCTAATGCCGCTCTCCAGTTCAGTAGTGCGTGCACTGCAAACAAACTGGGGGTGGGCCGGTCAATTCAACATCTGTGTTATGAGCAAATTACAGCTTGATTTGTAACGATAATTTTTTTAACAGGATTCATGCTTTTACTTTCATAGTATTGGGAGGCTGATTTTGATATTAGATCTAAAATGTTTTAAAATATCAGTAGATAAAAATCTCACAAAAACAAGCCTATAGATGCTTCATTCAGTGGCCTGGATACCGAGGGAGCGAATGCCTGCTTGAGGAAATAACAATTTATCTTCAGAGATTTTGCGGATTTCTGCAGAAGGTCAAGAAACCGTTGCCAAGTGACAAGTAATCAATGCAACAAACAGGAATCAGAAGTCATGAAACTACTACAAATGTTTCCGGCTTTAAGGAGAGAATAGAGAGATAGAGTTTAGCAGAAGTTGTGAGGATTGAAGTAATAAACTGTGTGGCTTTTGTGGGTTGTTCATCCATCGACGTCAATCGGTCGGGTATTGCAGTCTAGAGCTTCTTAAAGAGTAAATCCTTGGTGACTGCAGTCTGAAGTACCATGAATGTTCTATTTTCAGCGTCAGTAAATGTATTAACTTGCTACAAGTACGAAATGATCGCGTCACAAGCAAGCTGTACACGAAACCGTTACCCCATACAAAAGCCACTCGTGATTCAGCACTAAATGTGTCTGTAAAACTAAGGTGAAAATCAAACACAAACCTGATCGTGAAGAGTTTAAAGAAAATGAAGCGGACGATGGTATGCAAGAGTCCTTCCCGCGATTCTTGACTGTGAAGAATTTCAACTTGACTGAAAGGGAATCCTTAACTGTATCACCGCTGTGACCTGTGTCATTTTAAATAAGAAGGGGAAATCCAATCACATCTTTGATTTTGTGGATTTAAATACGATACTTGACAAGGCAAGTGACTGTCACGGAATTTGATGAGAAATTGCGCAATCGCTGTAAGTACGAAAGGAGCCTTTTTGCGATTCTTCCCCCAAGAGATGGGGGCAGGGCTAAGCGTTCCGCCATAATTTGCAGCATCGACTTTTAAGCCTTCAGCAGCAGCTTCAAGCTTTCTGGTTTAAAATAGGCTAGGGTTTGGCTTGATACTGGTTGTTATTTTACAAGACGAAACGTTTTCAATGCGTGTACTGGAACTTTCTCATTTTGAGTCAGTTCCAAAACGAGGTATAGAGTTACACGAGCTTTATGCTTTTCTCTAATGTCAGCGCATATCAAAGCAGTTACGGGAGACACAATACTTGAACAGGGCGTCGAATTTTCGATCAGTTCAGCATCAGAGAAACGAAAATCCCCTAATTTGGTCTAAAATGACTAAAATAGGGTAAAAGTTGCATGAATCCAACCAAATTCTTTGTGAGTCCCACCGCCCTATTTTGCTCCACTTTACATTTAATTTTCCGGCGTCATATTCGTTATCCGCGTTCCAGAGGTCATTTTTTCTTATCTTATTTTCGTGAACCGTAAGCACAGTTTATTTCATCCTAGATATTTCGAGAACGGACCTCTGGAGCCAGGGTACATTGTCATTATCGTGGCTTTTATCTCAAAGGTAGTTTATATCTGCTTCTCAGACATAATTGGTGATTTCCGCTCATGAGAAAAATATAAGCTTCAGAAGTAGACTAAGAGGTCAAGCCATGTATCGTTCACATAAATACTGAACATCCCTCTAATACGTCAAAATTTCACCAGCAAGTTTCTTTGGGTTGAAGTAAAGTTTTAAGACGCGAAGGACGGAGATAAACGTGAATATGAAAATAAGTGAAGTGAAGGGGTGAACTCTCATTTTTCCATTGCACTGAGATTTGGCAGAACTTTAATGAGTGGGTGACGATGTCATTCACGCGATACTTGCCCTATGATCAACACTAAAAAGTTGCCTTATTTCGCTGACATTGTTTGTCAAACAGGCTATCATTTTAGTTCAGTCATTCCTTTTAGACGTTTCACTTGTTGTGCTGCACATGCTTTCACTGCAGTTTGTACCACTAAGATGCAGCATTTTAAATAGCGTTCATGCTTCAGATTCTTTCACGTTCATGCTCCTCAGAAAAAGTCGACATTGTAACAGTTCCATCGGCAAAATATTTCACCTTTAAAGTCTTAACCGAGAAAAGGGAACTGAATATTTGCTCAAAAAACGTACGTTGATGGCCAAACCGAAATGCAATGGGACATCAAGAACGAATAGAAATAATTATTTGGTACCCAAATTCTCTCTCCTCAATTCGGACAGTCTGACAGACAATAATTAATAATGAAGCTCTCCCTGAACCATCTCAATTCAGTTATGGCTAGTAAACAGAATAGTTTTAGAATTGTGAGAGGTTAAATTCATTCTAGAAAATACAAGGCATACGTTATCTTACCATATATGGGGGAACTAATGTTTCAGTCGAACTCCAAACAATTTACAAGGTTGGAATGTGCCTTAAACACGAAAATGATGTTCTTTACAAAACCAACACACGGTATAGTTAAATCACTGAGCCATAAAATCCAATATCGTAAAATCTTAAACAAACCTTAGTTCCAGAGCCCGGGATAAGAGACGAGAGGCAGTGTTGTATCGAAGGGATGCAGTTTAGTGAGTGGTTCAGAGGGCGTCTTCAGTTATTGACTTGATGAGGTGAATCACGTGATATTTGTGACAGAAACAACAGATCATTGTTAATAGCTAATATAACAAAACCTCGTTGTTCTGAGGAAAGTAAATCGTCCAAAGTTCAAGAGTAGCTAACGTGGCAGGCGTAAATATTAAAGGGGTATGGTAGGGGAGGAATGCGACGGAGATGCTCGTCAGGACTAAATTCAACTCCAAAAGAAAACCAAGCTGGGCGAAGCACAGGCTTTATTTGAACCATTAAGTCGACTGAAAACAGACAGCTAAGAGCTATGACGCTATAAGAGCTATATTCTCTGTGTTTAAGATGCATTCAACAGAGTTTGACAGCGAGCTACAGCGGGTGCTTGGTTTGTTTTATAGAGATAATTTCTTTGGCAGAACCCCAATGAGAGATACCTTTGTATGTATGGCTAAAAATCGTGGCTCTCAGCAGGAGTTGATCGTGCTTTCAGTCCTGCACACCACAAGTGAGGCCGAGATCTGCAATTTTTCACCCCTATAAAAGCGAGACGAAGAGTATCCCGGTCTTTTTCTTGGGGAGTCCCCCCCACCCTGTCAACATCTGCCTCACGGGAAGTCAAGTTTTTCTCGGAAGAACAGGAACTTTCTGAGCTCCCAACTGATGGGAATCGACCCATGACCTTGATCCGGATTACCGGTAAGGGTTCTCTGGATTCCTGTTTCTAGAACAAAACAGAACAGAACTTGTTTATAATCCACAGAGCGCCTGACAGCACATATGGTAAAATCCTCAAATTATAACCTGCAAAGCAGGGGCGGGATTTTAAGGGCTGAGGGAGAAATTCCGTGGAAGCGCGCGTAACCGGCGCCTGGAAAGAAACGGGTCTCAATTAAGGTGAATTGATATCATTTTATAAGATTTCCTTTGACGCAAAGCATGCTACCTTATAGTGATACATAAACGTAGTAAAAGTTCATTAAAAAGTAAAACTGGAGCAAAAGTTCTTGTTTTATCTGAAGTTGTTTTCCTGCGTTTCGGGCCTGGCTCTTCATCAGTGGCATTGCAAGTACGTTAGAACCGGTGCAAGGTTTTTATGTACGCTTATGAAGTGAAACTAAAAAACTTTTTTGTGCGCGCGGGCTCTGCGCGCAATCTAGAGGAAATGGAAGGCGCATCACCAGGCGCACCCGTTGCGCCTTTTCCCCGCAAAGCAAGAGCGTCGTTTATGGAGTGGCCAGCCGTGTAAAATACACAGCGGCAGGAAAACCAGGCAAGTTGTTCTCGATGCTTTGAAGGTGCTCGCCAAAACGTTGTCTTTGTCTGTCGGAGATTATTCGGAAATAAAACTTTCAACAGGCAAACAACTCCTATAATGAACATCCTGTAAGAACAGATTTCAATGATTTTTTTAAAATCAATTAGAGTAAGGCTGAAATTCTTAAACAAATTTTATTTAGATAAATTGGAAAAAACTTTGCACGGGCTACGTGATTAAACGTGTTGTTATAAGGAGACATCTACAGACGTATAGTCTTGACCTTAAAAGAAAGCACACTTATATACATTAGGAAATAAGCACGTCATTCTTTGTTCAATTATAGGATTGCTTTCAAAGCGTTGTTTTCCATCTAATTACTTGCCAATATTGTTATTGTAGAATAATTAAAGTACTCGCTAAGTGAATGAAAACAACGTACAAATTTGTCAGGTTGCTAAGGCGGGGAACTGATTGACTAGCGGGAAAACTGGCAGTTAGACGAAATCGTGGAAAAGTGCACATGAGGGAAACTAGCCTTGACCAACCAATCAGAACAAAGCGCGGCAAGGCTTTGCTTCTGATTGGCTAATGGAGGCTATGAACTTTTTCACTGTTTCTACACGAAGAAACTACTAAACAATTTCGAAAGGTTCACTTCAGAGTAACCATTAGCAGTTAGGACTTTGGTAATCACTGAGTGCACAGCTTTGTAAAATGACTTCGTAGTCTGTGTTACGCCCACAGCTAAAAAAAAGAACAGACGAAAAGAATTTAAACAGATTGTTTAAAGGTCAAATCAAATAAATGAGTAAATAATAATAATAATAATAATAATGATAATAATAATAATAATAATAATAATAATAATAATAATAATAATAAAGATTTTTTTTTATTCTATGGTGTGGACAAAAGTTGCACTTTCTACAACTTCCTTGGAAACATTTAATATTTGTTTTGCCAGCGGAAGTACAAGTTCCTTGCCTCGTACCCAGGTGCGTTCTGGCGGATTGGAGAGCGACTGGATCATAGTGTCATGGGAAAGGCGTTCACCCTTCCCAGCGCCCTTTGCTTCAACGCTAAACGTTCCATGGTTCATTGTGCGATACTCTCGCTTGAAGTCGCGTGTTCCGTTTTCCAAACACACTTGAGACGCCTAGGAATGAGGCAGACAAGTTCCCACGTCCAACGCAAACACAGGCACAGAGATACAAAAGTGCACGTGATCATTCTGTAACCCAACATGACAGTTGAGCCCTTTCCACCTTGCAATTGTGCTTGCGTTTGAGTTGTCCCCGTTCACACGCGTAAAAAGCGAACGTAAGGAGAAACGTAAACGTTGACGCAAGAAATGGGCGCTCGGCTTTACGTCAACCCTTGAAGGTTAAGTTGTCCTTCTACCTGCCCAAAGCAAGAACAAACTATTTTAAGAATAGTTTTGCTTTTGCGGCTGTTGAGCTTTGGGGTTCCCTCCCTTCTTGGTCAAAAAAAGAGACTTTTCTGCAAAATGCAAGGCGAAGATCAGGTCGTACATACTATCTCAGTCAACCATTATAAATTCTCTCCTTTCTTAGTTTATATAGTGTGCGATCTCTTCTTAGCCGCTTTAGTTTTAGATATTAACATATTTTTATGTAATATGATTTCTTAAGCACCGCTTTTGAGAAGAACAGATACTTTATCGTAAAGTTTTTTGATGAAACTACCGTGGGTAAATAACGTTTTTACTCACACTCGGCACTTACTCAAAATACTGACCTGTTTTTGCATTTTTCACGGCGTGATCGAAGTCAAACAAGCGGGAGAAATACAATAGCTGAGTGTACAGCGCTGTGTCGGAGTACTGAAAACAAAACAAATTGTCAACCACTGAAGGAGCTGGACCACGAAATGTTAAATTGTTGGGGCCACGCACGCAGATTACACATGGTCTTCAAAGTCTTATGGGTTGTATCCTTCCCACGATGTACTGCAGGTCCTAACATTGATGGGAGTTGTTGCATCCGTGTGCAATCCACTGCCAACACGGAGGTTAAAAACTCCAAACATTGTTGACCCCGTCCGTTTGAACATAGTTTTAGCTGATAATACCGTCAGAGTCAAAGAAACATTTTGCACGGTCATAGTTGTCTTTGTTTTAGTTTTATACTCACCACTGCATCCAAGTGGGCCCTGAAGCATTGTGGGCACATAGGGGCGCCTCGTTGACGTATCAGGGGTACTTGACGTGTGCTGTAACCACAGGACGGGTCCTCACATTTCTGCCAACCCTGTGCGATTAGTTATAATGTGGGTTAGTTTTGATTCCTAAGTCATCAAAGCCGGATAAAAATCAACAACAAAATAACAAGGAATTTTTAAACAAAGAGACTTTTCACAGCCATCTTCGTATTGTTACTTAAGAGAACGCACAAACTTGTTTAGGCAAGGTTAAGAAACAATTCTTGTACAATTTAAGGTCAAGGGTCAAAATTGGGAAAACAAAACATACGGCTGAAAACGACTTTTACTAACTGATGGAAATATCCTTAACATTGGCATCATTATCAAACCCCTCTCGGGTACGACACTTGCTGATGGTCGCATTCTTACCACTCGAACAAAGGTCGCATTTGAAGATCTATTATCCATTTAAGCAAGAAGTGCATATAAATAGGTAGAGGTATAAAAACCCTCCGTAGCTTACGTCGGTAGCTCATATTTACCCCCTCTCTTTCCCCATCAGTGTTCCGTTTTAACGGTTTTTAAAGCTACTTAAAGCTACAAGGAAAGGAAAGAAGTTGAATGAAGGATTTGGGGTCACATTTGGGAATCGAACTCGGACCCTCCTGCACAGAGGGCCGTGCACTAACCGACTAAGTGCTAATCCTTGATCCTTGGTGTATAGCCCACAAAAAAGCCGTACGAGTTGCTTTGTTGTCTTTATTACAGTGGAACTTCGATTTAATGAACCTCTATATAACAAAATCCTCGGTATAAAGAACGATTTTCTTCAACCCGGCCAAAATTACAGTAAAATGTATGGAACAGAAACTCGATTTAACGAAATCATCGTTACAACGAACACAATCCAGAAACGCAAACGTAAAATATACCTCGATATAACGAATAAATGTCAGCATGTGACCGAAAGATAACTAAAGATGAATGCGAAAGGATAAAACTTGTGTCGAGGTGATATCGAGGTTTTCGACATAACGAACCCTCGATATAACGAAAAAATTTTCCCAGTCCCTTGGCACTTCGTTAAATCGAGGTTCCACAGTATAACAATTGCAGTTGCAAAAAGTGAACACTTCACGAATTTGCTTCAGTTACCACGTAGTATTCCTTGATGTGTCTGCGCATGGCAATATTCAACTGGTTGGAAACTGCGCCCGCGCTGTACTGATTGTTACATCCGGGACACGTATCGTTGACTGACAGTGCGTTCGACTACAAAAGAAAATGGTGCGAAGTATTTATTTTAGACCTAAAACTTTATACGTTCAATTTTCGGTCCTTATCTTACCAAACGAATTTTAAAAAGTTTAAACTTTAAAGAGCTTTAAGTTTCCATAAATTCTGTAACTACGAGTGTATCTCCACAAATGTTATAAACTCAGGGTTGTCATTAAGAGCCGGGGGCCGGGGATTTTCCCCGGCTACTAAGAGAGTGGCCCCCGGCTACTTTTATTGGAAAATAGAAGAAAAATAGAACCAAAAGAAATCTCTAGCCGTTTGATTCCCCGCCTACTTGTTGTGTTTACCCGGCTACTTGAAATCTTAGTGACAACCCTGTAAACTTGTCGTTTTTCAACTATAGCAACCTTGTACTGTGCTTTGTTTGGTTGCTTCAATTAAAATAACAATTAAAAATGTAACTTGTTTAATCTGTTTTTGCACTGTTATGTACTTTTTCCCTACTGGTAATCCTTACCAAAGCATAAACTACATCTACCTCTGCTAAAGGCTTGGGATCGACAATGCTGGTTTTCGAAAATGGAAAATTGCGGATTTGACTTTAATCTACAGATCCCTGTTCAGCTATAACTCATGCATTGAATGTGCTTAACTTTATACTCCTGAATAGTGTAAAATATAAGCTCTATGACTGAAGAAAATAATATCATTTGATGTTAAACTGTAAATGAACATTAACTGTTAAAAGTGTACTTACGGCGCCTTTAAAGAGGAGTTCGAGGGTCGTCTCTTGACCACAGCTGGAGCGTTTACACTTGACTATAAATCGCTCACAATCCTTGAGAAACAAGTAAGGTACAGAGTAGGGTTAGGGTTTCTATTTGTGTTTTTACCTATTCACCATTTTCACAAAGACCATGATGCACCTTGTTTATCCCCCGCCCTCAAAATTTTGTGTTCCGGTCCTGTGGATTTTAGAGCATGCCGATTGTCATAGACACAGTCCACTTTACGTTAGAATGAAACGTCTCAGTGTTATTTAACCTCCATTTCCAGAACATTTCTTTCACCTTAATTCCCAGATTGAGTAATGGAGACGGAGGCGGTTCTAACTATTGAATTAGTGGATAAAATCCTATGGTGTTACCATTCAAATGAAACCTCTTCAGCAGTCCTTTCACACGGTACTGTAAAATTAGTATGTAGTTCCAACTTCTAACTTTCTTTCATTTATTTTATTGTATTTTATTATTTTTTTAGGATAATGATTACTTTAATTAAATATTTATTTTCTTCTATCTCGGAGATATTAGCTTAAAGAGCTACACTGTAAATCTCAGGATAAATAAAAGTGATGATGTATGATACTGATGACGATTTGAATCTGTAGACAAAATCCTATGGTGTTACTATTCAAATGAAATCTCTTCAGTATTCTCATATGCTGCTATCTGGTTTTCATCATTTAACAAAATTAAATTGGGAAATTTTGTTGAATTTTAACGTTCATCACCTCTGGGAGGGAAAGTGTTCACAGTTATACCGACCTTAAACCTTTCCCCGTCTGTCATCTGAGCCTGGCCACCAAGCAACGCGTCATTTTCATCATCATGAAGGGCAGAGCTGCCACGATAACCAGAAGGATCCAGGCCTACGCGGCGAATGAAAAATTGGTGATAAACTTTTTAAAAATTCAGTTTCACGGGAATCTCAATGAACAGTAAAAACCGGTTAATTCGACTACGGTCACGGAAATCTCGTCGTCTTTACAGGGTTGTCGTATAACGATGTTGATCGTTGAAAAGAAAAACCACCAACAACAAAATTTAGTGCAGCCGTTTGAATGGTAAGAAATACAGAAAATAACGACAAACGAACCGTCGCGCGGAACACAATTTGACATTGCTCTTGGAAATCACGCATTGTGCGCTCAACCAACAGATTTGAAGGTTGCGCTGACTTCCAAAATTAACTGTAGGCTCTGAACCAATAAGATGATAGATAGCAAGTAGAGAACTTAAGAAAAACTGCTTCCGGTGTAGGAGTAGAGGCCGATTATCCTTGCCAGAAGCCACAAATACGGATAGACCGCCTTTGAGTTTTTACCCTAAAGAAAGAGCTAGCCGAGACTTTTAGGGAGAGTAAAACTGTGATATCAGGTCATTTCGTTGTTGCAATATACAAGAAAACACTAAAGGAGTTAATACTTTAAACAGACTTAATCGGTAGACACATTTTGTTTAGATGCATTGCAAGCAGTTTTCTAGCCGCGGAGTTAAATCGGTAATTTACTCACCTAAACACTGGGCAATATGAGCTGCATCGGTGCCGTCGATGGGATCGCACAAACGAGCTACAACTGGGTGAACCTGATTAGCGAGATAGTATTTCACATCTAGGATGTAAATGCGTCAAGGAGTATAAAACAACCGACTTGCATTGGTAACTCGATTTGAATTGTTAATTAATACCCTGGGAATTATGCATATAAGACTTCAAAAAAGAAGCTACCACTGTTTTAATCCACCACTCTTCTCGAGATCGCGGAAGGTAAGAGACTGTTCGTCCACCCTCCCATCCAACGAAAAAGTCGGTGATCCTGCCCGAGTTGCTTTCGCCCTGTTTTAGGCTTATTCCCACACTTTATTATCATGTCATAAATAACAATAGAATATCCAGGGTAGAACCGACCTTCGTCTTTAAGCACCCATCGTAGCCTGAGAAAACAGCAAACATTTCGTGACGCCACCAATGACGTCTGAGGGACGAACGCAGAGATTTCATGCCAAGGACGCGTTGCTAAGCAGATCTGGGTACTGCTTCTGATTGGTTGGAAATTTACTTCATCCAATCAGAAGCTAGATCTGGGTAGTGACACGTCATCAGTATAGAATTTCTGCGCGCGTTTCTTCTGACGTCATTTCGCGCGAAAAACAGTGGTGTCGTCGCGAAAAGTGTCTTTTTTTGGTTTTGTTCTTAATAACGGTAATATATTTAAAGGATACCGATCTTGAGTGTTTCAGATTTGCAGAACTCGTCCGGATGATAAGCTCGCTGACTTGCAGCTAAGGTGGAACCGTCCTAAAGGAAACAGTTTGGAAAAAAATTATTTGACTAAGCGACTGGTACAATTCCAGGGTTTCCTTCTTTGTTTAATGTTGAGCGATATCCTATGAGACCTTTGCAGGTAGCCATTCACGTGGTACAAAACCGCCATGCCGGAGAGCAAAAAGACAAACAATCTTGTCCCAATGAGTCTCTTGTTATCCCGCGAGGTGTCCCGCGAGGCGGTTTTCTACCACGTGAATGAAGAGCCTATTCACCATTTGCACATCTTGTTTGCCCCTCCACCCCAACAATTTGCATAACGTTTGTTTTCAATTTCTCCTGGGTATTACAGTCGCCCCAAGAGAATTGAAGACAATGCTTATGCAAATTATTTTATTTTTTTTTTGGGGGGGGGGGGCAAACGAGGTGTATTATGGGAGATGTAAAAATGGAACTCAGAGAACTCTGCGTTAATTAAGGGAGCTGGGGTGGAGAACTTGTCTGTGACGTCATCTCAGGAGAATTCATTTTCGTTAGTGTGATTTTGGAGCTTCTCGGGCCCAAGGAACCTGCCTTATGACGCCTTTTCGCTCAAATGACGACAAATTTCGTTAGGTTGGTTTTCAAAAATTCGGCTAGATATCCTAAAAAGTTTTTATTTTCTTTTTTAATGTTGTACGTCATTTCCGCCTCTCCCTTTTAGACAATTTTTATTGCGACATTCTCCATCTATATAATATTGTAATTCCTATTATAATTCAGTAACATCTGTAAACTTTAAGAAGGCTGGTATGGCCAGCGGAAATATTGTTATCAAAAGGCAATACACGTTGCTATGAAAGTGAAGAATGATCATCGCAGTAAATTTTCCAATTTAAGCAATTGGAAAGAAGAAGCCTGAAAAAAAAAAATTAGGGCTTCAACGGGATTCGAACCCGTGACCTCCGCGTTACCGGTGCGTTGCTCTACCAACTGAGCTATGAAGCCACACTGTGGGAGCGAGGTCAATTTATTGCGTTCATATCTCCCGTGAGGAGTGAAATGATGTGAACTTTGCAGTAGTATATGGACTTCTCGTTTTTTTGTTCGAATTCCCGAAAGCCAGCAAAATAAGCACAGACTTTGTACTTACGTCGCAAATGACGTATGGGATAGTGTCACCAGGGTTCACTTTTCTTCCCTTGCTGAGCATGCGCAAAGCAACGTTAACATGAGCCAGTGATTTCTTGTCCGGGTAGTCATGTGGAGATTTTGTCAATTGCTGCAATTAAATGATAAGTAACATGTCAGAAACGCATATAGTATGTCCAGGAAACAAGCCCTTCTGCGAAAATTAAAGAGTTAAATCTGAAAAAAAAGTACTCTACAAAATACCGACCTTTGGGCTACAACTGCATTTTTTCTCATTTTCTCGGTTATTGGTCTAGGGTGGGGTGGGAGGGGGGTGGGTGAATGACGCGATATACATCCAGCGCTACCGCCCTACACTATACCATCACAGTCACGTGTTGTAGGGCCCAGGTCTAGCACCTCGATCTAGGCATAGTTAAGAGAGCTGTAGTTGTAGTTTTTTAGTTATTATTCCCAAAGCCGTAAAATATACAAAACGATTATAAGTCATAGTCAAAGGTTTTTTGTTTATTTTTCAAGTTTATGACTTAGTCAAAGGATATCAAACCTTATTAATGACGAACTTTTGAATGTCGACCTTTCCCTCCGCAACGTTTTCTCCAACTGACGAATGAAAAGAACAATCAAAACAATAAAACACATGAAAAATCACAGGAAAGAAAGTCAGAAAAAAAGAAGGAAAACAGGTTTTAAGCTTAATGAAGACAGGGACATCTATTTGATAATATTTTCTCTTCCCCTGCCTGGGAAACATCAAACTTATAAAACAGAACAGCGTAGTTATTAAACTCATAACAGCTGGAACGTAACGACCCGGAACATATTTTTCCACATTTTGTACATGAGGCCGTTACCTGGCGCAAACTTTCCCGCGCTTGCCAACGGATGCACGTTTTTCGCGCCTTTTCTAGCCTGCGTGGGAGGCGTTAATTGGGGAAGGGGAAGAGGGAACTCGGGCGCGCGAGGAGGGGGAAATAGTGAGCGCCTGCAATGACGCTTTAAGCTCATGTTCCCTATTTACCCTCCTGGCGCGCCCCTCGCGCCCTCGCGCGCCCGAATTCACGTCTTCCCTTCCCCTATAAGCGCCTGCCACGCAGGAGCGTACCTTTTCCCGCGAGGTGAGCCAAACGTTATGGTCTATAAGAGGTCTATTCGAAGAGGACAGACGGCAAATTGTTGTTACATACATACATACATAGTTTATTTGGTAACGCAGGTTACAGAATACGCAAGACTGAAGTCCTGATGTGGACCTGCCTATCTACTTGTTAAAAAAAAACTAAAGTATGTACATGTGAATAAATAGAAAATCAACAGAAGTTAAATAATAAATAATAATAACAATACAAATATAAATAAGATTAATAAAGAAATTCCTCATCCCTATTTCTTATCATGGAAGATTCCTTATTATAGCTTATAGAATTAATTAAGTCCTTGCTAGATCTAAGTCTTTTTAAAAACATTCTAAGCTAGAAGACTTTTTGATCGAATCAGGAAGTGAGTTCCAAGCAATGGCAGCTCTATGCTTAAAAGTCAGCCTGCCAATTTCTGTTTTGGGACTTGGAAATTCAATATTCATTGATTTCCTCAGGCAGTGAGATGATTGTTTTAACATTACTAGATCATTTAAAACATTGGTATTGCATCTATAGTAGGATTTATACGCTTCTACTAACAGTCTCTTAGTGTGGTAAAATGATAAATTGTTCCAGCCTTTCAATTTATTTAATTGATCAGCATTCGAATTCCTTGAAAGTTTAAAAATAAGTTTAGAAGCTCGTATATGAGCACGCTCAAGATCATCCATTAGTGCAGGTGAGCAGGAACCCCATACTAGTATTCCATATAAGACACTTGGAAGTACAGTCCTAAAATAAATGGTCTGTAGAATGGATGATGGCAAGAATTTAATTCTTCTGAGCACTGCTATTTTCTTATTAAAAGATTTTAACAGACTTTTGGTGTGTTCTTGCCAAGAAAGATTACTGTCTATAGTTACTCCTAGACATTTACATGATGATTTTAATTCAATAAATTTTTCACCATACTTTAAAGGCAACAATGGACCAATGAATCTTTGTTTAGATAATAATAAGACTTCTGACTTAGTTTCATGAGCAATCAATCTGTTAGCACCACACCAACTAAGAACTTGATCTAGTATAACTTGCATGGCCTTAATTATAGTATCAATATTATCACTTATGGTAAATATGGTAGTATCATCAGCAAACATATAAAGTTCTCCCGAGGTTACAGATTCAGGAAAATCATTGACATAAAGGGAGAACAGTTTGGGTCCTAAGATTGACCCTTGTGGTACTCCAAACTTGATAAAGCTAGTGTCTGATTTCACTTCATTAACTTGAACAAATTGGTTACGATTTAACAGGTAGCTTCCCATCCAAGATAGTAAATTTCCTGATATACCAACAGCTTTCAACTTTTGTAATAGGATGGTATGGTTCACCGAGTCAAAGGCCTTCCTGAAGTCAATAAACAGAACACCAACTTTAAGATTATTATCTAGGGCCCACTTCCAAGTGTCAGTAAGATGAAGGAGGAGACCCTCTGTAGAATGATTCTTGCGAAAGCCCCATTGATTGTCACTAAGCAGGTTCTGAGTTTCAATGTGATTGTCTATGCTGTTGCTTATTATGTCTTCAAGAATCTTTCCTGGGATACTTAAGAGAGATATGGGCCTGAAGTTGCTCATATCAGTGGGTGCTCCCCTTTTAAATACTGGCTTAACACGTGAGAGTTTCCAGTTTGTTGGAAAAACTGCATCATCTATACTTTTCTTGAAAACTGGCAGCAGGCTATGGATAGAAGATTCCCCAAGGAGTTTAAGGTCCTTGGGTGAGACCAGGTCCGGTCCAGTAGCTTTATTCGGGTTTGATGATTTTTCAATTTTCTTCTTCACTAGCTCCCAATTTAACTCTATGTCGCATCTTGTAGGAGTGACTCTGGTTACATAAGAAGTTAAGGTGTTTGGATCAAGAGGTTCTAAATTCTTTGTAAGTTCTTCACTGATATTAACAAAGAACTCATTAAAGTAAGAAGCTTTTTCTAGATCACTGGTTAATACATCTTTACTGTCAGTTATTATGGGACCAATAGTACTATCCTTACTTTTCCTTAGAACCTTGTTGGTTAGTTTCCAAAATTGCTTAGGATCTTGAGAATTCATAAATTCCTGTTTCCAATAAGCAGCTTCCGATTGTTTTAACAATTTTTTTACTTCATTTCTCTTGGATTTATATAATTCCCATTTGACTTGATCTTGAGATGACTTGGCTTCCTTAAGTAACTTATAACGAAGATTTATTTGCTTCCTTATGTAAGTAGAAATCCAGGGTAAAGATTTGGATCTTATTTTAACATTCCTAGTTGGGAGGTGATGGTTGACTATATCCTTATATAGATAGTCCCACAGGTACAAGCTATCGTCGACGTCGTCAAAAATACCAGCCAAATGCCACGGCGCATGTTCTATATCATTTCTAAATTGTTTGATGTCAAGTGATTTGTAAGCTTTGGTCGTTATATACTTGGGTTTAGGATTAGCTTTAGTAGTCATAAAGACAGCAAATACTAAGTGATGATCAGAAATACCAAGATCAATTGCACCAGAGGTTTTCACTTTGGCTGGTTGGCTGGTGATGATGAGGTCAATGAGGGACTTTGAAGTAAGTGTGATTCTTGACGGGCAGGATATAATGTTTTTAAGGCCAAAAGAGGAGATTATCCTTTCCAGCCTTTTTCCATATTGAGATTCAGTATTACTTGATCCTTTTAACATGTCAGAATTGAAGTCACCCAAAAGAATAATATTTTTCCTTCTTAGCCAGATGTTTTCTAGCACGTTCCTGAAATGGTTGAAAAATAAGGAATCTTGAGGTGGTCTATAAATGCATCCTATCAGGAAAGATTGTGATCTTATTGTTACATTCAGCCATGTCGCTTCTAGATGGGTGCAGTTCCAACGGGTTACTAAATAAGCAGTAAGGTTCGCTCTGAAATATATTAGGACACCTCCTCCAGGACCTGAATCACGATCTCTTCTCACAAAACTGTATCCATTAATAGTAATCCATTCATCTGGAATATCTTCTCTTAAATGGGTTTCCGAGATGCCCAAGATATCAAAACTAGCTTGATCCAAAATATTTTGGACTTCTGGTAGCTTATTTAGTAAACCATTGATGTTAAGATGAGCAATTTTCAAGTTCCTGTCACCAAGTTGTTGATTCAAGACAAAGAAAGGATCATCTCCTTGCTCCGAGACACTAGCGAAGTCGCCATCTTCCAGGTACTCTTCATTTAGTCAGAAGACTGCTGCAGTAACATACACTTCGGGCAAAGCCAGAAGAGATTCTCCAAATTGATCATTTGTTGGTATTCGCGAGGAGTAACTGAACCGCATTTTACATGGCACCATTTTAAGCAGTTGTCGCATTCAATGGCACGGTGGTTCGAAGCGACTGTTCTCGAGCAAATCGAGCATTTGTCCTTAGTCGTGTTAGATGCTGCTGTTTGAGGGCCAGGATTGATGGCTACATCACCACTTATACTTATCCTGTTGATCTGGAAACGAGAAGTAGCGTTCGGATAGTAACTGATCGACGAGGAGAGAAATTTCTTCTTGCTGGTAAGATGCTGATAAGTCGTAACTGTTTATCAGTACGATGCACAAAATGTTATAGGGTTAAGTGTCGAAAAAAAAGATTCCACCAAGTCATTGTTCAAACAGTAATAAACGTTAACACGAATGGTAGCCACAAGGCAGCCGCCATACCTGACATGAGGTAATCATGAATGTTTTCCACAATAGTCTCGCGGGCTTGTGAAGAAAGGATTTGAGCCAGCACATAGCTACAATAGAATGTTGCAACATATTTAGTAACAAATTATATGGCTTTCAGAGTAAAAATTCAATTTTGTCCCTTGCTTATTTGAATGACGCTTTCCACAAAGGAATTCAACTTTTTGTCTTTCGTTTCGGTTCTTTTTCTAACACTTGTTTGGCTCTTTCTCCCATTGAGTTTTATTAAGCCCACGGCCGTTCTCTTTTCGAGTTGGTCTCGTTCATAGTGTTTCATAGCGAGGCTAAGTGCGAAACCATTAACATGAACACGATTTTTAATTCTCATGTAAATTTAACTCATTTTCACATAAAAGGTTTTACACTGAGCCTCACTTCGAAATACAGAGTTTTTGGAACTGGAAACAGCCTATTTAATTGATGGAACAAGAGCTTACTTCCCAGCATCCTTTGCGAGGTCGCACCAGTCCCTTCTCACAATATCCAGACCCTTCATTTCTTTCACTTCATTAAGGAGGCCTGAAAAGATGAAATATATTCGTATTGACGAGAAGTGAAAAAAAAAAAGCTACAAAAACACTTGGTTATTAACTTACCATCCTCATTTTCCGAAATACTGATGGCAGCATACCTTAAAAAAGAGTATATAAAGATGATTGCTACAAGCACGTGCAAAAAAGATAAAAAAATGAAGAGGAACGTGATCAATTGATGATGCTGTCTTCTCCGTTGTATAACACTTACTTCTTCTTTTTCAGTAGAAGCATGGACTTGAAAACGCCATCAATGTCGATCTCAAGTAATCGGTAAAGCTTGTTCACCTCATTTTTCACCTAAAATACAAAAAACAAGGCCACTGTTACAATAAAGTTTTATAAACAAATAATACTTTAAAGGTAGCACATCCACTTAGTAGTTCACTTCTTCGTCTACCTGATTCCTCGTCGAATTGGAATTTGGAAATGTTGGTTTTTGACGAGAGGGGAAAACAGGAGCACCCAGAAAAAAACTCGACGCCGGGATTTGAACCCGCGCTACATTAGTGGGAAACGCACTGGTGCTCCTTCCTTGCTCCCGAAAAAGATAATAGTAAATCGGAAGCTTGCTCAATTTAGGGCTTACTTTTTCCTTCTACTGCAGACATAAACAGATCATTTGGAATGCCAATACATGCAATTCAGGGTAGGATAACTGTGGGCAGTTTTCCAGAAACGTATTATTCGACCTTTTTTTTTAGTATCTGACCGTTTTGTTAGTTTTCCTTTTCTCCTCCTCACGCAAGCAAAGAGGCTCTGATGATTCTCTGATTACGGTAATTTCTTAAACCAGTGATGAACGCCATAGCTGTCTTTCGTGGGGCCCAGGACAGTATCGTTCCCATCTTTTAACCCCTTTAAGACCTGAAAGTACACGCACCTTGTTGCCTATCTTGCGGACTTCACCGAGATCATTAGAATTCGTGTTGATCATGATGGAGTCTGTGTCACCGTAAATCACATCAAGACCCATCTAAAAACAATATAAACAATCAGTTAACTTGATAACAGGACAACAGAAAGGATCATTATACATTTCTGGGAAACTGCCCACCTACCCCTCCCCTAAGCCAACATTTTGCCCTCAGTGAGAAGTAAGTGATAATATTGTCTTAGGGGAGGGGTAGGCAGGTAGTTTCCCAGAAACGTATAATAATCCAAAAGTTAAGATAAGTTACATTGATCAAAAGTCCAGACACTATAGAAGAACTAGTTATAGGCATTACAGAGGAACTCTAACTCTTCATTGCTCTAACAAAGCTGCAAATAATTTTCTTTCTCAAAGTGCATATGTTTGGCTAAGTCACCAATATTGTGGTAGGAATCGGTCAAGCACGCATTGCGCATCTTTAAAGAAAATTGTCCAAGGAAGGCGCATGATTAGAAGGCAGACTGTTTACTGCTGTTCACTGCAACAAGAGGGAACTTAAGCAACAACGACGGCGACGTCAAAGAGAACGGCAAAAAGCAGTAGCTTTAGATTGGCAAAACAAAAACTTTGCACGTGCATCACGCTTTTTATACATTTCTTTGCCGTCACTGCACGACTACGACGTGAAACTTCTTAATTTCACGTTTTAAGGAGGACGTGGACACAAGCAACGATTTTTTTTTCTTTTTTTGAACTTAGGTACAGTTTATAGGAATTCAACTCCTAAAAAAATCGCAAACACACACGTGAGATTTGACAAATTAAAAGAGTCGGAATAACAGCGACGAAGTTTGAAGCAGCGCGAATTCACTTTTCGGGTGACGTTTTCGCTGTCGTTGCGGTCTAATTATGTCCACTCAAAAAAGGTTGCATTCATCTGCTGAAAACGTAGTCTTTGGCATTAACTTCGTGTGGACATAACATCCAGCAACAGTTAAGGTTGTTTGATGATGAACTGCTACTTGAGAAAGTCTCTTACGTTTTGAACAAGTTCCTTGGTTTTCATCAAAATCTGCAATGATAAAGAAATGTGTAAAATAAAATATATTAGCAACAAAGTTCAATCATTTAGTTTGTAAACGACAGTACTCTCTATCGATGGGACCCTGTAACTGAAAGGGTCCAGGACCATTGACAGGGCTATCGACAGGACCATAGACACTACCCGTATAAAGCGGGTAATGTTAGTTACATCAGAAATACTCGTAACAAAATGTATCAACAAATGATTAAAAAATAGCAAATATATAAAACAGCTAGAACAAGAGCATTAATAAAGAAAAAGGTATTAAAGTTCAAAATTAGCCAGTATTCAGTGGACTTAGTCTATGTGAACGCATGTAAAGGTGGTCAAATGTAGGTGTTTTAACATTACATAACTAAGTGGCTGTTTACATGGAGGTGGGGGACCCCAAGTAGGCGAGGTAATCCGCTTAGGTGGGCACTCTGGGACTGTTTTAGAGGACGAACTTTGATCCAGTTCCCTGCGCAGTTCGCAATGAAGAAGTCGGAGAAAGAAAAAAGAAAAAAAAGAAAACTTTTGCGATGATAACACGATCAGTGGTCCAGCAGGGTTACACAACTAGCAGAAGTATCTTCTTATAGGTGCTGTTGCCATCACAACAAGGACGGATCGTAAAAGGAACGGAAAACATCAAAAGATTTAACGAAAAAAATATCTAAACGTATGACTTTAGCTCTCTTAGGTCTTTTTACTGAGCTAAATGACAGGTTTTCTTATCCTTATTTATATACTTCATCTACTGAAATCCCTACGCTTTACGGACACCGAGATATTACGGACAGCTTTTCTTGTCCCTGGGGAACGAAAGTCCTTACATTTTCTGTAAATTCAACCCGGTTAACAAGGACTGACCCCTTAATGTTCGTATAGGCGGGGCGTAACCGTAGGCCATTATACGGAGTGTTCTTTTCTCCCTTCCCCGCCCCCCTCCCTCCCCGCCAGGGACAACACTATCAACACTATTAAAAACTATGGATAAGGGACGGACCATTAGAAAACATGGGGGGGCGGCGAAATACTAAAAAATTTTCGCGCAAGGAAAATTAAATAAAAAAAATTCATGCACGCCAATTAATCCTAACAAATATTCATGCTATGGCCAAAAAAAATTCATACAAGGAATTTGATAACGAAAAAAAATTCCTGCGGCTCGAAAAAAATTCCCCTCCCCGCCATAACTTTTCCAATGGCCCTTCCCTAAGATAACTGGATAAAACAGGCGACAACCTCTGGCAACAAAAAGATCACTAACGCCTTCGATTTTGAAAGAAAATGTCATTGCAAAACAAAAGCTCTTTGATATTGTTTACTTTCCGGAAAATTTCAACTTCTAAATTTGCATTTAATAAGTCAAGTAAAGAGACAAGGTATAATAAATGAATTTAAAATAGTTACCCATCACGGAGCATGAAGAATCGTTTACTGATATTTTATCGATTTGCTGTAAAATCTTTGCTCAAGAAAGCTGGAGATAAAGGCAATTTTAAAGGTTTTTGAAAACTGAAACAAAGCACAATGGTATAACTCATACGAGCACTCTGAACTTTTCTCGTGACAATAATGGAATTTGGTCGAGTTCTTTTGAAAGGCAATTAAACTTTAATTGCGAAATGTCCAATTGGTCAAGTCGTGCAAATAAATAACAAGGGGATTAAATATTTCATTGACACTGGTGCAATGATTAACTGCTACAACGCGTACAGCATTGGACAAAAATATCAGGTATGCAACAGAGGCGAGGAGCTGAGAAGCTATCCGTTTAATCAACAGAAAAGGCTGCAGAAGACACGAGGTCTTTGAGTGGCACTTGAAGAAGCAGATGGTTTGAAAGTATCTAAAAATATTTTATCACTGCCATGTTGCATCGCCGTTATACGTCCATAGCGGAAGAACCCGAAAGTGGAGAAACCAGCTTACCCGAAGGTAAGAGAAGTGGCAGGCTTATTTCTGTCGCTACGGTAGGACTTAGTTTAAGGAAAGCCTTCTGTATTTTAGGGCAATAGCTAGAAAAAGTCGTGGACTGACTAACAAAGTTGTGGTCGACGGTACGCTCAATTAACCCGTGCCTCGTTTTACGGTATTTTCAAGCTACACAAGAACGAAAGACGTCGAGAAAAGGTTTTGAGGTCAAATCAGAGAATAGAATTCGTGACCTCAGTATCGTACAGAAGGCTGCGCACTAACCAAGTGTGCTTGTATGTCCTACTCCGATAAACAAACAGTATTCATATCTCGGTTAAGATACAGCTCATGACTGTATAGCGATGAATTTCTAGGAAGTGTAGGTTTATACTCTCGAAAGACAGGTTTCCAGGCCGAACAGTCGGTGCTTCCCTGTGGTGATGTGCCACTCGGGTTTCCAAAACAGTTTTAAGACTTCATGATTAAGGGAGTTCTTCGATGTTTGAACCTCGGAACAAGAAAAAAGGCGTGAAAACATAAAACCCTTGACAACCCTTAAAGGGCTCTACGGAGAACAGCATACAATTCTCCACACTCTGTTTCGTACTTTTCCTAAGTTATTAATGTAGAGAATTTGTTTTAATAATCAAGACTTTTTTCAGTTGTTGATTATTTCTGTTTTCTCATGACCTTTAAGTTTGAGAAGTAGTACTATTTCATGAAACTAAATTCCTTACAGTAGATATTCAGCAAATAACGTTTTTGGAAAAGCTGGAAAAACGAAGGTTCTTATAAGCGGGGTTTACTGTACTGTAACACTGCATACCAATGTTTACAAAGTCAAATGTTGTTATCTAAGTGAAAAACTGGTTTACATTTCAAGGTATAACAAACGCATGTAAATAAACTTACTTTAATTTTTATTTCAGTGTTTGCTTACTTATTTTTATATTTCAGAGAGAAATATCAAAGAAACAACAGACGACAAAAATCTCAGTTTTACGAAAACGCGAAACAGGGAGTCCTCCAGCCGACAATCAGCGACGAGTGCCCGACTGTCGACCTCGGAACTCACCGAAAACACACTGGACGAATCGGAAAGCGATCGGCTTTCGTTGTCAGAGGACGAAGATTTATTCGCCGAAGAAGCCGAAAACAAGTCCCAAAGAAAAGACAAGCGGGCGTCAAGTAAACAAAGCAACAGTTACCTACACCGAGCGTCGAAATACGAAGAAGAGATCTTGAAGTCAGTGAAATTAACTCCTGATCAAATTCGTGAGATAAAGGAGGCCTTCCATGTTTTTGATAACAATGGCGACGGATGTATTACCGCCACAGAACTGAAAAAACTGGTCACCTCGCTTGGTTATAATATAACAGAAGCAGAGCTTATGGACATGATGAATCAAATAGGTAAACTGAAGTATGAAGGTTGCGCCAGCTCTCTCTCGTTATCATAAAACGCTTTGAGTAACCTCGTTCATATTTTGAAAAAAAAAAGTACATAACATACTGAAATAGAAAAACTTAGGTAATGTTCCCAATATACCGGGAAGCTTTTCCGCCGCCACAAAAGCCATATCAGACAGGGATTCTGTTCACACATAAGAACGGTGATTTCTACGCGATTTGTCTGACGAAGCGAATCTGCGCCGCGCGGCTCTGTAAACTGGAGAGTCTCATATGGGATAGTGTTAACAGCATACCGTATAGCCTTTTGTGTCGACGCAAAAAGCTCTTCGGTATAGTGTAAACATTGCCTTACAAGAAAAAAAACCGCGCGAATATGAATGCGAACCAACACTGAACGACCAAAATGACCAACCATCGAAGTCAGGGGTGGGGGAGGGAAAAGACCCCCCTCTCTGCTTACCATGAGAGCTTCTTCGCAGGCGTAATTTTCGTCCCTTAACGAGCCACGGCGCGTCTCTATCGTTTCGTCAGAATATTTAACTCGGACTAATTCGCCACCAGTTACATTTTCCGTGTCTGTCGATGAGATCTGGGGACTCTTAAGTTCTGATTTTACGTTTAAAATATGTTCTTGATGTTTCCTTTTTAGATGCAGACGGTAACGGCGCCATTGACTTCCCAGAATTCCTCGCATTGATGACAAAAAATCTAGAAGACTGTGATCCGGAAGATATTTTACTGGAATCTTTCAAGGTGTTCGACAGGGACGGCAGTGGTTTCATAGGCGTTACTGAACTCGACCGACTCTTCAAGCTGCTCCGTCAAGACTTCAAAGATTACGAGATCGAGGCCATGATAAAGGCCGCTGACGCCGATGGCGACGGGCTCGTAGGTTGGGAAGACTTCACAAAAATGATGAACGTTTGAATGGATTGGACATTTCTGGCCTGCGATCGAGCTCTCCATTTGCGGGAGTCTCTAGAAATCACGCGAGAGCCGCACGCGAAAGGAGACTCGGGTGCGATGGCGCGTTGTTCGCGATTCCCTTCGCTCGCCATAACCGGAGAGCTTGCTGGGAGGCAAGGACATTACAACGAATAAACCGACGTGACCTTGGAGCTTAGGTTATTACATACTACTGAAGTATTATGAAAAAAAGTATAAGATACAAAACAAAATTAAAATATGTCGAATATGTAGAAATCTGTGTACTTTCTAGCTAGCAAACTAGCCTGAAATATTTCGTCAGCTTGGAGGTTTTTTTTTCCAAAGTTATCAGAACCAATTTTTCTTACAGATTTCAATGGAAACGACGAAACAAATAAAATTGCTCTCTGCGTGGAAAACGTTCATTAGGATTTCCTAAAAAAACCATTCCACTACTCCTTTCTCGGCGAAGGGGGGGGGGTTGCGTTTCGTGAGGAGACAAAAAGGGTTGCGCGGGAGACTAGGGTAAACGTCATTTAAAGAATAAATCACAACTGACGATTTGACTTACGTTAAGAATAATTCCGAGCAACTTTTGGTTGAAAAATGGCGAAGACAAGTTTTGAACGCTTAAAACTTTTTTTTAATTAGTATAAAGTCCCAAAACAATGAATCTAAATCTAAAGCATATCTAGTAAGCATCAAATTTTAAACGCTGAAAACAACCCTTTTCTTTCGTTTTACAGCTGTGTACTATTCTAAAAAATTCCAACGATATTGGCTACGTGACCAATTTTCATTTAATTATCTTTTATTTTGCCACCAGCTTTAACTCTTAAAAGACACGATTCAATTTTCATAAACTTGAAAACAAAAGCGAAGTAATGATGAAAGGCCAAAAACAGCACTTAGCCCACCTTCGGATCCAAGTAATTAACCTTCTTTTAAAAACCTGCATGTAAATCAGACGAATTAGGTCATCTTTTGTTGGCTTGACAATAGAATACGATCTTAACAATGTGCATCTCGTTAAATGTGAAACTCGTTTTGCGAATAAGACCAGCCGTCTTCTGCACGAGCAAAAAGAAATTCAGATAAAGCAGAGCTTGTGCTGAGGGCGATGTAGCACTCGCAATAGCTGTACGGTTTTGGCGATAGCCTTAAAATGTCAGTATTCAACAACCAACGACAAGCGAACATAAGAGTGGTTTTTCGCAAATTTGACAAAGATTCCGACGGATTTATAACTGTTAAAGACCTCATTAGCGTTTTCAGGGAACTTGGCGAGGATGTCAGAGAAGATGAACTGAGAGAGCACTTTCATAACGCAGGTAGGGGACATGGATGTGAAAAAAAGAATTTCGATAAGTATGATCTTTTACTGCGGCGTAAAAAGATGCAAATGTAAGGTTAAAGAGGTAACTGGTTACTTCTCAGCAAACCTCATTATCGGAATCTTTTATCACGTTCTGATAACTGTTAGGTCTACAAAGATATTTCCCAAGTTTTTGATGTTAGACACTAGTTAAAAGCTTGCAATTCCCCTGACTGGCTAAGATATTTTGATCCTTACATACAACCGGGAGAGAGTAATCCAGGACTTAACTATATAGAGACTTCTTAATCGACCTTGGATCATTACTTTTAAATAAATCATCTCGATCTCCGATTAAATCCTCTATCACACCCATTTTTTGTAATTACACATGTGGGAGGGTCAAATAGGATAAGCTACATCTCACCTTCCAATATTAGAGCCAGTGTTGAAACCTACCCTCCCCAGCTACATAATTTACTGCAATTCTCTCCCCCTTCCATCCCTGACATTTTATGCCCTCCCCTCTGAGGTTCACGTATTTTTAGTTATTTTTAAATAAATCATTTCGATATTTAGCATTAAACTGTAATGGTTCACAGTGATATGCCATCGAGTCAACTCGTCGCTTTAACAAGCTTTCTTTTTCTCGTTTATTTTCAGGCCTGGGACACCGACCAAACACGCTTATATCTTATGATATTTTTCAGCAGATTTCCAAAAAAATCCTGCGTGAATCGAGAAAGGAACGACGTCTTAAAAGAGTGTTTCAAGAGTTCGACGCGGAAAAGAAAGGCTACATCGAAGGGAATGGGATACGGCGGGTTCTTCGAAGACTTCACATTGATCATACAGAGTCAGATATAGACTTAATGATGAAAATGGCAGATACAAAGGGAGATGGAAGGGTAGATTTTGAAGAATTTCTCCAGATTTTCAACGACTCAGATGATATATAAGAATTTCGCCATATACTATTGCTGCGGCTAGTGCAGAAAAAAAACAAATATGTTTATTTTTAGTTGTTGATCGAGTTAATCAGATTGTTAAATGGTGGGCAATTGTTTTCAATTCCAGATCAAGCTGTTTTCATTTTGGGGATTATAGACAGGAAATTTGATTTCTCAAACGTTCAAAATTCTTTAATAGTTTGACTTGTCGTAAGATCTCTTAAGCTGTGAATGTTCAGGTAATCCGACTAAAATAAAATAGTTTAAACAAAGTTGGATTAACAAACCGAGCAAAACTTTTAAAGTCACAATTTTAAGGGAAGTACAATAAAAAAGCTACAGAAATAATGAAAAAAAATAATAATATGTAAACGTCTATAGCACTCCGCTCTCATCAATTAATTTTTTATGGCCATGAAAAATCAAGCGTCCTACGACTTGGGTCAATCAAAACTTTTATGCTTTCAGATGCGAAGATGTGATGCCGGCTTCGACAACTTGAAATTAGTATAAGGCAGAGTTACGCGAACAAATACAGGTGGTTTCCACACAAGGAAATACTATTTTTTTCTGATTTTTTTAAAAATAATTTTGCAAAAAAGTCATCGCACTCAATTCATAAATATTGTTAGACAGCTGGCATACTTTCTTCTAAAATGAAAAAAGTAAATTTAAAACAACGTTTGATAGAAAAACAAAATAGAGAAGGAAATAACACAGCAGGCATTTACAGTCCGTCAGTGGTCACAAGTACTTTTCTATGTCATTTCAAAACTAATGAATGAAAAAAGAAACAAAGCTCTTATAGCAACTACTTGACGTCATTTCAACCGCAATATTTTTTTTCACGTAACATGGCAACAAGAAACAGCATGGCCAGCCGACCGTAGAAGCGCGGTTGTAAGAGAAAGACCAATCAGAACACAAATAAATACGCAGCCGGTGAAGAGCGCGGGAAAATCTATTGGTGAGGGTTTTACTAGGGTCCAAGGCTTTAACAATACTCCCGAGATCACTGGCTGTTCAGCTATCTCACCTATCAAATAGAAACTCGAGAAATCCCTCAGCGAAAATTAGCGATTCTCCCTTTTTTCGGGTCTCAGATAGCGGTTATAGTTCTGGCACTCCACGCGCGTTTCGTGGTACGACTTGCGGGCAAGTCTAAAGTTCGCGCAATGTAGAAATTGGTGTAGACACAACCTACTGTCTCAATAGAGACCTTAGGATACACCGTTTCCGTGTACGGCGACGGGTGAATTACCCTTACCCCTAGCCGTAAAGACGGGGTATACTGTTTCATACCCTGAAGGAAACGCCGACTAGGCTACCGGGTAAAGTTACTGTAATAATAGACCTCAGATAATCCGTTTTCGAAGCACTTTTAAGCCGGGCAAATTTCCCTTACCCCTACCCCCAGAGGTAAACACGGGTATGAGAACGCTTACCCGAGAGAAACGGCTAACCCTCCGGGATAAGTGTTAGGGCCAATAAACACCGATTACTTAAATCACAGTCCCCTTTTCTAGTATAAACAGACGACAAAAACGACAGTGGATCTTACGGTTCCTTGCCATGTTCTCTAGCAAGCGAACGTACGTCTACCTAAGACTCGTGCTTTGTTATTGTCCTTAATAGACCTTGGCACGGTTTTCAACGCCACTTTGACGAGTAGGCAAACGCGTTTTTCAGAACAGCCGTTCTACGGAAATTATTCGAAATTAGATTCTCATACAAACACTGTAATTTCTCACGCGTTTGCCTACTCGTCAAAATGGCGACGAAAACCGTGAAAAAGGTCTACTGTCCGCTTTTTTTTTTTCGCCTCCATTATTTTTCCTTTCGCGATTGCATGTTAATGTAGTGCAGTAGAACCTTGATATAATGAACTTCTATATTATTATAACGAAGTCTTTGGTATAACGAACGATTTACTTTACCCCCGTAATAGTAAAATACGTGGAAAAGTTCCTCAATATAACAAAACCTGTTATAAATTTGTTCGTTATAACGAACAAATTCTGCCGGTCCCTTGGCACTTCATTATATCGAGGTTTCACAGTATCGTTTTATACGGCAAACTTAGTAAATAAACAAATAAATAACAAGTCTAATGGTTGTTAAGATTCGCTTGTCTTACCTCTCGCCCTTTGCTTGTTACAAGAGCAGCCAGAGGTTTGGCGTAGAAACGAGAATGTGAAAATCCTAAGCAACCATACATACTGGAAAAAAACGAAGCGGATGAATAAAGATGATGTTTCAACAGACGATTCGCAACGACGAATTTTAGCACAACACAGCGTTGCAACATTGTTTTGAATGCTTGCAACATTGTTCCAACATCGCAACGCTGTTTTGCACTAAAAGTCCACGTTGCGAATCGTCCCGTGTAACTTTCAGGAACATTTAATTTTCTGGCTATTTGCCATCTTTAGAGGCTTACTTTACCTCATATTAAGTACATTTAGTCTGTAACCAGACCAACGTGAAAAAGGGTTGAATAAAAAGGTCCCAAAAAGATACTTTTTGACAAAAATAGTTGAAAAGTACACTGACTTACATTATGTTTTAATTTATATTTGAATGAGACCTTTCCGTTATATGTACATCTCATTTACCTGTTGGCAGTTAATTTCAAAGCTTTCTGTCTGATATCGTACTGAAACAAAAACAAAGGTCTTGGTTATAAACAGGTTCCCAGAGAAATCTACTTGCAGGTGAGGGGTGGGGGGTTAACCCTGCGTACTAAACTGTACAATGAGGGAAGACTACTAAAGCCTATGACTCACTGCTCAATATCGTTTAACAATTAGTTGCTCAACAAATGACAAACGATGTCGCCGCTTGTTGAACGAGTAGAAATAAATTACCCACTCGAAAAAGATTGACTGTCTTGCGCTACAGTTGCTCCGGCATTTTTTTCAGTTTCCATGACATACATTTCTAGCTGATGTTGGCTAACATCAACTTACTTGAATATATCGATCTGATTCTCGATTGAGGTTCTTCATCATACCTTTCACCTGCAAAAAAAACAAAGACTTCAGTTGAAAAGAAATATTATTAAATTTCTTCCAAACAGCGTGCGTTCTCATTGGTTACTTCGAGGTCACATGACATCTAACAATAAAACTGTTTCCCGCCAAAATCTCTAAGCGGGCAACGTTGCAAAATCTATGAAGTCAGAGGGTAACAGTGCACTGTTACCTGCGGATGTTGACCGACGACCGCAGTTACATCCACAGACGGAACTCTTAATCTCGTTTAGTCAGCCTTTCTTACGCTATCACCGTGCGAGCTCACAAGGTAGGCCTTGTTTGTATGTAATTAAAATAAAGTTGTGAAATGAATTAATCAGCATGTCACGATTCAATCACTTTTTCAAGTGATTGAAGAGGCTATTTGAAGCTATTCAATTTACTTTCCTTTTAAACAGCTAAAACGTACATCAACTGAATTCAAATGGTCCAGTTTTGTTATTCAGGCAACGAAACTGTGTGCTTCCTGTCATCTGTTGCTACTGACGGCAAGAATATACAGTGGAACCCCGCTTAATACGGACACCCCGTTATTGCGGACAGTTTTTCTTGTACCTAGCCCTTACATTTTCTCTAAATTCAACTCGCTTAATATGGACACTTTTTATTGTCCCCTTAGCGTCCATAAAGTGGTTTGGCTGTATAAGGATTGAAACTTTTCAAGTTTTAATGCTATGCATGCAAAAACCACCAAAAAATTATGGCAAATGCTGCCTCAGTAATAGAATTTTTTTTAATAGAGCGATTTTCGTATGTCCTCGAAGTGAAAACGCGCGAACAAAACAAGCACAACAAACGTAAGGAAATAGGGCGATTTGATTGGTTTATCGAACAGATACAAACGCGGGTGGCTTTTGGTTGGATAAGCGAACGCTCGCGTGAAAAACCTTCATGCTCGAAGGGCTTTCTAGAAATCAATCGATTCTTCGCTTTGACGTCATACTGCAACACGATTAGCCAATCGAACAGTGCCTTCTCCATATTAAGGTTTTCTTTGGCGGGAAAACAAAGAGGCCATGTTTTGATCTCTTCATCCATTGGCTGATAAAACAAATAACGAACACTTACCGAAACCATTTTTCGAGGTCATACGAAAATCGCTATATCTTCTTCATTACACTACAGGAGCATTTTATGTATGGGTTAAGGCACTAAGCAATGACTTTATCACATGACTGACCTAAAACACATGCAATATCCTGATGACAGAACACCTTCAAGTTAGAAACGCAGATACCAACCTGTCTTCTTCGTTCTACCAGTTTTCTGATCTCTGTTGGAAGGATTCCAGGCTCTAAATCTGGATCAGGTAACTCAACAACTTCATTCTCGTCAGCCTGCTGGAATAAAATTTCCTTCTTTTCAGGATTTCAACCATAGGTTCAAAAGTTATAAACGTCTCGTACAACACAATAAACAAAACCACAGGAAAGCACTACTCAGAGGATTTCACTAAAACGGTCACACTTTTTATAAATTAGCATTTCATTCATACCGCACACTGCCGCTACATCTTCGTGTACTATCAGGTGTAAGAACTCTTGGCTTAAACCTGATAATACACTCCAGCTCGTTTTATAAACAGTACTAAAAGAACAGAAACTAATGAAATCAATTAACTCACTCCACTGGTAGAGCCAGAGGTTGTTCTACTGATAGTAGTGAAACAGATGTTGTATTCCTGAATGATGGACGGGTACAAACTGTTGAAATCCAGCAGCAAAATGTGTTTGTCGTAGAAACCTAGAAAAACGTACATTATATGAGAAACGTGATTCACGCGAGTAACATCACGACCTAGTTAGAATTTGCTGCACACCTGAATGGTGATCGACATCCTTTGAAGTGTGAACTATGATTTTTAAAAACGTCCCACGCGATTTGTTACTAAAAACTATTGTGAAAAAAAATAACTCAGTGGTCCACAGTTGCAGCAATGAATTTTAACATACCCATTCCAATAAGAGGGAATTAAACTATCATTTTTAAATGCAAATTAAAAATAAGTAAATAAATTCACGATGACAACTTTGTCCCTTGCACCCGGTAGCCTCATTGTAGAGATAAGACGTCTGTTAGAAAGCTGCACTTTATTCCTCTTCAGTCCATCTGAACTCCCCCCCCGCCCCGGACTAATAACGGCACAAGTCAGATAGACCAAAAAACCCACTCTTTTTCAAATCGTGCAATGGTGCTTCTTTTCGTTTTCCCCACTAAGTAACTTGGAACCTGGAACAGACTAAGCTAAATACCTTTCTTGGGATCTAACACAAGACCACCGGCATAAGCTGGTTTTCTTCTTCCTTTCTTTGCGCTTCGTGTGTGTTCCTCTTCATCGTGCTCTGCCTCAACCTATAAATGAAAGGAAAACGTATTATGATTCGACCCCCCAAGAAAACTCTCTTTTTAAAAAGATGGTCAAAGCAAGCCGCGAGAGAACGCGCGAGTGAGCGGTATCCGTCTCGCGTGCCGCTCGCGCGTGACTTTTCACGAAAGCCGCCAAATGGAGTGCTTGTTCGCAGACTAGAGTTCAAGGTGCTTAATAGAAATAAGCCAGAATTTTTCTGGGAAAACGCAGGGACGCTTCGACAGTTTGTAAAATTAACACGGTACTGAATGTTGTCTTAATTCTCACCACTTGTTTTTTGCCGTAACTTTTGTCAGGGCAGATGAAATTCCTGTGGAATAAAATAAAAATATAAATCTGACTTAAAAGTTTTTTTTACTTCTCAATGATGCTTAATGTAACTTTGCAACTGTGTTTTTCATGGCTGCACTAGGTAATCGACTGAAAAAAAATCATCCCAGTTTCTCAACAGATCATAATAAAACCAACCCCAACCGCAACTCAACCGCACAAAATTTCCCCAACCCTCGTTCACAGGGTCTTCTCCTTAATCGTGGGAACGAGGATGAAGATTTCCCGCGCTTCGCGCCGATCACCCGCATTTGGTTCGAGATTGTTGAAAACTACCAACCCACCCCTCCCCCAACCCAACATTTTGCCCTCGCAAGAAGTATGAGTTAAAATTGCATTAGGGGAGGGGTAGGTGGGGTAGTTTCCCAGAATCATATACTGCTCCCAAATTGACAGTTGATTGTTTGCCTTTGTGGTGACGGGTTAGCGTGATCACTGTTGTTCTGGGTTTAGGACATTTGAAAAAGAACCTACTTCGAAACTGAGCAGTAAAAAGTCTTACTTTTCGTTGAAGGCATGAAGTAAAAGAAATTCGTTTCTTTCTGATCGACCGCCAAGAAGAGTGCGGGCCTGAAAATAAAGCAAGATTATTGGTCATTGATTGTAATTTCAAGTTTCAATATTTTCAAACGGTAATTATGCATAAAACTTGAAGAGAATTTAAAGACTCACCATAACATTTCCAGCAATAGTCGTTATCTGTAGAGCCAGTGGTAAAACCTAGAAATATAAATGATTTAGAAAAAGTTGTAAACATATTTGCTTTAAGATTTGATAGGATCGGGTTTCATTAGATTCAATCAGCCTGTGATTTAACTGGTCAGAGTAACGACTTACTTATGGTTTAGCCTGGGTTTAACCACCTTAACCACTCTTAACTTGCCTGGAACAGGCAAATGTGATGTATGACATTATCGTAGTCGAAAACCTCCGTTTTCGTCCGTCCACACGTAAACGAGAAGCCAACGTTTGCAAAAATCTCCACCTCGGAGAGCGTTTTCGAAAAAAACATGCGTTTTCGGGGCCGTTATCACCGGATACGTTGCGACGGTAGGCCAAACTGGAGGGAAAATATATCTGTTTACAAACAAAAACGGACACGTGTGGACGGGGCTTTTATTTCAGTTGGGGGACAAAGCGCAGAATTAAAATGACGGAAGTTCAGTTAGAAAAATTGATTATGTGACAGGAGGTCTAACGAGAGTGGAAATCACATTTTAAGGAAAAAAAACCAAGAGTTACGTTCAAATCGTACATGATCCTTAGTGACAGCAAAGCGTTCATCTGAAAAAAAAAAAAAAAAACAGGAAATGCATGAGATAACACACACAATCACAAGACCAAAGATGATCAATGACACATATTGATCAGCACTTACCGAAGTCAGTTCAAACATGTGAAGGAGTTCGTGAGAAGAACTGGAGAAAAAAATAAAGAAAATTTAAATTATTAACTTAAAGGACTTCTTAAACAATTACTACCCAAAACGAACCATTTATCCACCAAAAAAAGTGTTGATCTCTTAGACATCAGTCAACATAAGGGAACACTTTCTAACATTCGTGAGCAATAATGTGACGTACGATGCAAGAACATTTGGCTACGACTAAAGATTTTCCTTGATTACTTACTTAAACTTGTTTGGAATTTCATCTTGGTCAATTTCTTCTCTTCTGGACTGAAGGACAGCCCACGATAGAGCTAGGAAAAAATGGGAAAAAGAGAAGCGTGTATAAAACTTGGAAATTTGGATGTTAAAAAAGGGCGAGTCACGTTAAAACTAAGGATGCACTTAGCATTTTACGCGCGCGACAAGGCGTTTTAGCTCCTTCTCGGGAAAAGGCAACAAGCTTACCTCGGGGAAAAATAAAAATGATCGTTTTATCCCGTAATCAGTTTACCCGCGTCAAATGTTGTCCTCGCGACGAGTGTTGTCCATCATACGAAAAAATAAACCAAGGAAACTTTAAAAAGTTCAAGAGCAGCAAACCATGATCGCTACCGAGTAGTTTATCTTGGGCTTCAACGATAAAATACCCGTCAAAGTGGCATGTCTGTAAAGTAGCTAATTAGCTAAGAACACCGACCACGTTAAATAAAGGGTATTGTATTGTATTGTATTGGAAAGAGACGCCATGAAATTTCCCGCGCAAAAGATGCTCAGTACGCGGCGACGAAGTACCGCGGGAAACAAACATGAGTGTGACTGCTTTTACCTCCTTATATACAACAACAAAGTGAGTGTAACCACGACCAATAAAAGCGCTGGTAATAGTAGGCCGATGCTGTGGTTTAACTAAGCCAAATGCGGAAGGCTCACTGTTGAAAGCGCTGGTAGACGTAGTAGTAGACTCCTTGTGTGGTTTAACGAAGCTAAATGCAGAAGGCATACCTGTTAAATCATAACTCTTGCATCTGATAAGCTCCTTGGAGGAGATCTTGACATCGCAGACCATACGCCCACTGGTAATGCAGCGATCAAGATTACCACCCTTGCCAAACCCGCCACTCTGGAAAAAAGATTAAAAGTATTGAAAATAACACACTATTATTCGAGGCGTTTAGCGAAGGATAGCACGTCTCTTAAGTTACATTTGGGCTGTAAAAATTGCCGCATCTTTCAGTAAAAAATCTTTAGAGAAACTGAATCGATATTGGGGATATATGTTCATACTATATCGGAGAGCTTTTGCGCCGGCACGAAAACCATAGCGGACAGGGATTCTGTTCACGCATAAGAACAATGTTTCGAGTGAAGCTGCGCGGCGCCGAACTCTAACGTGGAGAGACACATATCGGATAAGTGTTCCGGGTATAGAGTGAACAAAGCCTAAAGGTGATGTCACACGGGACGATTCGCAACGACGATTTTTAGCTCAACACATCGTTGCAATGTTGGATCAATGTTGTAACTATTCGAAACAATGTCGCAACATTGTTGCCACGCTGTCGCCTGTGTTGCGAACAACGACAGCGACTTTGCACGTGCATCACGCATTTTTGTACATTTGTTTGTCATCAGGGAGCTTAAGCAACAACGACGGCGGAGGCAACGGGAACAGGAACAAAGCAATACGTTAAGATTGACAAAACAACAACTTTGCACGTGCATCACGCTTTTCAGTACATTTTTTAGCCGCCATTGCACGACTACAACGTGAAAGCGCTTAATTTCACGTTTTGTCGAGGACGGGATCACAAGATAACAACTTTCTTTTTCTTTCCTGAACTTTGATACAGTCCTTCACAATTAAACTCCAAAAAATTTGCCAACATTTGACGAATTAAACGGATGGAATAAGCGCGATAAAGTTTGAAGCAGCGCAAATTCACTTTTTAAGTGACGTTTTCGTAGCCGTCGCTGTTTTTCCGCCATCGCTGTCGTGCTTGCTAGAGCTCCCTATTGAGTTGAATGGCATCCTGGGACTGTTTTGAGGGACAAATTCTGACCCAATTTCCTGCGCAACCTTGTAACAAGAAAGCGATAGCCTCCCCACAACCGTCCCATACTGCAATTGGACACAGCACCGAACCAGTCTCACGCAGAAATTAATATGCTCAATGTCATCGTCTAGAATCCCTGATGGCGGGAGACAAACAATTTGGCATTTTTATAGTTTCTTACCGAGAGTTTTGGCATTATGGTTCTTTTGAGTCGTCCAAGACGAGACCAGTGAGGTATCTATATGAAAAAAGGAAACACGTTAGCATTGTTTTAGCGTCGGAAGGAGCAAAAAAAGGAGATTTGCCATTTGATAAATCAAAACTGCTACAAGAACTCATTATCCAATCTGTTAATAATTAGAATCATTGTACTTACCTTACAAGCATTAATCCTGTGCAACAAAAGATCTAGATCGAATCCATAAATGTCATGACCCTATAATATCAAGAGCGTTCAAACGTTTAGCACTTAGTTTGACATCCTTGGCGCAAAACCTTGCATAAAGATATGCCCTGATCAAATCACTATTCACAAGAATAGTACAGAACTCTGACTATGTTCACATGGCAACGGACCAATTTTCGACCCGGCTGAAAAATTTGACCTAACAGTTCCTTCACACGGGAACCTTCAATACTTCCGCTCTGTTCTCACGGAACTTTGAACGGCTAAACGTCTAAATTTTGGTACGGTTAAGTTTGTTCCGTGTGAACGCATCACCTAAACCCACGAATTTCAGTTCAACCGGTTGAAAATTCAACCGCTGCTGTGTGAACTTAGGTCCAGTCTCTAGCCTTGGGTGTCTCGATGTGCCCGCAGAACTCCCCACCCGACTCGGGAGGGGAGTACCCGAGCCTAAGGGAGAGGGGAGACTGAGCCTAGTGTTAACGTAGTAGATAGGGCAATCAACCGCACAAATCTCTATCCAGTGCATAGCGCAATAGGTTTTCCTAAGACATATCCACTGAATAATGCGGATTTATCCAGTGGATAGCACCTTTCAACGTTTGAACAACCGGGGCCGCAACTGTAAAAATAAACGGTACACAATTGACGTTGGAAAACCTTCATTTAACCCTGTTTTTTCAACGAACCAGCACACCTTCAATTCACCACTTTAGACCTACGACATTTAGAGTCGTGTCTTTTTAATTAATTTGAAAAAAAAAATCTCGAAGATGAAATCAGAAGGAGAATGAGAGAGAAAATCATCAGTCAAACAAAAAAAAAAGTTGCAAATAAACATACCACCAGCACGTCAGGATCAATTTTGTGAATCTTCGCCATAAATAAGCCGAGAAGTGCTCTCTCCGATGCAGTGATCTCCATTTTAATTTGCTACAGAAAAAAAAATTGTTAACGGCTGCAGACACACACAATTTCGTGAACCGTTGCAAACGGTCACCCGTAGGGGCAAAGTCTCCCTGTCACCCGTAGGGGCAAAGTCTCCCTTAAAAGTAGTCATCTATCTATCTTTCTTTTTTTTATTGGCTGAAGGAACTGAAGAAAATGCATCAATGCATATCACAGCCATGAATGCAACGTTAATGGTTTTGCTATATAAAGAGGGTACATTATTTCAATATTTAGCGTCTTGAACACTGGGGTGTCTTTCTGGACTGGAAGCCTTGAACAGGGTGAGGACATTTGTGGTGAGTGGTCTACTTGAGCGGTAATAATGTTTTTAAAAAAATCGTATTCATTAATTCAATGATGTCACTTTCTAAAAGAGCTTGAAATCTGTATGCGAAGCAAAATGAATTAGGGTCACTAGGAAAAAAATGTATCTTTTCCTGAACAGTGTAGTGAAATGAACGGTGTTTATCTTAAACAGGGTCAGGGATTGAAGGGCTTGGCATAAATCCCTACCTAAACCGTTCCCTTGAGGGACCCACGGGGGGATTGAGGGTATGCCTCTTCCCAATTTTTTTTTCTAAAAGTTATTTGTGGTGATTTTTTCAATGCTGATTTTGCGCTTTGACTTAAATGTCTGTTGAATGAAGGGTTCGGTAGAAACTGTAGTGCTTATGGTTGTATCGGTGCAAAACACCAAATATTCTCTACCTCCTGCCTATTCAGAAGTCGACTTTACCTTTTTTCTGACAAGATCTTTAAAGTCATACGGGTACATCTGATCATTCGGCTTGCTAACAGCTGAAAAACAAAGATGGCCGGTAAAAACTCTGGCAGAACTCGTAATTTAAAAAGTAGGCTTTCATTTTCTTATCAGTAAGAGTCATTCATGACGCTAGACCTAACGAAACTACGGCGGAGACGGCAATAAAAACACGAAACACATAGATTTAGAGAGCAAAACAACAACTTTGCACGTGCATTACGCGTTTCTGCACAACTACAATTTTAAGTTAACTTGACAGCGGAAACGGCAAAACGATTAATTTTACCATCACTAGGGAGCTCAAGCAACAACGACAGTAATGCTACGAAAACGTGAATTCGTGCTGCCTCAAACTTGATCGCGCTTATTCCATCTCGTTCAGTTTGTACAAATGTCGGCAATTTTTTGGCAGTTGAGTTCTGAAGGACTGTGCCAAAGTTCAAGAAAAGAAAAAGAAAGTTGTTGTCCTGTGTTCCCGTCCTCGACAAAACGTGAAATTAGGCACTTTCACGTCGTAGTCGTGCAACGACGGCTAAGAAATGTACAAAAAAGCGTGATGTACGTGCAGAGTTGTTGTTTTGCCAATCCAAACCTTTTTCATTTTGCCGTACTCGTTGGCGTCACCGTCGTCGTTGCTTAAGCTCCCCAGCTCTCTGAACTCGGACGCCGTCCATTCTCGTCATTTCCAACTTAGTTTCCCTACTTTCACTTGGTATGAGGGCGATTGTAATGGCACCTGAGCTAACCATGAGGTACTTCATTTAACTTACCACAAAAGTGATATTGGAATTTCTGTTTTGGAGCAGCCTTATCTAAGGACACGTCATGGTGAACCAGAGCTGACACAGCCAAGATCTAAAACACAACAGAGAATAAAAAGTCAAATGACCTGGAAATTCTTCTCACCAGAAGGGGGAGGGGTTTCCCCGGGGGGAAGGACTCCCATATGAAAGGGGCGGGGATGCTCGTCGTCTCGCTTAGGGGTGTAAATTTGGGATGTTGGTCTCACTTAGCGTGTTCTGGGCAAAACGCCATTATATTTAGCGGTAAAGGTCTCTGTTAGTGTTGCACGCAAAGAAATATTAAAAAATTAAATATTTATAATTCGTCTTATTTCCTCGATTCATGTAATCAAAGTTTAAAATGGTCTCTTTTAGGGGTCCAAAAAAGGTTGCGCCACGCCCAGATTGGTCTCCTTTATGGGTTTAGTGCAAAGTTTCCGACGAGCATCCTTTCCTATGGGAATCCCCACCCCCCACCCGCCGCTGAGGCTTTGACCCTTGTTTTAAGAGAGGGGTAAGCCTGGCTAGGACATCAAGGCCTAAATCATACTTTTCCCACTGAGATGGGGAGAGTGGGGGGCAGGAATAAGATGTGGGTATTGAAGCCCGTCTTCAGCGAGAACCAGGTTCTTAAGCAGCACCTCTTTTTAGAAAAAACGTTCACTATACAAGAACTCGTTGATTGTTAATCGCAAATCACCACCACAGATCCAAAGTCAATTCATCTTCACAGGACACCCAACAATTGAGGTAATCCAACTTCACAGGCAGCCCATCTCTGGCATTGCTGAAGGTATTTTTAACAGGCATCTCATTATTGCATTTCAGAAAGTAAAATGTCACATTTTTAGTGCTTGATTTTACTCATTGCTTACCTCATGGGTGTGAGTCTTGGTGTTAAACATAGTCCTAAAACTAAGGCTCATAACAACCTACACAAAACATAATAATGAGAATGATATTAATACTGATTATGATGATATTGATAATGATAATGATATTGGTAATAATAATGATAACGATAATGATAATGATAATGATAATGATAATGATAATAATGATAATGATATTGATATTGATAATGATAATGATGATAACAATGATATTGATATTGATAATGATATTGATAATGATGATATTGATATTGATAATGACAATGATATTGGTAATGATAATGATATTGATAATGATATTGATAATGATAATGATATTGTTAATGATAATGATAATAACAATGATATTGATATTGATAATGATATTGACAATGATGATAATAACAATGATATTGATATTGATATTGATAATCATGATATTGATAATGATAATGAAAACTAGCAGCACTAGGGGTTAGCATGCATCCCTCTTCTTTACTTGCTCACTAATTTTGCTGTTACAATCTTACCATAGGCGGAGGAGGACTTTGTTCACTTGCTACTTCAACATGATCAGGTTTTGTGACTACAGCCTGCAAAATAGTAATAATGATGTTACACTTAATGAAAACAAAATAATGAAAAAAAAGTTTTGTCCACATACTGAACAAAAAAATTCCTACCTCAACTTTACACCAACTAACAGGTTGCTGAGGGAGCTCTGATGAAGGCAAAAAATTATCTGTTTAAGTTTGTGTCAAGTCTTGTACATAAAGTCAACAACAACATATACCTTAGTATAAGGAAAACTTAGGGACAATAATAAAATATTAATTTTTTCATTGTTGAGTACTGACAATTATTGTGTTGAGGTGTGGGTGTTTTATGGGTGCTTTTTATATTACATCATATGGTACAGGGCTGTGCTCTAGCAGAGCCCGGTGGCCCCTGGCGCCTAACGTTTGCCCTTGGGCGACTAGAAAATCTCAGATTTTTTATACAAATCATACGCTGGGCACCCTAGATTTTACAGTTTTAGAGCACTGGCCTCCCTTCAATTTTCCTTAGAGCACAGCCTTGTGGTAATTCCACCAAATTCAAAGCAACTGTTCACAACCATATTAAGGCCGTCATCAGGGGCCAGGGACCAGGGATTTCCCCTGGCAACTATGAGCATGACACCAGGCTTCTTTCATAGCAAACAAAAGGAAAAGAAAACCAAAAGAACTTCTGAGCTGTTCAATATCTGGCAACTTTTGACATCTACAGCTGTAGCCCCTCCTTATCTTTAAAACAAGTACCATTACTTGATATCACAAGTGTCAACAGTCTTCCCTATTACACTAGTGGCTAGTTTGTACATCAATAATAAAATGGTGCATACTGAGGTTTTATTAACCATTTGACTTACGAGGCATCTTAATATTGAGCCAACAAGGACCTTTCATCTTCCGACTCAGGAGAAGGAGTTCAAGGCTGAAATTAGAAAGCAAAAAGATTCCTTTAAAGAGAAATAACTCCAGATCACCAAACCAAACTCCATTCTGATGAAATTATAAATGTTTACCACTTTCAGAAAGGCAATAGAAGATTGCAAATCTAGGAAACAGTTGATTTCATGATAATGTCTTCTTTAATGTTTAAATTCTATAGCTTTAAAATCTAAGCAGTTATATTTCATCATTATTTCTTTGTTGCTTTCCAACATTCACTATCTACTTATAACTTTAGCAAGTTCACTTGTCAAAGTCAAAAAACATTAACCCTTTAAGTGCCAATAGTGACCAAGATCAATTTTCTCCTAACAATAGCCACACACTGTCAACAGATAAGTTATGAGAATTAATAAAGTGATCACCCAAGAAAAAATGCCTTGATCTTTTATCAAATTCTCTCAACTCATTCTTCAAGGAAATGTATGGAGATCAGTTTGGAGAATTTGTATGTGGATACTGGGGCTTAAAGGGTTAATTTCGAATCATTACCTTGATGTATTGGTACCAAACACATGACTGAATGTTTGACCAGTGAGATCAGATGGTAACTGAGGATAATCTGCCTGTCATGAATAATGTTGTCACAAATTAACTACTTTTTTCATCAACACTGTAATTGACCCTCCTTCCCTTTCACTTTCACCCCGCCCCCCACTCCCCTAGTACCCTTACTGGGGAAGCAGCGTGGCCAAGTGGTACTCGCATCAGACTCCCAATCTGTCAGTCCCGAGGTTCGAGTCCCACTTTGGCCACTTGCTGGATTTGTTCTTGGTCGTCCCAAGTTCAAATCCTAAGCCACGCTTGTAAATAGCCAACTGGTTGCCTCCTCCAAGTTTTTTTTTTATTCCTGTTATATTCTATTTGCATTATTTGTTTCAGAATTATTTGAGTGGAGTGCCTGTAAACTAGCTGGATAAGCTAAGTGCACTTTCCACTATAAACCAACCTTTAAACCTTTTTTTAAGCCTTTACAGCGTAAAGCCCATCCTGGTACCTTCCCTTCTCAAGTCTACCCTTACTGTCCTTATCAAATTCAAAGAGCCAATATTTTTCAACATGTGACCTTTGTCAAAAACACTTCCAGCAACCAGATTATCACCTACAAAATCACATGACCTTTTGGAGTTAGATTCAGGGAACACATTTCCAACACTAAAGCAACAACCAAGACAGTGGGGGAACCACCTGAAGTATATTCAGGCCACGCCCTGGATATCGCCTCCACCTCAGTATTTGCAAGGGAAGATGACATGTTTAAATAATTAAGTGTCATGGACAACAATGAAATCAATTGTCCGGTTCCAACATTGAATATGCCAAATACGAGATTCCATGATCTACAGAACGGTTCATCACCTGATTCACAGTATAAATCACTTGAAAAAAAAAAGAAAGATTAAAACTCCATCACTTGATAAAGATTCCAAGATGGAATGGAAAGCTTGTGTGTCTTAAAAAAAATTATTTTCACAAGTCTAAAAACTGGTTTACCGGTATGTTTGTTCTGTTATAACCTAAAATTTATCATCTCTCACCGAATATTTGACCTCCAGGTACTCTGATGTCACAGGAACATCTTGAATCTCAAATGCATAAGCCTTTTGGACTTTCTAGGGACATAAGTTTATACACACACTCATCAACAGAACTGCATAAAAGTGACATCAAAATTATTTAAACAATCTGAATTACCCTAGATATGAACTTCATTATCTTGTGCTTTGTTGCAATCTTATCATTAAACTCCTGAAAAAGAAATAACAAGAAAGTGATCTTTTACTCTCTCTCTCTCTCTCAAGTAATTCTTTGATGGAATATATTGAGATCAGTAGACAGAATTTGGTATGAGGAGATTGGTGAACCCCAATACCCATTTTAATATGTGAAAGTTGGCTGCCAAGGGTGGGGGTGGGAGGGAGGGGTATTAGTCAAGAGAGCACCATGCTTTACTAGTAAAATTTAAAGGAGGGGGCTTAAATATCAGTCGGGGAGTTATTAGAAGGACTACAGCAGCAGATCCAGAAAATTCAGAGAGGAGTGGGCAGGACACTTAACAGCTCTATTCTAGATACTTTTTATTTTTCTGAGACGAAATTTTATAAAAATAATATTAGTTTTCAAAGGAAAAGGGGTGGTCGCGGCCCCCTTGGTCCACCCCTAAATCTGCCCATGGAAAACAGTAATCAAAATTACCATGATTAAAATCAAATCATTATTTTTTTTACCTGGTAAACATCAATAAACCCAACAGGCTCATCAGTTTCAGAACCATCAACTTCAAGCTTCTAAATGATATAAAGTAAAAAAAAAACATCAATTAATTTAGAACACTGTTGGAACAGGTGCAGATAATATTTGAAAAGACATGCAAGAAGAACTCAACAACTGCAGCAGTGTTTTTACATCCATTCTCTCACCTTTTCTCTTGGGAGAATAAATATTTGTCTCTCAATGTTCTTGACTGCCACTGAACAGCTAATACGAAAAAAGATAAATTTTTAATTAGCAGTTGCAAGTCCACTAAGTGGTCCTTCTGGTTTCCCATGGGGGATTTCCGAACTTAGTTAAAGAGAAAAACAAAATGCAGATAAACCGTAATTACCTCACATATGCTTTTGCAGCTTCAATCCAAACCTTGCCAAAAAGGTATACAGTACCTGTAGGATAGAGAATTCAAAACTTACAGTGAAGCTAGTGATGTTCTTAATAATTCAACTGTCAAGGAACCTTGATTAACTCTACCTGGTTGTTTGAATCTGTCCTCATAAGCATCAAACCAGTAGAATTTAAGGAATTTTTCCCCTAAGAGGAGAAAGAAAAGATGATCTTTGTAAGAACATGGAATGAGCAACAGATTTAGTACTTCAAAATTTGGCCAGAACTGGCATCACTAATCAAACATCCTTGCAAGGTTCCCTTAAGTTCCTTTCTGTGTCTCTTTTATATGTTGGTCTTTATCAAGCCTTTCTATCAAAATGTTAGCTCTAGCAGAGATTTTTGCAATTCTTTGGATGAAATCCCATGACTGTTCAACCTCTTAACCCTTTAGGCCCTAAGAGTGACCAGCATCAAATTTCTCCTTGTAATATCACTGCTTTATAAAACACAGTGGTCATGAGAATTAAGGATATGATCACACAAGATGAATCTAATTGATACTTGAACAAATTCTCCCCACTACTTCTATTGAAAACGTATAGGGATAACAAAAGAGAATTTGAATTTTGATGTTAGGGTTTAAAGGGTTTAGCAGTACTTTTACTTAGGGTTGCTAGTTTTTCATCTTTTTGGAAAGTGAAATGTCAGGAGTCTTCTTGAATTTATATTTTGCCCATCTTGAGAGCATAACTGGAGGAGGCCTACATTTTCACTTTTCAATAATTTCAACCTTGAAACTTGTTGATTGCTGATATGTTTACTAACCATCTACTTCTTTGAGTGGAAGAGAAGACGAATCCACATTAACATCCATCAAAACCTACAGCAGCACAATTGAAAAGAGAAAAAAAATACAATGTAAGCAGTTAAAACCCTGTTAATATGGATACTGAGGGGGCCATAGAAAGTGACTGTATTAACAGGTTGAAATGAGAAAAAATGTAAGGGCTTTCATTCCCCAGGGGCAAAACAAACTGTCTGTAATAACAAGGTGTCCACATTAAGCGGGCGTCCATTATGGAGGGTTTGACTGTAAGCAACTTAAACGAAATTTGTTTAAAACAAACAGGAACCAAATTAAAGCTACACCATACTTTTCTTAGTCTCCCTCGCAGCCGTTTTTTGGATGTCACACAATGCTCCCCTAAAAGTTCTTTTGGGGGAGCATTGCGTGACATCCAAAAAACGGCTGCGAGGGATACTATACTTTTCTCTGTGTTGTGATGAAGTGGTACACAGAGGTATTTCTCATTCCAGAGAAAGAGATATGATGTTATTTTTATATAATTCAAAAAAGACGCTTGACTTCTTGTACAATGAAAGGCAGGGAGGTGACTAAGAACAAAACACATTTGCAAGAATCTTTTGACACTTTTATCCTCTTGTTGTTGTGAATCTTCATTTCCTAAGATAGTTTCCCATCCTGAATCACCAGGAAGTTCTGTTGTTCTGCAAAGATCCATGTACTTATTATTACTAAATTAAATTTTTTCGTGATATCAGTATATTTTGAGGGCTAAACTGCAGAACAAGCATAATTTTTCTACATTTTTTAGGCAAGGAAAGGTAAGGGTGAGGCAGGTGTGGAAAGCGAAGCCTTCCCCCGTCACATATGTGTCTTGTCTTTTCTTCTTTTTGTGACAAACTTATCTATTAACAATGTGATGATCTTAACTGTAGTTTATCAAGTATTGTAAACTAACTTTCTATAACTCAAGCTCTAACGTCTAAGCTCTAACTATTTATAATGTTATGGAAAATTAAAATGAAATGAAAATGAAAAATGAAAATGCCTGTCTCACCTGCCTTCACTTGTCTGATGTAATTCAAATTATTTAACTTTATTACAGATAATTAACTAAAAGGAAATCATTATTATTCAGCAAACTGTGAATATCCAAAAATGCCCAGCAGTGCAGTGGACAGTAGTTTTGTCTGACTGTGCCCAACACACAAGACAACAACCCCTAAATGAGCCAGTTATTTCCTGAAAGAGGCCATGAAAACCAAATGGTAAAAAGGTATCAGCTCAACTAGCTGTAACATAATCATTTCTTTGTTCAACAAAAATTATTTGCTGACAAGATCCAGCAAGTTCCAGTGATTTTGCTTCAAAATTCATGTGACCACACCCTTCCCTTGACTTCAAAATGCAAACATGACAATAAATTATTAACTCTAGCCCTAACGAGGGTAAAAAGTCATATGATAATAAAATGTTATTATTTCTCAGAAATATTTAAATTGTTTAGTGATGTCAATGAATTTCAAAATAAATTATAATCATAATAGAATTGCATACTTCTGTGGCATAGCACATCTTCTGTCATTTGGCTTCTCATTAGCCTCAACCTGAGAGGATAATGGAAAGTATATGGAGTAAGATTATTCCTGATAGTCAACAGTAGCTTTCTCAAAAATAATAATGTTGAATAGAAGGAGAAGTGAGTCAAGAGATGAACAAAGTTTCATTGTAAAATAAAGGTGGTCTTGAAAAGACTGAGAAGAATTTTTAATTTTACAATTTCTTGGAAAACATGAATTCAGTAACTTAAAAGGTTTTTTGGTTTAAGTCGAAACTAAATTGTAGGAAAACAAAGGCTGCTTAAGCCTGAATCAGCTTCTTAGACTACTTCGTTGGAACAGCTTGGTCCTACAAAACAAGGCTAACCTGGTATTGAAACAATATTGAATCCATATAGTAAATCAATGTAGAATTGATATAGTAGGGGACCTTGATGAATAACCTGGTATTGAATCAATATTGAATCAATATAGTAAAATACCTTGACGTGAGGTTTTACATCATGATTCTTTTCTACATTTGATAAAGCCTGGATAGCTTCTGCATCACCAAGATCATCATCAAAGTCAGCAGTATACTCTGGCATGTCATCATATGCGGCAGGAACATCTAGCAGATATTTTTCTGTTATTTACATGTGTATGCATGACTACACTTAATATGACAACTCAAAAAAAGTTATTAGTATTGGCTGCTGACATATCAGCCAATACTATGGTCAATATATTGGTTGACCATCTGTTGACATGTCATGGGTAATATGACATAAGTTATATTCAATTATCAGACAGGTCAAAATAATGGCGGATGCACGACAGACACTCAATCAACATATTGGATGACATACCAGTTGACATGAGCATCACCAAATGACAATTACATCAGCTAATTGTCAGTCCATATCTAAATAACATCTCTATGTTGGCTACAAGTCCAAAGAATAAGAGCAGAGAGTGTCAACCAATACTCGGCCAAATTGTGCCAAAAGTACACAAGATCCAATTTTACTTGCCAAGAGCAGTTTCATGGTTGTCTTAGTTTCATTATGCAATGAGGACTTGACTGGGCTGCCCATGAGGTAAGTCAACAAGGAAAGTTACTTAACTAGCATGACTAATTTCCAGCCCTGCGAGTGTACACTTAGCCTTAATGATCTGATGACGAAATTCTGTCTTTTCTACCTTCCATCCCTGTATCCATATCTGTCATTTCAAGTTTTTCCTCTTTGATTTTTTCTCCAACCAAGCCACGATACTTTCTTTCTGTTCTGTCACATGGCTCAGTTTTTACAGCTGCCGCTGATCTTATCTTTGCTGTAATGTGACTGGGTTTTGGTGGAGATGTGGGCTCCTCTTTGAAAAGGGGTACTCTTGGGTTAAATGATTCCTGTTGAATGAATTTATTAGCAAAATCACTGGAGGGTGTAATACAGTGAACTTTCTATAAACTTCAGCACTCTGCTTTCAAATGTTATCTGCCTTGCAGAGGGCTTAGGTACGTATGGATAATTAGCGTGAGAAGTAGAAACTGTGCCATTCATCTTATAAGAGACCTTGGAGGTTGTGGGAAGCAGGGGGAAAGGTTTTCATGTCAAACTAAAAAGTATAAACAGAACAAGATGCTTTCGGTCATTATAGGTATAAAGCCAGAACATTTCCCATATTTATTTTCTTCAAAACCAGGTATTACCTGAAGCCTTCTGGGAGTGTAATGATTTGAAGAAGATGTTGGAGTTCTTAAAATGAAAAAAAACAAAGCATCATTAATCTTTAATCTTTTAGAACAGCAAGATAAATCCGCTTTCAAAAGAGCTATTGCATGATAATCATATGCTAGGTGGGATCATTCCCAAAGATAAAGAATTAGTATATACTTTGCGTAGGTGAAGGTGTCACCTTCCTCAGATAAAAACGGAGAGATACAAGAAAACTTTTGTAAATAGACTTATTTTTAAATATAATTTAGTATAGTAATATTCTATCTTATATTACTATTGTATTTTATCGTGTATCTTTTAATACTTTTTCACTGTAACTTAGGATATGTATTTTTATCCTTTGATTGAATAAAGACTATTACTATTATTATTCATTAACCTAAATAAAGGACTTTGAAGGACTGTCACTACGGGTTGGAGGCTGGGAATTTCCCCTGGCCAGTTTTTTCATTAAGAATTCTAGTAGCAGGAGAAAGGTGTAACATTACAGGAGAATATTTTGAAAGAGGCTCCACATCTGAATAAAAACTTGTCATAGGCTACCGAATGTTAGCCGGAGAATTCTGCGTAGGAAACGGAGAATTCTCCAATCTCCGATACCTAAAAAAAACCCTGCCTGACTACTATAAGCTTGACCCTGCCCTTACAAAAATGATCATATCTTATTGCTAGTTTATTGCTATCTTAAAACTAGTTTCAACTATCTAAAATCAACTATCTAAACTATCAAACTATCAACTATCTAAAAACTTGTCATAGGCTACCGAATGTTAGCCGGAGAATTCTGCGTAGGAAACGGAGAATTCTCCAATCTCCGATACCTAAAAAAAACCCTGCCTGACTACTATAAGCTTGACCCTGCAGGGCTACTTTTATAGGAAACAAGAGAAAAATAAAACCAAAAAAAAACTCCCGAGCAGTTCATTTTCCCCCACCCTCACATTGCATATACCTAACACCTTAAAATCTTAGCAACAGCCCTGACTTTGAGGACTCTGAGTTTAAAAGCAAAAAACTATTACCATAACAATAAAAATCAACAAAATTGATTTATCCTTTTACTAGACATGATTCTTAATCTAATTTTCTGCTCAGCTTACTGTCATACCAAAACGACTGAGATCTGTGTTCTCACTGCCTCTTAAATCAATATACTTTAACTTTAACTCAGACAATTATTCTATTTTTTCTGTACCAATAACTAATGTTTACAATACCTTAACACTTGGCCCTTGCCCTTTGACATTTTTACTGGAGCTGGTCTTGGATGCTTAATATGTCAAAAATAACAAAAACAACCATTAAAACTGTGACAAAAGATGGATCGAAACACACCAATCACATTTTAGAGTCTTCAAAGCAGATCACAGCTTAACTGAATGACAGAAAACCAATAGCATCGTGACCTAATTGACCAATCAGGTCAATGAACAGAGTTTAATAACATCAGTTGATGTGAGACAACGATTTCTGTTTGTGTCCATCAACGCGTTCGTGAAGGTGGCCGCGAGTATAACCAACATATCCTAGAACAGAGATCGTCGTCAATTTGTTAACATTATCTTAACGAACATAACTCGGACATACCACCTTTTCTCTCAGAACAATTTCACGTGCTCACTAAAGGTTCTAACAAATTTGATTGCCTAATTAAAGAGATGCTCTTTATAAGAAAACTCAAATCATCCCTAAACGTGCAGGCGGACTCGATTCGCGCAAAGGTATTCACTTGAAGAACTTGTGATCCTTTGTTATTATGCTAATTTGCAGAGACTATAGAAATCAAATCTTCGCATTACTTATTCATTTTGCTTTGAGAATGGTGTCATGATGATACCGAAACGTCGGCTTTTAATGTTAATATTCGCTTGCTTATGTTTTAAGAAATCATTATTGATCAAGAAAATAAGTGAAGGGTACCATTTATCAAAAAACGGTATATGAAAGGGGTACCTTTTCTGTCCAAAATGGTATATAAAAGGGTAAGGGGTTGGACCATGTTACAGACTCCGTCACCCCCCTCCCCCCCACCCCTGTATAAAATTTTGCTCAGTTCTTCTCCTATGGGCGGCCATTATCACCAAAAATACAATCATGTCAAATAGCACAGACAAAATACAAATGGTCTAGTGATGAATTACGAAATGGTTCAAATAATAAAGGAATGATCATTCTTAAAATAAAATAGTCTGGTTGTTTTGTGTGAAATGGTTCACCTAAACTACAAACGATTTGGTCAGATGAGAATTAGGCTGTTTACTGGTACAGCTGTAGATGTTAAAACAATACCGCCAAACAAGAATCACTACGAGCCTCAGCGCTCCGGAAGTTAAAAAATTCGTACCGTCTGGTTGCTATGAAGTGACGTCATCATCCCGTTGAGTATCCATCACCGTAACACTTTTGCGGTCAACTACCGCAGCGCTCGTAAAGTACTTTAATTAAAACCGTGTGCAAAACCCTGTAGGAAGTCTGTTTATTTTTGAGTCGATTAATGCACTGCTGACTTCCACGAGGTCAACTTTTGCATAAATTATCAAACATTATGTTAAGCGGGAAATCTACCTATGGTTCGCGGGAGAAGCAACTTCTATAGCGGCGCAAGACAAATGTTTCGAGAGTCGAGGATGTGCTCACAAACTATTCACTATGCGGCGAAAGGAGATATCACTGGCATGATACCTGCATGTAATGGTAATTTTTATCAATCCAGGTCGCGCCGTGTTCGCTCGAGAATGCTGTGACAACTTCGTTTGGCGGGCTTCTCAATACTTCCAAAACATGTTGTAATCGGTAAGTAGACTTAAGCACTTAGTATCGCCAAGCCATTCGAATCAGTGTATACCCAATTCTTTGTCTGAAGATTCGCGCAAACACATATACCAAGTACATCTGGATAGAAGAGGAAATTGTCTCCCTAAACGCAGCCAGGTTATATTTTGAAGGATGGCGGCACAATTCAACGCGTCTTACAGGTCAGCCCTAATTTATAGTTCGTAAGAGTATAAATGGCGATCTCCCTATTTTCGCTTAAGCTTTCTTTGATAAAACTTCAGTAGAAACAAAACAACGCAGACATGACATTCTCCTGCATGAGACACAGTCGGCTGAAGGAAATATCTGTTTACAAGTCGGGTAAATTGTCCATTCTTGCGCACCGCAAAATCAGCTAAAATCAGTCGCTGGAAACCTGGCATATTATTAAGCCTGAGCGCTTCTAAGAATAACACGTTTAGAACTTCGACTAGTAGAAAAAAAAGGCAGTTGTTCTATATCCTTTCTGGTTCATCCAGGTAGAAGTCCTGGGATATTATTATGCCTGAGCGCTTCTAGGATATATAACACGTTTAGCATTTCAACCCGTAGCCGTAAAAAACAATTAGGTAGTTGTTCTATATCCTTTCTGGTTCATCCAGGTAGAAGTCCTGGCATGATATCATTATGCCTGAGCGCTTCTAGGATATATAACACGTTTAGCATTTCGACCCGTAGCCGTAAAAAAAAATTTAGGCAGTTGTTCTATATCCTTTCTGGTTCATCCAGGTAGAAGTCCTGGCATGATATCATTATGCCTGAGCGCTTCTAGGATATATAACACGTTTAGCATTTCGACCCATAGCCGTAAAAAAAAATTTAGGCAGTTGTTCTATATCCTTTCTGGTTCATCCAGGTAGAAGTCCTGGCATGATATCATTATGCCTGAGCGCTTCTAGGATATATAACACGTTTAGCATTTCGACCCGTAGCCGTAAAAAAAAATTTAGGCAGTTTTTCTATATCCTTTCTGGTTCATCCAGGTAGAAGTCCTGGCATGATATCATTATGCCTGAGCGCTTCTAGGATATATAACACGTTTAGAATTCAACCCGTAGCCGTAAAAAAAAATTTAGGCAGTTGTTCTATATCCTTTCTGGTTCATCCAGGTAGAAGTCCTGGCATGATATCATTATGCCTGAGCGCTTCTAGGATATATAACACGTTTAGCATTTCGACCCGTAGCCGTAAAAAAAATTTAGGCAGTTGTTCTATATCCTTTCTGGTTCATCCAGGTAGAAGTCCTGGCATGATATCATTATGCCTGAGCGCTTCTAGGATATATAACACGTTTAGCATTTCAACCCGTAGCCGTAAAAAAAAATTTAGGCAGTTGTTCTATATCCTTTCTGGTTCATCCAGGTAGAAGTCCTGGCATGTTATTATTATGCCTGAGCGCTTCTAGGATATATAACACGTTTAGCATTTCAACCCGTAAACGTAAAAAAAAAATTAGGCAGTTGTTCTATATCCTTTCTGGTTCATCCAGGTAGAAGTCCTGGCATATTATTATGCCTGAGCGCTTCTAGGATATATAACACGTTTAGCATTTCGACCCGTAGCCGTAAAAAGAAAAAAAATAGGTAGTTGTTCTATATCCTTTCTGGTTCATCCAGGTAGAAGTCCTGGCATATTATTATGCCTGAGCGCTTCTGGGATATATAGTAGCAGTTTGACCCTTAGAAAAAACAAACTCAGCCGTTCATTTTGTAGGAGATATTTAAGCGTTTTTGTCTGTGTTAGCAATGTGATCGACTTTATACGCAGACCTTAATAATATGTTTTTTTCTTTGACGGCACTGAATAATTTTAGCCGAAACTTGAGACGTACATTTGTTGAATGCCGCGCTTTAATTAAATTTCTCGCCCTAGAATGATGACATGATGGCGCGAAAATTGACGCCTCTATCGTATTAGATGCGAAATATGATCAGAGATAAATGGAATAGTGAATGTTACAAGCTTCTGAGTATCCAGCTGAGATAGGGGACTTTTAGTCCCCTATCTCAGCTTGATAAACAAAATTTTTTTGGTTGCTAAGACGGTGCGGCTCGTTATGGGTTTGTTTAAATTATAATCCATTCATATACCATGTGCAAAATGATTGAGCTTGATAACGAATGGTCGGCTTCTCTGTTCGAGATGGTTTGAGTAAAGTAAGAAGTCATCCAAACATTTACAAGTCGTTTGATGCATACGCAAATAATTCAATGTGATGTCGAATGATTGTCAAATGACTGTATAAATAAAGTTATCCTATCTATCCTTCTATCTGAGGGCTGGTCGTTCATTTGATGTGAAGGGGGGGGGGTAGCTATTTTGAGAAAGCTGAGATTATTTTAAAGCTCCCCCCCACCAAATTCATCCTAGCTTTTTAGAAATGACCCCAACTCATTCTCTCTTGCCCCCCATAAATGTTACATTTTGTGAATGTGACTCCCCCCCCCCCTCCCCCGCATATTCTAGCTATAAATCGTGCTGAGGTTCACTGTGTAGTACCTTTTCAAATAAAATGATGACAGACAAATCCTGCTGTTTTATCCAAGACAAAAATATAGACATAAATAACAAAACAGCAAAGAGAAAAGCAACTTGAGGTTTCCTGATATTTCGGAAGTCGTGTGTGAGATTGACCTGCACTTGTGACCATGACGTGTATTCTGTACCTGCCAAATTTCATGTTTCACCTTAATTTGTACCAGATCTGCTGGATTTACTTGATGATTTAAGCCATAAACTTAATCCTTTACCATAGTCTTAAATTTAAACTTAAGTTTAACTTAAGCTACTTAAACATAAGCTTACCTCCTGTTACCTCACAAGACCCGCACCAGATTTTTCAAGACTTCCCCCATGACACGTGCGAGAATTTTTAGTTCATCAATAAAGTCAAGTGTTGACGAGTAAGTAAAAGAACTGCTGAAGCTCAAATCCGAGTTCCAGAGGTCTAATTATGTTACTTTTGATCTAATTTACACACGCGTTCTGTATGGTCAATACTTCGTCGCCATATTGGTTTCGTTTCGTTTCGTTTCGAACCCAGTCTCTCGATTGGCGCGTGCGTCTCGAGAGCGGGCTTTCGCAGTACTCGTAAAACGCGCTCAATGGTCCTCAATAGAGTCAGGAGAAAAATGGTTTTCATGCCTATTACTTGTCCATGAACTTTCGCGATTTATGGGTGAGGTAAATAGTAAATATTACTTCTAACAGTGACAAGTACTCTGAACTGAGTAATGAAACCAGCACAGTGTGGAATGGGAGTGCTGAAACCCATCTGAGATTATGGAACGCAAAATATGGTTCGCGCATGCCCAGGAATCGAATCACGATCTTTAATGTGAAAGTAATCCACGACCCTTGCAATTGTGAGCCTTTAAGTAAAATAGGCAGGCTATCTCTCATTAGCATTGAATTGAACGTATTCCAGGAGCTAGAGTCCGCGGTTCATTCAGTCAGACGGCTAAACCATGATGATTGGTTTGTCGCTGTGGACTTGCTGATATTTCATATTTTGATGATCCCTAATAAGGACGCCCTTGGGTCGAGACCGGGTGATATCTTTGCCCATGGTTAGGTACTGGCCAGGGAAAGCAACTAGATACCTTCTGACCTTTTCCAGTAACGGGGTAGTTCCATCAAAATAATTGTACCATTGCGTGTGATACACGCGCGTTATTTTGATGAGGGCGCCGCGCAAAGAATAAACAAACAAAATAGTATTGGAAATTACCTTCATGAGAGGTGAATAAATTCCATTTTCCGCATTATTTTCAGGAGAACCTTAAGCAGCGACGTTTTTGACCGACGCACGTCAACCGGAAGTGGACTTTTTGCACTCTTGAGCCGTGATTTTGAACAAATTTGGGGGAAAATCGTTTGTTTAAGAGTAAAAACACTTAGCAATTCAAATTTGGTGGTGCCAAGGCCGCATTAAAAAGAAAAAGGCCTACTTCTGGTTGACAAACGTCGCTCAAAAACGTCGCTGCTTAAACACCCTATTAACTTCGAATGTGATGACTATGAATGGGACTCCGATTATGGTAATCACCGGAGTGAGATTGTTATTGTTTTTGATTTGTATGAAGGACACAGGAGCGTGATTTTTGAATAAAAATTCAGGGAAATATAGTGACGTTCATCCCTAAAGGTTTGACAACCAGGTGTAAAAAGAGTACAAAGCGACATATTGAGTTAGGAGAACTGCCCCTGCTGAACCCCAGCCGTAGTTTCATGAAGACAAGATGTAAAAAGCCCAGTTTCTCTAATACGCTTTTCTCTAATATGTTTGCACATCTCGTTTTCCTTACTTTCTGAAAAATATTGAAGGGTTTTTCTCTCCTCTCTACCATTACTGTGGCCTGGCACCGGGAGGCTGAGCCCGCATTACAAGGAACTAAGATGTGGAGAGGGTGTAGATTAAGAAACCATTGATTGACTATAGTTTTATCTCTTACATAAAACAGGCAAATATTGAGAATCACTTTCATTTCATTAATAAGCAATGTAGGATGTATATTTACAGACTGAAGTAATAAAAAATACCAGCAAGTAATGGAAACATTTGACTGAAAACAGGCAAACCAACCAATTAATCCTCTAACCATCATAGCGACGATTAGCTAGAGACGGTTCTATCTCCGGCACACATGTTTCGTACAACTTTAGACAGACACATTTCCAAGGACTTTTTAAGCATTTTTCAAAGACAAATTTCAGTTTTCGAAAACGAAGATTTATTTAATAAATCGACATTGTTTAATCGTCTCCGATCACCCTATTGGCAAAAACACGTCATGGAACCATTTACCTATTTTACTTCTTCGGCCATGATGGATCACGATATTTTTACTACTTTTCCGCAACGAGGCTTTGCAAAATGACGGTGTATGACTCAGTTGCAATTGCATCTGAGGTACAGAAATAGCATTTGAAATAAAGAAACAGAAATAAAATATTGTTCATGCACAAAATGTCTTTACGTTACCCGTGAGTTTTACAGGTTCTTACACCGAGGATGAGCCAAATGTTCCTCGACAAAATAATCTAATTTAACAGAAAAAAGTTCTCTGGCGTAGACAAGGTTGTGAATTTCAAGGACTTTTCAAGACAAGACCTAATAAAGAAATCAGTACTTTTTAACGACCTAAACCGAATTCAAGGACTTCAAGACGACTAGTAAAATTCAAGACGTTTTCAAGATTGTACGAACCATAGGCACAGAAACAGACTTCATTCATTATTTCACTACGATACCCGTCATCTTTGCACGGCCTCTTTGCACGCGCTTTACTGCCATGAGGATTGATCGGATAACAGCAGAGTCACGTAGCATTTCAGGAGGTAAAACGGTCGAGTTTGTTTTTGTCAGCAGCACTATGTCTGTAACACTAGGTTGAAAATTTAACACAAACCTGATCGTGAAGGGTCTAAAGAAAATGAAGCGGACGACGGGAAGGGTTCCTTCACAGGATTCTTGACTGTGAAATAGAGCCTGAGGACATGGTTGAAATGGAATCCCCAATATTACTGCTGTGAACCGTGTCTAAAAAAGACGAATCAAATCATATCGTTGATTTTGAGCTGACAAGCGCTTGTCACGGACTGACTCGCTAAGAAACACGCAATCTTTATAAGTACGAGAGTAGTCCGACTCCCCCTAGAGAGGGGAGCGGGGGAAGTCCCATATTTTGCATACCTTTTATTTGGTTTATTTTTTTCTTGACTTTAGAAGCGGCTCTTTAGCTATATTTCAGTCATAAAGGCTGGTAAATATTCGTATACAGGCAACGGACTACTTTCCTAAAATCTTCAGAAGTCGTTACGTAGCGTGAATTCGTTAATCTGACCCTATCTCTGTTTTCCGATTGCAGATAAATCATATTTATTGATTCACTAATGATATTTCAGGGTTTGGTTTTGTAGCTTTTTTGCCTCATTTTTGTTATCAAGGGTAATCCGGGGGGAGGGGGGTTCCGGCCCGTGAGAGGGGCGTTCCAGGGTATTCCAGGGTGTCCTAAGGGTGTTGCAGACCTCTTCCTGGTTTTACAGATACCCATTGTACTCTGAGCCTACCAGTTTACTACATTTTGTCTTACAATGTAAAACCGTATGGTAGCAGTTAATCTCGTGACTAAACTGTACATACAAAAGTCATGCACAGTTTTCAGTACTGTTTTATTCACAATGGTATCATATAGTGCAGTTCTAATCTGTACATCAATAAATAGTAATGAATATAAAATGCTGTTGGTTTCATTAGAAATTTACTACTGGTTGATATTGGCACTTTGTAAGCTCCACATACAAGTCTGTCTTGCCAAACTCAATTTCCAAGCAGGCTAAGAAATTAACCAAAGTACATGTGATCACTAATAACATGATGTGTTTTCTTTAGATTAATTACCATAACACCAATACCAGTGTCAGCCAGTTCTATCCACATTTATTTCAGTAAATAAAAATAGACTTGCAAACCTAACTTCAACAACTATGACACAATCTTCTTGCCCTCAACAATAACATTGATAACATTTGTACCGGTAACACAAAATTACAGAAGGCTATATGAGGAAATTAATAAAAGTGAAATGGGTTAATTCTACATTGCATGACTGAAACTTTTCACTTGACATGGGACAACAAATATACAATGGTGCAAATGTTTTAGTCATCAAAGCTCATAGTCTGTGCCTCTTCACCACTAAGTGTCATGTGCTCTGTAGTAGCTGCCACACCCCCAGTATAAGGATTGCCACTACCACTATCCAGTCGCAGGTCACTTGACAGTTGGTTGTCTTTGGCAAGTTGTTTAAAATGCTGGTGTAGGGAAAAAAAGGTGCAAACAAAATAAATTTGAATCTGAAGTCATAGAAAAGTAAGGCTTGACTGGCACTGAAATCTTGAACAATGTAAAATTTAATTAATTATATAATTAATAGGAGTTTACGGATTGCTTTTATACCTGTGAGTTCTTGAATTCTGAGAATAGTGTGAACAGCACATGAAGGGCATGGATTCTGTTGTTATGTACAGGAATGCCGAGAATACCTGTCAAAAAGGATTTAAATGAGAACCAGTTCAGTTGAACATTAACCTTTGTCTACTGGCTTCTTATCTAAAGTAATTGATACGAGATCTTAGTCTTGATGTTTCTTAAAATGAATGACATTGTATTCCTAATTTATACGTCTATTTAATAATGGTGGCTTAATGTTTTATTATTCACTTGGACAGTTGATTCAAGTTTTTCACATCACAAAACCACCTGCACCAACACGTGCTACACGTGTTTTTAACTACCTATGCAATCCTTGAGGTGGGAATACTCATTGAAACCCTTGCCCTATTTCAGAAAAAACGTTTCTGGTTTCCCCTTACCCTAATTTCGACCTAAACTGCTGTTTTCAATACATACTGAGTTAAAGACCCTGGTTCCAGAGAGCACTTTAAGACTTGCCCTATTTCAGTTTAAAATGGTTAAAATCTATACTTCATTTCAGATTTGGGGGAAGTCTTGTATGAAAACGACGGAAATGGTCGTCCAAAAATGATATTAGAGTTAAGCCATATTAGAGGGTCACCAATGTGGGTGTAGGTAAGATTTTATTTATTGTAAACTATAGAGGAGACCATATTCCAACAATAATATTATTATAATGTCATTTGTTACTTTTAAGAATTTCTTTTCATGAACAACCTAAAGTGATACCTCCATGGGTAAAAAAAAAAACCCATACCCTTTAGCACTGGCCATTACATAGGATAATGCACCCCTTGCCCACTAGCCCTGGTCTGGATAACTGATACAAGTAGCTTTGTATCCTAATGTGTAATAGCTGCAATCAGTGATAAAATGAGTTGAGACACTTCGCCCTTAAGGGGCTTTTTGACATTTTACTGACTTCAGAAAAAGGAGATATAGCTTTTCCTCCCCCATCCCCTCCATACAATGTTGTGCCACTGTTCGAGCTACCTTTAGAAAACGACAAACACCCCAACTTTGAATGGAAGGAACAGGGGAGGGATGTAGACTCTTTTCTTCTCTGAAGTTACCCTATTTGAGTACAATGTTTCAGTCAACAATTTTGTCACCGGTTGTACACTAAGGCACCCCAATCCCTAGTATTACTTGAATGAATGATTAAAACTTACCACAGACCAAGTCAACATATTGTTTTAAATCAACATCCAGATCAGCTGTTGGAAGCCCAACCTAAAAAGAACTTCAGTTTAGCTTTTAACCCTGGATGGGATTTGCATCATGCATGTTTCTTCTGCTTATTCTTACGTAAGCTCGGATTCCTTTGTTCTTTTCGGGGGGAATATATTACATAACCCCCGAATCAACTGTCTGAAAAGCTGGGTGCGGCATTGATTGTTTGAAGGAAAGAGCGGGGCTAATGAAAAGCTAATTAAAATGCGAGGGGATTATGTATTAATATGCAAGGGGGATAAGTCACTTATCCCCCTTGCATATTATGATATTAATACATAATCCCCTCGCATTTTAATTAGCTTTTCGTAAAGAAAAAAAATCACAAATGTTTATTGGAAATATTAAACACGACGCTATAATTACTAAAATTAAACTTAGCCGCGTTTCTTTTGCGCCACATTCACGGATTTTCTTAGTTGTTGGTTCATCGATTTTCACAGCCAGAACGACAGTTCGAAATTGAACAGCGTCTTTTCTACGGTTCCATGAAAGTGTCGCTGTCATGGTAAGGTGTTCCGTTCTTTAACCAGTCATCCCAAACTAGTGTACTCTATGAAGACATGTAGTTGACCTCTTCGTGTTTTGAGGTATTCTTGCTTCATTCCTCGACTGAATTTCCTTGTGAGTTACAGTAGTGATCCCTCGCCCGGAATCTTCTTTGTATGTAAACATGCAGGTCGGTCGAAAGATCCTCGGTGCGAAAATTGAAATTGTCAACTGCTTGTTCGTTTTCTGCACCCGCAAACTGAACATTCAAATTGTTTTCCGAAAGCTCTTACAGTACCGCCACTGAAGCTGCTTTAGTTTGAGTAATAAACGGCTCTACTTCTGGCTCTGAATCGCTCGACACTGCTAGGCTCTTTAGGCTGTTTCTAGCATTCACTGCGAACAACTAATTTGACATGCGACTTTCAAAAACTAACATAATTAAAAAGCTAAGAAACTTGTGAATGCCACCAGTGCCAGCATGTAACGGTTATCGGCCTGAAGTGAGGGGTTATGTGATTTATTCCTCTCGGGCAACGCACGAGGGGAATAAATCACATATCCCCTCGCTTCAGGCCGATAACCCTTACATAAAGTCATTTTCCCCAGCAGATTGTAAAGAAATCTTGCTAAAGGACAAAGTTACTAAATACCTTATTCAAAAGTTCTTCAAATTCCTCTGGCCACTCTTGCATAAGAAATTCAATATCTGGCATGTTTCTGTTAAAATAAGAAAGAAAAGACCATGTCTAAGCTCATCCTCGCAGACCAAGGGGCAGCTAGTTGGGACGATAGGATGTTTGTGGTGAAAGTTTATTGTTATGGTAAACTTTCACCATGAACATTCTATCGTCCTGACTAGCTGCCCCTGGGTCTCTGAGGATGGTCTAAGCCCTATTATGGGCGTATACTTTATTTAGCAACCTCGCCGAATTTATTAGCTAAAAATGATTTGCATATACTCTTCCCTTACTTTTTTAAGAGAAAGCATTTAACCTACAAAGGGTTCCAGAACCACACAAAGAATTTTTTGAAGTGAACGGAAAGAGTTTTTTAGGCCACAAGGCAGACAAGCAAAGTGGTGATATTAGACAGGATGAAGAACTTTTCAAGAACTTTAGGCCCACTTGTAGATACTCATAGATGTAAAATGCTCTGTTAACATGCACTTGTTCAATACTATGCACTCATTCCTGCACACACACATGTATCTGAGCTGACAAGTTTACAAAGACAGTCTCCTTTAAAATGCAGAAATCCAGTGGTAGTCCTGGAGACTAGTTTGTGAAAAATGCAGATGTCTTTCTGGTTGTCCCTTCTCTTCACCCAAGCTGAGAGAAGTTAATAATTAACCACCACATAACACACACAGTTTCATTTTCCCAAATACCTTTTCAACCCAGTGTTTCTTAATTCAAGTCAAGTAAAATGAAGTGCAATGATAACACTAATCTTAAACAAAATCTCTGCTTTTAGTTAGGAACTCCTCACCTCTGATAATGAACTGCAGGAGAAGGTTTTTGTTGATGAAGTTCTCTGCAAACAAGTCAAAAATTAATATGCAGTGTACAAACTACAACGGTTATGTGTCACCTGTGAAAACTACCATTGATGATTATTTGTCTTTGTAATAATTACATGTAGTACATTATTTCATTAAAATAAAGGTCAGACAATTTATAAACTATGCAAGTTTAAGCTACAATTTATAATAACATTTTATAATAATGTTTGTAATTTAAGTATTGCCGTGTAAGTGTGTAAATTCGCAATTTTTTTTTCTTTTTATTCATTTCTTTATTCCGCGTAATTTTTTGTTTTGTTTTTTACTTGCAATTAAAAAAAAATATAATAATAATAATAATAATAATAATAACAATATTTCTATTAATTATCAAGTACCTAGGCACTTGGGTAATTATTACAAAATGCAGGATTGACCTTTATTGTTTTCACATGGTAATCAATGTATGTGGATAGATTAGTATTAACATATATGATCACACCTGATACTGTCAATCCAGTTGTCCACAGCTTTAGGGTTCTTTTCCGGGTCTTCAATGCTGCGTACTGTCTGTAATATGAACAGATACATTTTGCACATATTATAATAATGAATGAGAAATTATTTCCAGGAGTTTGCCAATAACTTTTCCTGTTACTGTTAACAAAATATCATTTAATATTATTTATTTAATATTAATTTACATACCATAGCTTTCACATTTGTCTGCTTTGAGATGGTTCTGATTGTCATATCCAGAACTAAAAGGAAAGGGGTATTATATATAAATACTTTCAACATGTTGCTAAAAAGTGCGACTGCACCTTCTACATTATATTCCAAGGCACCACAAGAGTTGTATTCCTCTTCACCTCACAGGAAGGGATAAAATGCCTGCATGGGAGGCGAAACTGTGTGTGTCCCATAGCCTTGGGCTAGTGGCTTTAATGACTAGGCTACAGGAATTCAAAGATTAGTTTAGATTGCTCAAAATTTCTTAATGCTTTGATTCCAGCTAAACCAGGCATTGTCAAAACATTTTCAGCTTGATTTACACAAACATCACGATTCCCTATTTGCTATACAACGTATCCGTCAGAAAAATGGTTCGCAACGTATTCTGAACTGGCTCTGAGTACAATTATGCACAATTTCATTGTTTAGATCTTGACTTGTGATTAGCTAATTTCAAAATTTGTCCCAGAATTTTGTCCGGGTGGCCTTTGTTTGTGTATAGCCGCACTGTAATTAATTATTGTTAATATTGCTTGTCAGAATTAAATTTTGTTTTTGGGCTAGTATATGTGAAACTGACTTTCATTGCAACCTGAAATCAACGGAAATTTACAAGAGTGAGTGCTTCAAGTGAGTCGAGATAATGCAAGTAGGGTTTGAGTTTGCTTTGTAACCAACACTTTTGTTGATGGTGTTATTGTGAATGTATCGCTGGCGCATGAATAGCCTCTGCTTTCTCACAGTACCTGTGGGATCTGATTGCTTTGCAATAGGCTCGTCCAGTACAACCAACCCTAAAGTCTCAGGTTTACCATCTGGACGAGTTACCTGACAAAGTGATAAACAAAACACCATCATTAGATAATACTTTATATGTTATTGATATCTCATTTTTGTGGGAATATTCAGTGAAGGGTTTCTGAGTGGGGTATTTTCCAAATGGGACCTTGTATCTGCAGCAACTGATGAGTGAAGGTTTAAGGCTACTACATGTATGTAAAAACAAAAAAAAAAATTGATTTTAACTTCTTCAATTCTACCATATGAAAAAACACTTATACCTTCAAGAATGCATCAATGTCTCCAACAGCAGGAATAAAATCTCGATTAAATGGCTTTAGCTTGTGCTCCACATCAATTGTTTGAGGTGTATACCTTAGGAGTGATAGAAGAACACAGATGATGCAAATTATAATCCACATAGAAATCACTGGAGAGCCTTCTCTGTATAAATATGTGTGGAGGTTCCAGTTAACTTTTCTTTATTTTCAGGGGCCCCGCTTCCTACTGTTCTGACTGTTGAGCCTTAACAATCCTTATAAAAGAAAAATAAATAACTACGTACCTTGTAATGTACCGGAAAAGATCCTTAATTTCTTGGCTGACGTGAAGGTGTTCATAATCACTTGGATCATAGGCCCTGGAAGAATAACAATACTATTCATTTCGAGAAAGAAAGCTAGACTGGTTGCAATTAACCAGACAATCAATCCTTCCTGTAATAAGGGTAAATTGTTAGGTGTCTGCATAATTACACAGGTGTCAATTAACCAGAGGTGGAGGTTGTGTAGAGTTTTGCATCTTTGTGAACAAATGGGAACATGTTTGCATGGGTGTCTGCTAACAGGATGGATCCAGCTTGTATGTTAGAAATAATAAAGATCATAAAAGGGTGGTTGATTGATTCATAAAAAAATGCTGTACCCCTCTAGAGCAGTTCCATGGGCATCTTCGTCACCATCATCATCCTCTGAGCTGTCACTCTGATCATCTCCTTCACCATCATCATCATCATGACTTGTTTGTGGTCTACCGGGTGCTTCTTTGCCTCCTGGTTCTTGTGGCCACATGCAAGCATCACCCCCAGGGACATCCTAAAGAATACATGTATTATCAATGGAAAGTCCTATCTGAATCTCTCCAAATTAAGAGCGACGGTCAGGAAATATCGAACATTGGGTGGCAAGAACGTGATATATTATACTTTTGCACAGCACTTGTTTCACTTTTCAGCTTATACAACAAGGAATATGACATTTGTGGCATGCCTGTTTTGGTTCATGGCTTATAGAACAAGAAATACTACTGTTGGAGTGTG
>CALNXK010000271.1:517500-527963 GCA_942486035.1 Porites lobata
AAAATGTTGGCATCTAATTCGGCTTTAGTTCGTTAGCACGCGTACTATGGCTATGTTATATGTATGTTGGTATTTTACTCGGTCTCAGTACGTTAGTACGCTTACTACAACCATGTTTTATGTATGTTAGTATTTTATTCGGTCTCAGTGCGTTAGTACGCTTAGTACGAACACGTTCCTATGTATGTTGGAATTTTATTCGGTCTTAGTACGTTAGTACGCTTAGTACGGACATGTTCCTGTGTATGTTGGTATTCTATTCGGTCTTAGTACGTTAGTACGCTTAGTACGGACATGTTCCTGTGTATGTTGGTATTCTATTCGGTCTTAGTACGTTAGGACGCTTAGTACGGACATGTTCCTATGTATGTTGGTATTTCATTAACTAGTTGCGGCAACGACCAATTGATTCAGTTTTCAAATAATCGATTCATTAATGATATCTATGAGAGATACAAACAAAAAGCAAACCCCCTGAAACCTCGACGTGGGCTACAATTGTATGCTCTACTCAGGCACCAAACCTTGTCAGTAATAGCTCCTATTTTCCTCACGTCAAGCCTTGAACTTGTATGCGAAATTCGCAGAGTTCCTATTTTTGTCCGTGTCTTCTTTATCCTCAGTATCCGAAATTTACACCTCAAATTAAATAGAAGGAAATATTTAAAGGAAAAGCCGGTCTTCTAACATGGCAAAGTTGTCACGTCCCTCGCTCATGGACGTGCGTAACATCACGATTCATCTGCCATTCATTGACAACTGGGTTGTTCGCTTCATTGACTACGACAGCTTACAATCAAGTCTTCAGCCATAGTGTCGTCAACTGGTGAAATACTTTGCTCATAAATTGTGTTTCTTAATTGCTCATGTACTACATCGATCGATAATTCTCTCTTTGAGTTCACGAAGCGAGAGTCCGTAATAGCGCCAGAGTTTCTTTAAGTCAAACATCTGTAATTTGTTTTGCCGGGAATTTAGCTGCTGTCCGTATTATCGGGGTGTCCGCAAGGCGAGAGTTGACTGTACCTATATGGCTTATATAAGGAAGTACATCCCCCCCCCCCCGAGTTTCGCTTAAGATCCCTTGCCCTTACAAGTATACCATACAGAAGTTACTTTTTTGTAAGCGATCTAGCCGCATTTTTCTACACTGGCTTTAAAGGTCCGTTCTCAGGAATTAGGTAAGAAAAAAAATCCTCTGGCACACAGGGTAACATTTTTCATGAATTTGAAGGAACGCTATCGAGAGTTTCTATTAACAGGTGGTTTGAATTTTAAGAAATACAGAATACCAGATCGGACAGAGCGGTTGAAATCGAGCCTGGAACTACACTTTACTAATTCCCTGCTATACGGGGCTTTTAACAAACTACTTGGCCCGAAAAGCGGGGAAATTAGGTGTTGTAACACCAACCCGATGTTAAATTCTCGCTAAGTCCTGGGGCCGGGGGCCGGAGTTTCCAATGACTGCAGCATAAACTTAAAGAAACGAAGCTGGTGACTAACCTTTTCCTGTTCAATCTATGTTTTTAGATGATGATTAATTTAACTGTAACCCACAGATAAGAACTTGCCTGATCTCGTTTGGCCAACCTGGTTCTTATACTGTTGGGTAATAAAAAGCAAATTTCTACCAGCAGGTTATGAAGGCACTAGGTTCCTACACGCGGGTTTTTACTGTATTAAAACTAACTCAGTATCACCAACTCGAAAATCCTCGGTAATGGAGACTTACAAATCAAGGCTGCTGAGCGTATTTGATTATCTCTGACGGACAGAAAAATAGAACTGTTCACACAAACACTGAAAGTCTTACTAAATATTTAATAAATAAACTTTCACAAAAAATAGGTGTGTGATGACTAACCTGCTCCTGCTCATGCGCTGATTCAGGTGATGAATCAGAAGAGAGGTCAGAGTACTCAGTCTTCCAGTCGTCCTCTGATGGCCATTCATGTTCAGGTTTGGGGTTTCCTTTATTATCCTGCAACAAAATACAAAATAATACTTAAAACCACCAATCTCCCTTTAATAAAGTGTGGACGTGTACACATTTTCAAAACCTTCATTTTAAGTACAATGCGATTACAGTGACCAACGAAAAACAATTGTTAATATGAAAACAACTTTGACACGATTAACTAAGTTCAAAACAAGCCGCACGTGCCGAAAGCAAAGATCAACAGTCAAAACTTGGCCTATATAAAAAAAGGCAGTCTGTGACTGCATGTGGCTACTGTTTCAGTTTTGTAGAATATAATAAAAAGGAATGAAAATTGTAGGAAACGATAGAAATTCAGATTGTTTATCCATAAATATGCTATCTTTGCTCTAGAAGGTATGTATTTAAAAAACATCAACAACAAAATAAACACGAAAACAAAAAAAAAAATGAGAAAGACAGAAGGAAAAAAAGAAAGGGTACTGAGCAGGATTCGAACCCGGCACCTTGTCAAAAATTATACGAGCACATGAGTTAATGTGTCAACAACAACTGACAAACTATTTTTAGGCGTCTTTACAGTTATTTGTTGAGAGAAATTTTCCTACCGAAAATTCTGACTTCTCGGCGGAAGAAAGAGAAACAGAACAGGGAGGAGGGAGATATCGATGAAAAGGTAATTCAGTGGCTTTTGGAGTGATGATAAGGGACCTAAGGGATGTGGGGTTGGACCCTCTCTCCGGCGTTGCGTGACATAGGGAGGGAGAGGGGGGCCAGAACTGCACTAGACACACGGTGGTTACGCCTTCTTTGTGTGGTATGTTGGTGTAGAGGCGAAGCGCTTGAAGGTCAAAAAACGACCTTACGACTAAGTTCAAGAAACGAGTGTTACCCGTCGCCAATTTTTAAACCAAGTTTAGGGAGGAGGGAGATTTACCCCCCCCTGTACCTCTCCCCTCTCAGCGGGATTGGAAAGAGAAACATTATCTTTATCAACGCGCACGTACAAGAAATTCGCATTCAAAATAATAGAATCAAAATCAACACTTGCAAATCCTTTTCTTTTCTTTTGAAAATGTATTCAGAAACACAAAATTCGCAGATCACAGTGTATTCTTTGCGGGCGGGAATTTGTTACGTAATAAAACAAAAGGCGGAAAATGTCATCACGTGAAACATCATCCGAGGTAGATTTAACCAATCAGCTGCCGCCACGTCACTAGGCTTTGAATGACATCGTTTGTTGTTTTTGTAGTTTGTTCAGTTCGCTCTTCAACGGCAAACTGTTCAGGATGAACTCAAAATTTAATAAGAAAACATCAAGGAAATGATACCGGCAAAAGACAGGGATTTATCTCTTTTTACTCAGGAATATGCTAAGGAGTTGTTCGAAGCTCAAGGAAACATCATTTATTAGGATATTTCACGAAAGCCCAAAGCTACGCACGATTTGATTTGTATAGCTAGTGTTCTTGGAAAGTTGAAAACAAACTTATGCTATTTACGCGATGAAAATCTTGCAATGGACACTTATGCTATACAGTGGAGAACAGCGAAGTGTTAACCTGTAAGGAAAATTTTTGGGTGTTGCTTTCAACCGTTGTCTCGGAGATACAATTTTTTTCTGTGGGTTGTTATTTCAAAACCAACACTTCACCGAACTGCAAGGACCAGTATTTACCAAAAGAAACGCTCAAGAACTAACAAAGCAACAGCTATAAAAAGACTTGTCTGTTTTCGGGACTTTCAAAAGAACTTCCCTAGACTTAAACTGTTTTGTAGGAAGCCCTGGACGATAAATGTGAAACTGTGAGTTCAATGTGTTTACTCTTCATTTTTTTAATACCAAACTAAGCTCATTTGTTTGAATTGAACATGAACTGAACATCTTTCAATTGCTTTTATGATTGTTGTTTGTTACTTTATGAAAAGGTATGAATTAAAAATTGATTTAGAAATTAATACTGTGGAAATTATGTGCTTTTGTTTTTGCTAAAAGTTCTTGTTTTCACCCGATAATATCATCTTATGGCTGCTTAAAGATACGAAATTTCTCTTCTTGTGTTCAACTCCATGTTTTAATATCAGCTACAGTTACTTGTTCTAAACGTTCTCAGTTAAAACATTTTATGGAGTTAGTTTAATCAGTTGAAAAGAAATGAATTTGAAATGATATTTTGAATCTGCTAAAGTTTGTGATTTGATTTCAAAAGCAAATCTCGTGTTTTGTCGAGTATAAAATGACAAAGAAAAGGAAAATGGCCAAAGGCAAGAGCTGAGTAGAAATAAACTGTAAACAAAGAATAAAAAGAAACAAATTGCGATAAAATTGGAAAACTTACGTGGTAGTCTGTCCCAAGTACAGTGATGTTTCCGTGCTGCTTTACAGCTGATGCGAGATTCATCACCTGCTGTGGAGTCATCTTCACACCTCTAAGGTTCAGTTCCTCCAGGTGAGGAGCGCTGCTGAGATGTTTAATTATGGTGTCGACTCCTGCACCCAGAAGAGGATTGTCTGACATGTAGAGCAACTTCAAGTTTGGAAGATCTTGTTCAAATACTCTGTTGATGAACTCCACGGCAGGTGATGATGTTACACTGATACCATGGAGTGTTAACCACTCCAGTTTTGTGTTGAGATCCTCCTCATCAGAGACTCTGTTACCTCAGCATCAAACACTTCACCGTCTTTACCCCAAACCCATACCACGTGTGGAGCGGTGATAAACAGCATCATCTCCATCATCAGTTCCACTTCTGACCTGTTGACATAAGCTATAATCCACCGAACCCTGGAGAGACCATGACGCTTCGAACAACAGCTGCTGCTGTTCTCTTCACTTGACTCATCACCATTCATGTTTGTCTTCTTTGTTGTCTCTTCTAAACTAACTAACGTCTTTACCATTTTAAAAGGAAAAGGAATGCTAGCATCTGTACTATTTACAATATGAGTAAAATAAAGGTGAGTGTTGTTTTCTTCTTTCATTAAGAAAAAAACTCGTTTACTCTACGCCATGGAAATACAGTCAAATATTCTGATGCTTTCTGTTTTCCTGTTCTACTAACTATAACAGCCTTTAATTGCTGTGTTAAACAAATTAAATTATTATAACTTTGCTTTGTATACTGGCCGCTGTCAGAGAAAAATATGTACAAAAAGTGAAGCAGTAGTTTTAACAAAATTTTCCTTTGCTGCAATATTCAGCTGCTCAGGATTTAAAATGAACAAAACACCTCCTAGATTAGACAGAAGTGGGGAAAAGTTCTGTTCTTGTATCTGCTGAACAGCAGAAGAATAACTGTGTACATAGAGTTAAAAAGATTTCTTTGTGTTTCTGACAAATCTTCGACTGACGGTGCTTGGTTGTCGAAGCTGTACTCTCCGTCTTCCTTCGCCGCCATTCCCAACAGATGAATCAAGATCTCACGCGCGGCTTCTTCTGACATTTCAGCAACAAATTTAAAAAACTTCCTTCAACTTGAAGATCTTTTCAACTGAGTCGACTTTGAAAAGGGAATTGTTTTTACTTTCTTGAGACAACAGTTCTTCTTTTAGAAATAAAAAGCCAAAAACTCCTGCAGGGATTTGTGAATGAAGTGCACGGCTTTGCACGGGTTAAGAGCGGACATGTTTAGCAGCTGAAACAACCCGGCCTCGATCAGTTTCTCAGTCAAAACGTAATCCGGCAGTTTACTGAGAGGAAAATAAAGTAAATCTTGTAGCAGTGCGTCAAAGGCTAGTTCTCCTACTTTACAGAGTTCTTCTTTGTGATCGTCAACTTTTTCCGCCCGCTTTTTTTTGTTTTTCTGACATATGATTAAACATAGTCTGCAAAAACTGAAAATATATCATCGGCCGTGATGAAGGCAGTCCTCGACAGTCTTTTTCTTTCCAAACCAACAACAACATTAAAAAGCAAAATAGGTATTTTTGCTACATCTTCCAGGTCTTGTTGCTTCAAGTATTCAAAAACTCTATAATATCTTGAACATCTTTCAAGAATCTACCGGCGAACTCTACTTGTCCCTTAAGGTCAAAACCGTCGATCTCAAATTGAGCATCGCTGGAACTTTTCAGTCCCTCTCCTTTCATGTCTCTAGATGTTATAACAACACAGCAATCCCTCAACTGCTTTTCTCCCAGATTTTAAGAACAGGTGATTGGCTTGCTGCGCTGTGTACGTATTCATCGTAGCCGTCCAAAAATAAGCAACACGTTTCCTTGGTGGCGACGAACGTAATCGTACAGGTTGTCAGTGGAAATCGGGCCATCACTCGCGAGAAGATTAGCATTCCTCAGAATGGCTGGAACATCGTTAAGGTTACAAACATCGCGTAATTTGGCCAAGAGTACGAGAACAAATCTTTGAAATTTTCCTTTAAATCTGTGCTGAGAACAGCCAAATATACCTTTCAGCTTAAAAAGGTTCTTGCCGATACCTGGTCGTCCGAAGTAATAAATCTGCTTAGGCGTATGTTGAAGTCTTCCGCCGTCAACAATGTCGGTGTAGTGTTTACGTTCCTTCTGTGTTACTAGGTTGGGATCCTTCTCATCCATAAGCCAAGATAACTGGCTGTAAACATTGTCAATGTCAACGGCGGAGCTTTGGTCCCACGGAACGATTTTGACTTTGCTGGAGGCTTCATAAAGTGATCGCAGCTGTTTCTGGCACTTCTCGAGGCAGAGAGAATCTGTTAAAGAAAATTTTAAGTTCCTTTTGTTAAAGAATTGTTCGTTTATAACTTGATATCTTAACAGGTGAGGAAAGTTAAAAGGGTGGTAGTTGACGCACAAAATATAGGCCCTCATTTATATAAACTGATCAGATCACCAAATATAAATAAAATTTCCATATTCAAAAACAAATTATCCTCAACTCATGATACACCAAAAGAAATGTAAGTAACAGTGCATATAGATATCAGGGCTCTAAAACACCAGAATATAGTGTAGGAATATAAATACAACGGTCAACGTAGAAGTAATGCTCTTTTTTAATTGAGTTTATTAATTGAATTGAATTTATTAATTCATTTATCTATTCTATTTTCTTCTTTTCACCTGCTTACACACTGACTTTAATTTGATGAGGAGCTAACTAGAAAATCTAACAGTTTATCTAGCTTCCCCAGCTCGCACTTATTATTTCTCTTACATTATAAAGTTATAACCTAGCACAAATTTCAGTTATGTAAAGTTAACAATGTAATTTCACCGAGCTAAATATAGAATTATTAATTATTGAAATTACAATTCTGGGCCCAGTTGTTCGAAGGCCGGTTAGCGCTAACCTAGGGTTAAATTTTAACCTGGGATTCTTTTTCCTTTTATCAAAAGCACTCTCCCGAATAATTTTCTCTATTCTTTTTAGAGTATCCAATCATCAAATTGTACGTAAAGAGAATAAAACTGAATTTGATTTTTAAGCTCTCAAATCTGAGTTCAAATTTCACACTAACCCTGAGTTATCTTAACCCAGCTTCGAACAACCCGGCCCTGAATATGGCGGGATGGGCAACCTTGGCCGAGTAACATGTAGATGTAAATATCTTTGAAGACTGCATCAGTAAAGCAAGTGTAAAGGGGCGTTACCCCACAAAGAGAGGTTCAGAGAGGAGACACCGCCAATAGAGGGCTACCTCTCCAAAGCCGTTAGTGACGTTTGTGGTTGAGTGGTAAAAATAATTCCTGTTTTTTATGACTTGCCTCGAGGACGGTTAACGCAGGTTAAAAATACCTTAGCAAAAATTCTAACAGAAAGATTGAATGAAAGAAAAAAGAATTTGACGCTTGAAGTATCACATCATACTTCTTCTTTGCTACTTATTATTGAAATATAAATAAACAACTACTACAATAAAGATAATTTTATATTGCAATATAACAAACGACAAAAGTCATTTTCATATTAAAATAAGCGTTTTTTAATCTTCTGTATGTCTACCACTTCCGTTTTATATTTAGATATAATAGTACCTGGTAACTCCTCCTTAGTGGCCACAGAGCTAGAGGGCTGCTTCCTTGCTGACAGGTCTGTCAGTTAAACAAAATAGAAAAGAAATTGAAGTGAGACATTTAAAACAACAGTTATTCAAAAGTATTTGGGGAAAATGTTTATCAATCTGACATCTTAGGTTCTGGGTCTCAATAAAAAGCACTGAGCAGCTTGTCTTGGGACCGGAAGCTTACATCTTAGCTTTTACATGATTGTGGGTGATACTGACATTTTAATTCACTAAATGATGTCTGGTTGCAGTGTGGACAGTTTTAGACAATAAATTTATCTTTTAAACTTGGTTATGCAGGATTTCTGCTGCACACTAAGTTGATTCTGAATGGCATCTAGTAAGCAGTTGCAGTTCTAAAACATTTTCAAAACAGGAAGAAAAAAATATTTCTTGGGCCTTTCAAAACCACAGCAATCAACCAATCAGAGGGTAGATTTCTAGAATGATCGAAAACCAGAAAATAAAGCCAGCAGAGCAGAGAGTTTCTTTTTATGGGTTAGGGTTCAGGGCTGTCACTATGGTTTCAAGTTTCAGAGCAGGGAATAGAACATCCTGAAATTCTTTTCGGTCCTATTTCCCTTTTATTTCCTATGAATAAAGTAGCCAGGGTCATGCTCATAGCAGCCAGGGAAATCCACACCTCCTGGCCCTTACTGACAGCCCTGTAATGTTATTGCTAATGTCCTCAGGGAGGGGGGAAGGAGGAGGAGAAGGAGATACCACCCTATTAAACAACTGAGGTGCTAGTCAAAACAAAAAAATTCAATCTCGCTTTGTGGGCATGGAAGAAATTCATTTTAACCCCTATGAGGTACCAAAAGGAGAAGGAGATACTCCCCTTTAAGAAAAGCCGGGATGCTTTACAAAAATGGGGTGCAAAGAAAGTCATTTTACAGCTTGCGGTTTGGGCAAGTTGAAGCTAGCATTTACTAGCCCAGACGTCATTTCAACTAGCCTCAAAAAGCTTTTTTGACGAACAGAATTACTTTCACAGTTCTTCTGTGATTCAAATTCCTCAAAAAACATCAATTGCCAGTCGGGCAAGTCAAAAACAGAATTCACCAGCCCGATAGCAAAATCCACTAGCCCCGGGCAATCGGACATACTTTCTTTGCATGCTGAAAAGACAGGGGTGCTTATCAAAAAATAAATAAAATAAATAAAACAAAAAAGCATCCCTGGAAGGTAGCAGAATCTTGGTCTGTGGGTATGGCAGAAATTCACTTTAACCCCTGGAGATAACAAAAGAGGAAATAACCCCGCTATAAAAATAAACAGGCTGCTTAAAAACAAACAAACAAACAAACAAACAAAAAAAAACCCGGGGTTTTGTAAAAAAAAAAATCAAAAGTAACTCCTAGAAAGTAACAGAATCTAGCTTTTGTGGATGTAGAAGAAATTCATTTAGTGCCTCAGAGGCACAAGTAACCTAACGGATATCACTGAAGCTCTAATAATTAGACCCTTGTTTAATTAAACAAGGGTCATTTTAGACTTAAGGTCCCCTAAGTATGCACTAGAATTCCAAAACACTTCCAAATTCAAAACATGTCTCACAATTCAAAACACTTCCCAGAATCCAAAAACGCCTTGTCAGAATCCAAAGCATGTCCCAGAATCCAGAAACACTTGCCAGAATCCAAAACAAGTCCCAGCCTGAGATAACAGCCGACATTTTGCAACGCCACCACTGGTTTCCCTGCCGCGACGTTCGAGAAACGAGCGCAGAATTCCATACTGATGACGCGTCACTACCCAGATCTGGGCAGGAGAATGATTGGTCGTGCTGTTGGAAATTTGATTCAACCAATCAGAAGCACTACCCAGATCAGGTAGTGACGCGTCATCAGTATGGAATTTCTGCGCTCGTTTCTCAGACGTCATTTTGCAGGAAAACCAGTGGTAGCGTCGCGAAATGTCGGCTGTTTTCTCAAACTAAACACATCCAGAATCCAAAACACGTCCAGGATGCCTTTGGATTCTTGGACGTGGTTTGGTTTTGGGGAAGTGTTTTTGAATTCTGGGAAGTGTTTCTGGGTTCTGAGACGTGTTTTGGATTCTGGGAAGTGTTTTTAGGTTCTGGGACGTGTTTTGATTCTGGGAAGTGTTTTTGGATTCTCAGAAGTGTTTTCGAGCCACCGTAGCTCTCAAATCACCAACACAGCAATTCACTCACTGAGCGCTGTTTGCCGTGAAAATGCGCGGTCGTCACCTTTAGTTCGGATTGCTCAAAATTTTCTTTACTGCTGGCTTTGATTTACCACACCCAGACCAGCGTTGTCAAAACATTTTCAGCTTGATTTACAAAAAACGTCACGATTCCTTATGTTTTATATCTTTTAGAAAAAATGGTTCGCAACATATTTTGAACTGGCTCCAGTACAAAATTGTGCACAACTTCATTGTTTTAGAGCTCGACTTGTGATTGGCTAATTTCAAAATTTGTCTCAAAATTTTTCGGTGGCCTCGGGCTCGGTTCGTGTTAGTGCACACCCTGTAAAACCACTAA
>CALNXK010000272.1:0-2500 GCA_942486035.1 Porites lobata
CAGATGTCTGCTTTGGTTTCGTCTTGATGTCATTTATGTCTCACTCAAAAAACAGGTGGCTTGAAAAAATTAACTCCTGCAATGCGAAAAAAAAAAATTACGTTCCACGCTTATTGTCAGTTATTGTCATCACCTCATATTCCCACGTAATGGTACAGTAATTTATTACATGCATACATTTTTTGTGGCGGCCGAGGTAGAAAATACGAATGAAATCTTCCTTAATCTTGTTACACAAATTTCTTCCTTGTCTATTAAAACCGTGCAGGTTTTTTTCTCAAACAAAGAAATAAGTAAAATGAAATAAAAGTGACCTATTCAGCCTAAAGTGTCACGAGTGTCGTGTATCTGACCGAACGATAGTAATCTATGCAGGATTTGCGCGCCAAAACCATTCAAACCAATTTTACGCCTCATTCTGCATGTCCACCTACTTCAGTCATTTCAGTTTTGTAATGTATAATTTTCATGTAATTTTTTTTTTATAGCAAATCGTCTTTGCGTCATTCGAATGCACGTTTCTTTTGATACTTACCCTGCATGCCACAGGAACGGCAATTGTATGAGCGGCAGCCCTGCGCCTGGAGCGATGTCTTTCGCCAGGAGCTTCTCGCTCATTTAACCTTTGCTCAATCCTTTGCAGGACTTGTGTTTGATTTCTTCTAGCTGCCTCGTGTTCTCGCCGCAGCTTCTCATTTTCTGCGGCGAGTTTTCGGTTACTTTGGATTAGTTCCTCTAGTAGCACAACACAATCTTCAGCCGATTGACCTTCCATAGCGAACCGACTTCTACTACAAGCTTTCTCGCTGTACAGTCAGCTGTACAATAACAATTATAAATTCCGAGAAAAAAAAAGTATTGATGCAAGCCGTAAGCGCTAAAGATCTAGCCTTTTGAAACCGACAAACGAACTCTCAACAGTTGAAGAAGAAGGAGTTTAGAGGATTTGCCCGCTATTATTCGAATATTTTTATATTTGGTCCCCTGTTGCGCCAGCGCCTCGCTCTGATCTTCTGTCGCTGACCAGTAACACAATGGCTCAAACTGGCGTCACTGGCAGGAGATCGGCGGGAAAATCACAGTATTAAACGTCGTTGAAAGCGTGTGGGCTTGTAATTTTGGAATCAAAAGGTAATTTTTACGTAGTTCTATTTATCGTTAATGTATAAATAGCGATGCATGTTTAATACTTCCAGAAAAAAAAACCTACAGAGCGATTTATTTAAGCTGACATCGATTTTCTCTCAGTATAAGCTCTACCATCAATAAGGTTATTCATATGCATCTGGTAAGTAGAAAACGCTCAAGCGTACACAAAATTTACCTAGAAAAGCGAGTTGCGTTTCTCTTGTACTCACTCATCACTTTCTCATATCAGGGGTATGTTCTTGGAGAGCCTATACTCGAAAAACAGTAATTATTTCACCGTCACCAAAACAAAGGCAGGTTCCCAGAGGCCACCAGGCAGGACCAGGTGCTGATCATGTGAGATTTTATTGCTTATGGTGCAGAATGCAAGTGACGGCTTTTTGTCAGATCTTTGAGTTTCTGCACCCTTTCCAGTGAACACATATTAAGCAGCAGATTTTGTGTTACTTGAATGACATGGTGCTTTCAATGACAGTGGCTATTGCTTTCTATCTAGAGATTTAACAATTGTGATGCGAGATTTTATTGTTTATGGTGCAGAATGCGAGTGGCGGCTTTTTGTCAGATCTTTGAGTTTCTGCACCCTTTCCAGTGAACACGTATTAAGCAGCAGATTTTGTGTTACTTGAATAACATGGTGCTTTCAATGACAGTGGCCATAGCTTTCTAGAAATTTAACAATTACGATGTGAGATTTTATTTTTTATGGTGCAGAATGCGAGTGACGGCTTTTTGTCAGATCTTTGCGTTTCTGCACCCTTTCCAGTGAACACATATTAAGCAGCAGATTTTGTGTCCCTTATATGAATGACATGGTGCTTTCAACGACTGTGATGTGAGATTTTATTGCTTATGGTGCGGAATGCAAGTGACGGCTTTTTGTCAGATCTTTGAGTTTCTGCACCCTTTCCAGTGAACACATATTAAGCAGCAGATTTTGTGTTACTTGAATGACATGGTGCTTTCAATGACAGTGGCTATTGCTTTCTAGAGATTTAACAATTGTGATGCGAGATTTTATTGCTTATGGTGCAGAATGCGAGTGGTGGCTTTTAGTCAGATCTTTGAGTTTCTGCACCCTTTCCAGTGAACACGTATTAAGCAGCAGATTTTGTGTTACTTGAATAACATGGTGCTTTCAATGACAGTGGCCATAGCTTTCTAGAAATTTAACAATTACGATGTGAGATTTTATTGTTTATGGTGCAGAATGCGAGTGAGGGCTTTTTGTCAGACTTTGAGTTTCTGCACCCTTTCCAGTGAACACATAATAAGCAGCAGATTTTGTGTTCCTTATATGAATGACATGGTGCTTTCAATGACTGTGATGTGAGATTTTATTGCTTATGGT
>CALNXK010000272.1:7500-45000 GCA_942486035.1 Porites lobata
ATCAGAGCAGAGGAAAACGTAGTCCTCGCCTTAAATTGGGAATTGCATTATTATATTTTGATTTCATCAAATTATTGACAAATTGACCGGATGAGATGGAACAATGTTATACGGTTTGATTTTGGACCAATTAGAAAGAATAGAATTTGGATATTTTACATATAATAATCTAACAAACAAATATAGTCTAGTGACAAAATAAATAGCCCATGTTCGATATATTAACATTTTTTTCAGTCTGTTAATTGTCCCATTCGCAAGACCTGGGTCCCATATTAAGGTCTTACACTATCCACAGGGCTCATGCCGTTTTTGCGCAGCTTTTCTATAGGCTCTAATGTCTTAGTAATATTTGTTTTCTTAAGAGTCCTTTATAGTCAACGACTTAAGAACACTTAAGTATAAAAAAATCAAAGCAAACTGTTTTAAAACTCGTGGTCCCGGAGAGGACTTTTCTTTGACCTATCATTTTATCGACGTTACTTCTAAACCGCGAAACCACAATAAAAATCGATAAAAGCCGAGAAAGTACCGATTTGAACTATGAAAAAGGACAATTTCGCTTGTCCTATGGTTCTAAATTTTGAAAGGCTATGACTTATGTACGTCCTTTCACTGTGATTTTACGAAAACGTTTATTTCATTTTTGCCCTTTTTACCAATGGACAACAATTTAAAACTTATGGGTGAAAAAGCAAACACCAAGTCGACTCAAGCCGGAAAGGAACTTTGAGGGTCTGAATGGGGGGTCCACTTGTCGGTTGTCGGTTAAAATTCAGTCACTTTGTCGGTAGTCAGTTAAAATTTCGATCTTTGTCGGTTGTCGGTAAATCTCAGTTAATAATTAAAAATGCATGTTAATTATTGTTGTTTGTTTTAAAATTTACCTAGTTTTAAGACTTTGAGTCCCATATAACGTGTAAAACTTGTAACTTGAAATATTTGTCTGATGTTTTTTAAATTCGAATACTCTTGTGTTTTTTTTGTTTTTTTGTCGACCGGAACACGGCTACGGTGGCGTTCGATTGTGACTTTTTCGACCTTTTGGAAAAAACTCACTATACTTTTATGATTCCACTCATGGCTGGACAGACAACGTGGTTGAAATATTACAGCGGGAGGTTTCGTGGGCTCGAGTACCGGAAATTGTTCTGCAAAATGATCCAGCGCTCTCCCGGCCAAAAAGAAAGAAGATGACAGGAAATTCTATAATTACAGTCCACTCCCGATAACTCGAACCCTCGCTAACTTGAACCTCGCGCTAACTCGAACCACAATCGATAACCCCTGGATTTCCGTCATACATTCACTGTAATTTTACCCTCGGTAACTCGAACCCTCGATAACTTGAACTCCCGCTAACTCGAAACAATTTCCGTTTCCCCTCAGGTCATTTTCTATAATATACTACTACATCAGAAATTTCTGCCATTTGATTGGCTTAGAGCAGTGGTATTTCAGCTTAATTTGAAATACCTACATGTGAAAATTACAAACCTTTTGAGGGTAGTAGTATAAACAACTAATAGCATGATTTGTACGTGATATTTGGCCTAAATACCACTTGTGATATTTCAAAATTGTCTCAAATTTCACTCGCCTAACGGCTCGTGAAATTACGTATAACAATTTCGAAATATCACTCGTGCACTCGTGGTATTTATGTCAAATATCACTACAAATCATGCTATTACCTATACTAATTTTACCATCGATAACTGGAACCATGTTTTGAGTCCTTAAAAGGTCGGGGAAAAGCCGTCTACGGGCGTCCGAAACATTGAATTTTGGATTTCCTTTTGACGTGTTGTAGGAGTATAGTTTACTTGTGGAGGCTGCTGTTGATTGTCACAGGCTAACGTGAAGCAGCTTTTCTTCTCAAAACAGTAAAACGCATGCTCTATTTAGGCTATGTTTTGTTACGTTACGTTCTGATTTATAATCTAGAAGTATCTTTCAATTTTCACTTAACATTTCTACAATTAAATGGGATTAAAATGTTCGCTGTGCAGTAAAAACTGCCTTTTACCTTACTCTCGGCTATTTTCTTCGGAATCCCGATAACTCGAACTCCTGATAACTCGAACCTTTTTTCGATTTCCCTTGAAGGTTCGAGTTATCGGGAGCCAACTGTACCTGTAATGTGGTTACTTCGCAAGCAAGAAAAAATACAAAAAGCTCTTCTGATCTCTTCTTTCTGAAAACAAATATCGATATTGGCGGTCCATGTCGGTAGTCGGTTAATTTTTTTTTCTGTCGGTAGTCAGTAATTTTTTTTCTCGTTTTGTCGGTAGTCGGTAGTATTTTTCACCCTTTGTCCCTGGTCGGTTAACCCCATTCACACTCTCAACTTTGGTTTGAGAGACTCAAACATCAAAAGGCAAACTAGTACGACAGCGTTAGCTAATAAGGAAACTTAAGATGGCTAGACTGGATATTTTTACAAGGGATACTTCTTAAGTTTGATTATTATTCATTCAAAATATTTCCCTAATTCTGATTGGCTAAAAGCACACACATAATTCACCATAACCAGTTACTGATGACCAAATTTGGAAGAATTTTGAGTTTAACGAGGAAATGACGTCAAAAATGCAGCCCTCTACAGGTTAATGCACCGTTAACCGAGAAGACCTGGGGACGAGGTTGAGTTGTTTTCGTTGTGAAATCTAAAATGGCGGACACTTCACTTTTTTCAAGAGTAAGAACTACAGCTGGAACTAGGCAAAATAATGGCTAAAACATAGCAAAAACAGACACTGGGCTGCTATTTGGAGAATATTCGCGGAGCTGGACAAACCTGAACGCACACTATCGAAGATAAACTTAACGTCGATGCAAGTAAGCATGTTTTAGCTATGTTTTTAAACTAGGAATTATTTTGAATGACTAATAAAGCAATTAATGAATTCGGCTTTCGTGGGATATGAAGAATTAAGCAGATCTCGGAGGGTGTTATCCAGATGGCAATAACTTTAGCGTCACTTTTCATCATGTGAGACGCAGAAATAGATCTCTTTGCAATAGTTTATTTGCATTAATTATGTTTCGTTTTTGCAATACCTGTTTTCAGTCAACTTATTTAGCTTTATTTTCATTGGTACGGAGACCCCTGAACATGACAGGAAAGCAATTGAGGATCCTTCTGAATGCAAATTAGAACAGCTACTACGTACTGCAAATCAAGACGGATATTACAAATTATTACAAAATCGTCCAAAGACGTTCTCTAAACTTAAGGCAAAACTACGTTAAAGCTTGTTTGAAGAAAAAGATGGCCTTTCACCGCACCATAGGGATCAATGGGAATCTGAAAAAAATTATCCATGTTGCCTGTACTGATCATACAGATCGTGCCCTAAAGTTTTTAATATTTAATTCACACCTGGCATGGACTGAGGAATGATAGTAAAAACTATCAGTTTTCAGGGAAAGGAAAAAATAATACAATTCTTTTCCAGTACAAAAACAAAAACGTCTAATACTTCATGCTTGTTTAAATTCTAGGAAACTACTTAAAAGAGTTGACTACAATAATTAATGTGGAAAATGAAGTAAGGAAAAAGAAATACTTTAATTTGGTTTGAAACAAAAAGTTTCAATTAGAAATTTCGTCTATACCTCGGAATCGCCGTTTCAAGAGCATCTGACTTATGTAGGGACCTTAACTACGACGGCGATGGCAAGGAGAACGCCTAAAATACAAAAGGCTTGAGTGAGCAAAACGACAGTTCTGGCGGCACGTGCATCAAGCTTTTCTTTACATTTCTTCGTTGTCCTTACACAACTACAACGTGGAATAGTCAATTTTTTTTAGTTGACGGGCTTAAGAACTGGAACGACAAGGCGATAAATTTATTTACTATTTCTCTCTGAAACGGGGCCTCCAATATTCAGTTCCAACCTAACACATGTCAACGTACTTTCAATTCACTGGGCGACTTGGTATGACGGCGAAAAAGTTTCATTGGACGCGAAGTCTATTTTTCAGCGACGTATTCATTGGCGTCTCTGTTTTCGGATAGTAAGGTCTCTATTGGATTGTATTCTCATCGTCCTTTGTATTGGTTCTTGTACCCTCCTTAAACACCAGTACTTCCAAACTATGATTTGAGAAAAACCGCCAGGGATTTGCAGTCCCCAAAACTGCCGCCTGCAATGCCTGACACAATCCGCTATCAAAGGCAGTTCTGCCAACTAATATTAAGATCTATGTCCTTCAAAAATGATCAAGTGGAAGGCTCTACTCGGTTACTTTTCCGCTTAAAAAAAACCACCTGACTGATAAGCCTTTTAAACTCTTTCTTTATGTCTCTTTTGAAAAAAGCATAACACATTGGGTTAATGGCCGAGTTTAAAACCAATACAGGAATTTTGTATTGATCATCTTTACAGGATGCTTTTGTGTCGGATAGTACTACTAAACTACAACGTAAGTATATTCCGTAGCACACAACAAACACTCCTATCACAATACCCATCATTATTACTGCAGACTTCTCGTTATGGGTTTTGAAAGATATCCGTCCAAGGGTGCATGCTGACCGATCTTGTTTCCTTACATGAATTAACATTGACACAAAACAGAGTATCTGCAGAACGCATGGAACGATTTCCATGGAAATCATTAAAACCACAACTGCAACGATACTGGTCAGAGGAGTCTCACAGCAAAGCCGAAGTGCGGTCTTGAACGCAACCAACGTAAATGACGCTATCCAACAGGAAGTTATCACTTGAATAACACGAGATCGACTCATAAAAGTTAAGTACTTAAAAGGCTTTACGATGGCGATATAACGGTCGAGCACCAGAGAACACAAGTTTAAAACAGACAAGTAGCTAAACAGCCACCTTACGACATCTTTCCATGAAAGAAAAACCTGAGGCCAGTCACAGGTGCTTGTAACGTCGCATGCGAACAAAGAAGGAACAACGCTCAAACCAACACAGAAATCCGCTACTGCAAGTGAAACAATAGACGCGTTGGTTTTGGTGCGGAGATTTCGTCTGCTGCAGACGAGGAAGATTATAAATCCATTTCCAGTGATGGCAAGAAACGAAAGAACCCATCCAAGAATCCAAAACCAGGTCTCCATCCGTACTTATTAACTACAGATAAAAGAAAAATATCCTCTTCGCAAAAATGTCAGGAGGTTGTGAGCTATTCTCTGGCAGATGTATGTTACTATACAGAAGTCCTTTTTATTGTCCTACTTTGTCATAAACTTGGTAATTTCTAATAATTATGTGTTTTGCATGCGCAGTAGGTAACTGACCGAGCTATAATAACACAGTTGGTAGGAAAATGAGGATAGTTGCGTGCTGTAATTGAAAGCCAATGGGCGCTTCCAATACAACAAAAATTCCGGTTAAAATGTTGGAAATTCTGCCTGCCCAGTGGAACTACATCGAGTTGACCCGACCAAATGGTTATTGTTCCTACAAAAGAGCCGTATTTGAGACAACAATTTTGTCAAATGGAAAGGGACACTCCAACATTGCCGATCTTAATCTAAATAGCTCTGATCTGACTGGATCTTTATTTAAATTCTCTTTACAACTAAACCAGTCTGGCCTGTCAGTTCTAACAGATGGAATTAACCGAAACCTTAGCTGATTAAAAAAAATGTACCTTCTCTTTAGCCTAAATTTCGGCCGACATATTTCTTACAAATTGCGACAGGTCTACAACAAATTACAACAAAGGTGCATTAATAATTAAAAAGGCCGGCCATTGGGCATGCAACGATTTTAATATCGTTCCAGCCACAAGCAACTCGTCGCTCCAGTTGGGCTTCCTTAGCAACCAATATTAATTTCTTTGTCATGATTTCTGCGGAATTTAAAGGAAAATTAGCCTCACGTTCGTGTAACCGGGGCGAAAAAGGTGACACATTTGATAGCTACCTTTTCTTTCTCCATAACAAGTCATTTTACACTTTACACGATTTTATCATTTTAACTTCAGTCACACCATCAGGACTGAGCTGAAATAGACTTGCACGGAAAGATTACAAAACTACTACATTTCCTTGTGTTTTTCTCAACAAGGAAATTACTTCATATAACAATAATATCGAACAGTTAATCTTTCAGTTCGGTTTGGGTAAATTCTAGGAATCTATCGCCGTTAACAGAGTTGATTACGAAGACTATTGAGCGAACAACCTCAGTGCGGAGGAAAATTGGCGCCAAGCCTTATGAGGTCACCGAACCTCGAACTTTTGAACTTTTCAATCTTGTTTTCTCTCGTCAAATTGGTATCCAGAGTGTGAGCATCCGTTTCAGTCTGAAATTAACAAACTGATGGTCATAACCGATGATTCCGCTGTACAAAGCGCACGGCTATTAAGCCTGGGTTCCAAACTATATCCAAGCAACAAGCAGCACATGCTCACGCTACCTTTGTTACTCGATTGATGCAGCGTCGTGCTCGAGTATGCCAAAATCGAGCAAGTGAAGCAAAGCGGGCTTTGGTAGCGTGGTATGAACACAAAGTTATACTCTCATGACGTGAAACTAAAAAGTTCCATCCAATAAGAACTTGCGTCTCACACCACCTGTGAACCTTGGTCCTAAGTCCTAATTCCCTCGCATTTTGTATTCTCTGAGGGTCCAAAGGTTCTTGTTTTCTCTCCTAATGCGCCTTTTTTTCCACATTTCAATTCGCTTTGAGTATAAGCCTCACACATTTATCAGTCTTTTACTGAATTGCTTAAGCCTTTCTCACTCGTTCATTAAAGACTTGCATCCTACAATAATGAGTTACGCACGTCCGTGGTAGGCTTTAGTTTACTTTGTTATTTTCTTTAAAACACAGCGCCAACGCAGATGCATCCCATAGCAAACAAGACACACTCCTATCACAAGACCCATCATCATTACAGCAGACTTCTCGTGGAGGATTTTAAACGACATCTGATGGTTAAAACGTAACTGTTTTGCTAAGGTGCGTGCTGACCGATCATGCCTGCGTACGTGAAATATCATTGATGCAAAGCAGAGTGTTAACAGAACACATGGAAGAAACTCGGACATTATTGTCAGCCAAATAAGAGGGACAGGGACAGGTATTGTTTTGAAATAAAACATATAAATAGAGGATATTACACAGTAGCGCGAAGATATGAATTTTATTTTCGAGTGACAAAACAATATTTTACGAACGAGCGCAGCGAGTGACTAAAATATTGTTTTTGCCACGAGAAAATAAAATTCATATCTTCAAGCCGCCGAGTAATGTTCTTTTTATTATATAGACAAAAAGACATCGATAAAATAATAGAGGGAAATGACAGAAATTACGTCATCGATAAACTCACGTGTGAGATTATGGAAAATAAACCACTCGGGTCCCTGATGTAGTTTTTATGAATTTTACGAGTGCAATATTTTCCAGTAAAACACTCGTGTCTATATAATAAAGGGTAATCTTTAGCACGTAAAAACTAACTGGTATAACCCAAGAGAAGAAAATAATTCGGATAATTCGACAGCGAGTCTGAAAGTAATGTATTTTAGAGGATGAACGATGGCAATAAAACGATCCAGTACTAAGACGCATACGTTTACAACAGACTTGTTACTAAGCAACCACCTTATAATATTCACCCAACAGGGGCACCCAACGAGGATATAGTTCAAAACCAATTAACATAGCATTGTTGAACGTATTTTAGTATTTAAACGGTAGATATAGGCATATTTTTATCCCCTAAAAACTTTTCATCTGTTCGGATTTCCTAGCTGAAAGTCTAGTGAGTCGAAAATTATAGGGCTCAAAACTTACCTTTTCGAAAATTTCAGTCAGGAAAAGGCTCCCGAAAATTCTAGGTGGCCTTTTTTAGGGTGAATATCCGTTTAAAATGGGTAATTATACCATTTTGTAGATGTTCGAAAATCCTAGGAGAGGCAGGCAAGCAAGAAATTTTACAACAAATGTTCCGAAACTTCTAGTTCTCAAATCGTCTTCCGAACAGATATTTGCCCGAAAGTTGCCGTTGGGTGCCCCTGACCCAAGATGACCAAGATAGCAAATAATGAGGCCAGTCGCAGGTGTTTGTAATATCGCAGAAGAACAGAGAAGGAATAAAGCTCAAACCAACACAGAAATCCACTACTGCAAGTGAAACAATAAAACTAATAAACGCGTTGGTTTTGGTGCGGAGATCTCGTCTGCTGCAAACGAGGAAGATTGTAAATCCATTTCCAATGATGGTTAGAAATGAAAGAAACCAACTAAGAATCTTGAACCAGGTCTCCATCTTAACTGTTAAAGGAAGTTCTTGTCAACTATGCTGATTAACTAAAAAACTGAGTATTATAATTTACATCTTTTCATGAATTTGAGGGTCACATTTACTAATACCCGTAAATGATTTTACAGACGCCCGCGGCGTTTATTTAATTTTAGGGGTCCAATGGCCAAGAGGGGGGCGTTTAATAGATGTAGGGAGTTTAAAAGAGGAAAGCGTTTGAAGCTCAGTTAAACTAGTATGCTATGGGCGAAAATTCAGTATCAAGAGAGTTAACTGTAAATAGCAGAATATCTGGTCACTCCAACTATTGATACGTCTTAAGGTCTTCAAGCGATCGTATCCCTCTTCCAAATCTCCGACTTTGATCGATGTCAGAATATTTCGGATCACCATATGTTGTCATTATTAGTTTATCCTTATTTTGAGCTTGCCATTGAACAAGATACATCGTTAAGCAAGAAACTGAACCGGCAAATTGAATGATTTTACTCCTTTTTGCCGTTTCCTAGCGTTTCAGAGTAATTGCCGGGGGGGTGTCTATTAGACAGGGGGCGCTATTAGAGAGGGACGTCTAATACAAACTGCCTGACATCTTAATTATAAGAGGGGCGTTCATTAGACAAAGGGCTTTATTTGAGAGTGGGCGCCCATAACATCATTTACGGAGCGTGTTTCTTATTAGTTCTTTAAATCGTCCTTATTGTAATAATTGCACTGTATTATAACTTCCAATATTTTTGACACTATTTGTAATTAGCCATGATGTCGTATTTTGTAATTATCTTTTTTTTAATAAACGGTAGGAAGAGAGAAAATGTGGACTGTCACATGGCAATAGTGCAGACATCTGTCAATTAAACGATAGAAAGCGTCAGTCACGTGTGTTACCAATGATCTCAATTCATTGTTAATTTGGTTCGCTAAATATTGCTACGTTAATGTATTCCTCATTGCGACAGTTCTTTATTTGAAACTACGACAGGTGTTACAAATTACGGCAAAAGTTGGGGAGCAAATTATTAAAAGAAGTGTTTTTTAGTTCCTGTTATCCAGTTAGAAGCGAGAAGGTAAAATTGCATATCAAAAATTAAAAACTATACATTTATCAGGAGCGTAGCAAGCGTAGCTACCTGTACGCACGCACGGTACGCACGTGCTTACCTGAAAAAGTCGAGGGTGGAAAAAATAATTATAAAATAAGATACGAAAACGAATAAGGAAAAAAAAAGCAAAGGATAAGATAGGTAAAATATAACTATTTTACGTTCACAGTTTGGCTCAATTCATTTAACAACGGATTGTTTAATTTTTAGTTTTAATTACTCCCAAATGTCGGCTTCCTTTGGTGGACCAAATATTTAATAAATATAAATGATATATTTTAAGCCTTAAGTTAGGAAAAGCGATTGACGTGCTTCAGTCCATAAATACGAAAAGAAGATAAAGATTCTTTTCAGTTTACACAGTCACGTCATTTCATACAGCTATTTCGAGAACGGTTGTCGGAAGTGCACGCGACAATCCCAAAAGGTATTGTGGGTGGCTTTGAGGGCACTGTTCTTCAAAGAAATTTGAAAGAATGGTACGGGAGGCCACGGACATATTTTTGCGAGTACTAAAGGAAAGCAACAAAAGTAGGTTCGACAGCTTCAGTCGTTACGAACAGTGTATTGATCATATCCCATATTACCTTTCGGGATTGTCGCATGCGCATTTCTTCCGACAACCTTTCTCGAAACAGCTGTATACAGTAAGAACGCTTCGACTTACAGTAATCTCACCTCTTGGGACATTGGGCAGGGGGGTGGCCGGGATAAGGGCATTTGGAGAATTGTGCGTACCTCCGAAAAAATCCTGGTTACGCCCCTGTTCATATGAAATGCAACATGAAATCACCTGATGGTTAAAACGTAACTGTTCTGCTAAGGTGCGTGCTGGCTGATCATGCCCGCGTGCGTGAAAAATATCATTGATACAAAGCAGAGTATTAACAGAGCACATGGAAGTAACTCGAAGAGGATATTACACTCAGCCATATAAAGGGGACAAAACATGGTTAGGAACTGTGTAGCGCTGATAAGTTGATTACAATTAAAATTTGTCTTTGTGTTCTTAGCGCTAAAATGTCTGAAAAGCCAGACGTTTCGGGACTACTGTCCCTTCATTAGTGGAAGATGCCGTTACACTGAACGCGCGTCATTTTATTCAAATGTGACAACATTTGAAGCACGCGCTGGAAGAGTTCGCTCCAATAACATTGAAGTCAATGTTTATGCCGCGCGGCTGTAGAGTTTTGCATTTAAAAATTAGGCGGCCCTCCGCTCTACGTCTGTCCCTGGTGTTGTGAAGACCCGCTCGAACAACAGCTACCATCATATTATCAGTTGTGTGACCGGGGGTGGAAAAATATTTAGCAACGGGTAGGTCAGCTTTCTTTGAGACAGATCTGAGGTGTTCGCAGAACCTGTCCCCAAGCCTACGTCCGGTTTCGCCAACGTACGACAGAGTGCATGCCCGACAAGTTATGATATACACGAGGTTACTTGACGTGCATGAGAACCTCTGCCGTATGGTCAGAGGTCCACCGGGGGTGTTGATCTGGGAGGCTGGGTTGGTATGGGCACAGGTCTTGCATCGTGGACGACGGCAGGGAAAAGTTCCATTTGGTTCATCCTCAGTGTTTGCGCCGGATTGAAGGTTGCTGCTGACCAAGGAATCACGCAGGTTGGTGTCGCGGCGGTATGCACCGAGTACTCGCGAGTTATCAAACAGTTCCTTAGTTTCAGGGTCAGATTTTAAAAGGTCGAAGTTTCTTGATAGGATGTTCTTTACATGGTGGTTTATGGGGTTGTATGTTAAGATTAAGGGGATGACTTCTCTGTTGGATTGTCCGTCGTTAGGTGGTCGTAAGGCTGTATCTCGGGGGACAGTGTCAACGTGTTGAAGGGCTCTATCTACAACCGCTAGTGTATAATCACATTGCAGGAAGAATGATGCCATTTCTTTGCTTTTGGTCTTGTAGTCGTTCTCATCACTACATATTCGTCTGAGGCGTAGAAACTGGCTGTAGGGGACCGAGTTCTTGCATCGGACGGGATGTGACGGAGTGTATGTGATATATGAGTGTGAGTCGGTTTCTTTGTAATGGATGGAAGTAGTTAGTCCTTGGGGTGTTGGTTTCAGCAGGAGATCTAGAAAAGGCAGTTGATTGTCACTGATGGCCCAAGTGAATTTAAGGCTTGGATGAAAGTTGTTGATAAATTCAGCAAAGTTGTCAAGTTCGTTTTTGCTGCAGGAAGCTGCACCTGCGATGTCGTCAAAATATCGTTTGTAGAGGTCAGGCTTCTTTCCGGGATACTGTTGGAAGATTTGTTATTCGACGTGGCCGACGAACAGACAACCGTAGTTCGGTCCTAGCCTACTGCCCATTGCTACACCACCCGTTTGTTGGAAGTAATCTCCGTTGAAACTAAAGCTGTTAAGTGTAAGGAACAGCTCAGCAAGGCGTACTAAAGTATGTGAAGGTGGTTCCTTTACTGGCCGCTTTTTTAAGAAATGTCGCATGGCCAAAAGGCCATCGTTGTTGGGTATTACTGTATATAGTGACTTGATGTTCATAGTGAACACGAAGCGATCAGGGCCAGTAGTAGGATAGCGAAAGCACTGTGCAATGTCGAGCATATGGTTGGTGTCTTTGACGTAGCTGGGTAAACTGCGAACTAAGGGGGAAGTGATCTGGTCGAGGTAAGTTGCAAGGAGTTCAGTGGGGCAGTTGCATGCCGATACGATAGGTCTCCCTGGGTTTCCTGGCTTATATATCTTGGGAAGGAGGTAAAACCTGGAAGTACGAGGGTGATATACGATAAGATTGGAAGCTGAGGCAGGGAGTTCACCCTTTGCGATGGCGTCTTCAACAACCGAAACTACTTCCGCTTGATGTTCCATTGTCAGGTCATGATCCACACGTTGGTAAAAATTGGTGTCAGAGAGTTGCCGCTCAGCTTCCTGTATGTAAAGGGCACGATCCCAAACTACAACGGCTCCACCCTTATTGGCGGGTTTGATTGCTATGTCAGTTCGTTGCTTTAGAGCGACGAGGGCGTTTAGTTCCTCGCGAGACAAATTCATTTTGGGGACGCGTTGCTGGAAATTGAGTTGGCCTACTTCTTTGCGACATTTGGTAATGTAATATTCAAAAGCAGCAAATCTTCCTGGGGGTGGGGTCCATGTGGATGTTTTGGGTTGCAAGGGTTGGAAGCTGCCGTTAACCCGGTTGGATGTATGAGGCTGGTCAATATTCTCGTTTTGTTCTTTCTCCGTTTCCTTTATGTGGAAATGAGCTTTCAAGTGAAGATGACGGTAAAAGCTCTCGCAGTCCGCTTTAGCTGTATATTCGTCACCGCGGGGCCGCGTTGGAATAAAGGAGAGGCCTCTGCTGAGAAGGGATCTCTCGTTCTCAGTGAGAGTGAGATTTTCAGGGATAGTGACCACGAGTCTGCTGTTAGGGGGGTCAGCGACCTCGTTAAATTGCGTTGCTGTGAGTCCCAGTTCAAGCAACTTAACCCCTTTGGCCCCAAGGGGACACCCATTGTTTTGAAATACTGAACACACAAAGGATAACTTTTAGCGCATTAAATCTAACTGTTAGAACCCAGAGACGAAAACTCATAGACAAGTTACTAAACAAACATCTTGTACAATTCACCCAAGATCGCAAATGCTTAATAGACCATTCGCAGGTGTTTGTAATGTCGCTCAAACCAACACAGAAATCGGCCATGACAAGTGAAACAATAAACGCATTGGTTTTCGTGCGGAGATTTCTTCTGCTGCAAACGAGGAAGATTGTAAATCCATTTCCAGTTATGCTCAGTAATGAAAGAAACCAGCTAAGAAACCAATACCAGGTATCCATCTGTTTTAACTTAAAGGAAGTTCTTATCAACTATAGATTACTAGAAATACGTGTATCGCAGAACGTTGCGAGGGTTGGTGGAGAGGCCCATTAAAAGTCAGGGATGGTAGGGCGGGAGAGAACTGGAGTAAATTGTTACTGACTTGGGGGCTTGAGGGAAGGCGAGTCCTACTATTGGAAGGTGAGATGTACTAAATCTTCTTTTGGTTAAAGAAAATTTGAACCCAGCACTCTGGTTGTAAAAAAAATTTTCTGGGATTTACATAGGGTTGCTGTTGTTAGGAGAGGTTAGCCAATGTTGCATACGTCTCGTACCCTCCAACATAATTATGTAATTATAATCAAAAGCAAATGGGTGTGATCCCCCGTGGATAACTGCAGGCTAAATAATATGCAATTGCATTTGCTTAATAAAAGCTAACTCATGCCATCTGCAATAACAAGTATAAGAATTCTTTTTGAAGTGTGTCAGTCGTATTGAGAGGGATAAAATGGTCGGAGATAATTAATGCTGCAGTGAAAGAAACAAGTTAACGCCATTAATTATAAAGTGAACCACAGAAATGAGAGTGTTTCGGCTTCAAGAAAGTGTAATCTCACATGTGTTGCGTGTTTGTTTCGACTTTCCGACTCATGTTACATGTTATGCGTGCCAGTCTCGACTTAGGACTTAAAGAAAGCGTGTACTGTCGCAATTTGTAACTAGTAATAGTTGACACTACAGCTGCCCCCGTTCTTTATATTGTCGGTCAATAGTATTCTTGCTCGTTGTGTAGCTCTTTGAAATATACCGATTCATAATGAAGATTTTCACACATACTCCACACAATAGGTGATTCCATACAATAGGTGAGATAAATACAGGAAACGCAAGGTTTCATGCACAGTTTCAGCTCGATTTACACAGCTTTGATCAAAACATTTTCAGTTTCGAGAATAGTTTATTCTAAACCATAAGAAAAGATTTAATTAAAAGTTGAATTATTCACTATTTCTCTTTCCCTTTTTACATTCAGTTCATTTTATTTGCGGGAAAGTAAGCCTTAGAAATTAACAGGACGTTTGATCGATTCACGCTAGCGCATTCTAGTCTTATTTGAAACTTAATAACGGAAGAACATCTGTGAGCAGGGAATAAGTCAGCACAGATTTTGATTGTCGGCGAATTTCTGTAAATGTCCATCAGTCTGCTAGAGATAAGCTAGCCGTTGTTCACTCGTCTTGCTTGTTTGGGGCTGAGTTTTATTCCGGTCAAAGAGAGAGAAAGATTGTCTGGTAAGGTTTCCAATATAAATGTGATCAAAGATTTGTGAACTCGTGTCTGGCAAACTCTCCAAGCCTTTAATAGGGTATCATTTTTTACCTTGTCGGCCTTGTGTATCGATCTTTGGTTTGATCCTTAGATGAGGTAACTCAAATAGTAATGGATGGTTTATTCCACCCTTTCCTTTCTTTTGTGGAAAAACGGTAGACCTGAAGAAGAATTGCAAGGTGTTAATTACGAGTTGTATATACGTACTGAAGGGAATTTTTTTACTATCCCCACGGTATTTCCTTTAGAGGACTCCATATAGAAAAAATTGTTTTAAGATGGAATGAGTAATCCTTTTGTTCCTGTATGGGACCAAATCAAGTGAGAATAATAGAGCAAATGGCCAGCCGGCTCAGTGTAAGACCCTAAGTAAGTTTTATAAAAACAGATACATGCAAGGTGATTGGCCAGCGACTAATTGGATTTTGTGTTTATGACATGCTTCTGTTGTGGTTCGACAGTTTGCCACTGGTGACGTTTTTTTTTTATTTGCAGTAAACGTTTTGAATCTTGAGGCCTCGTTTGATTAAGTTGGCCCAAAATATGGAAGCCACTATTACTTCTTTAAGATTGCGCGTTAGACAAGGACGGTGCACCACGTGTTGTGTCGACCTGTTATAAGATCTAGCAGGAAAGCTTGAACTTTCCTGGTGTCCTTATTCGAATGGCGTAGGATGAATGTTAAGATTTGTGGAAATTAAATGCTTTTTAATAATGGCTCGTTTGTGTCTAGTGTGTCTAGATCCTGTACTCTGACAATGCCCTGTCCAGAGGCACATCCCCGTATTGGCCATATAAGGAAGTACACCCGTCGGGTAACCATTGAATGCAAAACACCTAGTACAATAGCAAGGTTTAAGAATACAGCATTTCGTAAGTCACATAACTAATCAACATTAATTTTAAAAAAATGTTTAGGACTGTGAATAAAGTTAAATGGTTTGAATGAACGGAGATGTTACGTGCTAGCAGACGTCATCATCTTTGTTTATGAAGTACCATGCATATTTTGACATTATATTAATGTTTACGAAGTAAGTCGAATCACTCTCAAATTATTATTACAAAGTGCGATGGAATTAATACAATTTGCGACAGCTTAGTTTATTACAAAGTGTGATGGACTGTTATTACAAATTGCGACAGCTTTTTTATTACAAAGTGCGACACGGTCTATTACAAAGCGCGAGGATTATTACAAATTGCGACAGTAAAAACGTGTTATGTTACATGTGCAGCCGATGGACTCCATCGGACGACTTTCCACCCCTTCTCAAACTATTGCAATTGTTTACACTTCCGGTTTCATCTTATGGCTAGACTTCCGGTAATTCAAGTGGACTCGACTGTACTTCCGGTTTCATTTTTCGAACAGACTCCATGGGACTCCAGGCTTTGCCCACTGGAATCTAGTCGAGAGTATTGGACATGTGTAGCAGTTGCTACTACTTAACTCACAAGCTCAACAATGAGGGTCCCCACTGTAGGGTTCTTCAATCCTGTAATCCCGACCCAAAATTTCGTGTAATCCCGTAGCCCCGAGGGTTATTTCCGGCATTCTAACTCTCACGCATACTTTCCATCCCGAATCTTGTCCGATTTTGCTTTAAAATCCCGAATCCCGAGCAAATAAGGGAAATCCCGGATCCCGAAAAACCTATCAGAGACCCTCAACAGTGATCTTACCCGATTCATGCAGAGTATTTCTTTTTTTAACAGTGCGCCAAAAGTGAAACAAAGGCTCTACTAGGAGGATGTGGACATAAATTTGAATTATACTCTTACGATGTCATACTAAAAAGTTCCATGTGATGTGACTTTTGCCTCCCTCATGACTGGGTGAATCTTGATAGTCCTTTCCCTAGTATTTTAAATTCTCTTAGCGTACAAATGTTCTTGTTTTCTTTCCTCATACGCCATTTTCCAAATTTCAATTCGCTTTCAGTCCAAGAGTCACAGATTTATCAGTCTCTTCTCAAGCCTTTCACCGTCTTAAAAGACCTACATCCTACAACAACGAGTTACGCGTACGCTCGTAAAATGGTAGGCTTTTGTTAACATTACTAATATTTTCTTTAATTAAAACACAGCTCCAACAAGTCTTTTAAACTCTTTCTTTATGTCTCTTTTGAAAAAGGCATAAACCAGAGGGTTAATGACTGAGTTTAAAACCAAGAAAGGAATTTTGTAGTTTTCATCATTACATGAGGTGGTGTGGAATAGTGTAAAACTGCAACGCAGATACATCCCATAGCAAACAAGAAACACTCCTATGACAAGACCCATCATTATTACTGCAGACCTAGGCCTCTCGTGATGGATTTTAAACGACATCTGATGGTTAAAACGTAACTGCTTTGCTACGATGCGTGCTGACCGACCTTGCCTGCGTAGGTGAAATATCGTTGATACAAAGCAGAGTATTAAGACAACACTCGGTAGGAACTCGAAGAAAATGATATTCAGCCAAATACAAGCGGGGGCAGGAATTGTTTTGAAATAAAACGTATAAAGGGTAACTTTTAGCACATTAAAACTAACTGGTAGAACCCAAGAGAAGGAAATAGCTTGAATAATTCGAGGGCGAGTCATAAAAGTAATGTATTTTAGAGGATGGATGATGGCAATAAAACGATCCAGTACTAAGCTGCATAAGTTTACAGCAGACGTGTTACTAAACAGCAACCGTATGTATGTGATCCATAATTGAGACCTGTGGCAGGTGTTTGTAATAATGTCGCTGCAGAAGAACATTGAAGGAATAACGCTCAAACCGACACAGAAATCCGCAACGGCAAATGAAACTATAATTTCCCCAATTCTGATTGGCTAAAAGCACACACATAATTCACCATAACCAGTAACTGATGACCAAATTTGGAAGAATTTTGAGTTTAACGAGGAAATGACGTCAAAAATGCAGCCTTCGACAGGTTAATGCACCGTTAACCGAGAAGACCTGGGGAAGAGGTTGAGTTGTTTTCGTTGTGAAAACTAAAATGGCGGACACTTCACTTTTTTTCAAGAGTAAGAACTACAGCTGGAACTAGGCGAAATAATGGCTAAAACATAGCAAAAACAGCAAGAAGACAACTCGGAGGGCGACACTGGCTGCTATTTGGAGAATATTCGCGGAGCTGGACAAACCTGAACGCACACTAGGTAAGCATGTTTTAGCTATGTTTTAAACTAGGAATTATTTTGAATGACTAATAAAGCAATTAATGAATTCGGCTTTCGTGGGATATGAAGAATTAAGCAGATCTCGGAGGGTGTTATCCAGACGGCAATAACTTTAGCGTCACTTTTTCATCATGTGGGACGCAGAAATAAATCGCTTTGCAATAGTTTATTTGCATTTATGTTTCGTTTTTGCAATACCTGTTTTCAGTCAACTTAGTTAGCTTTATTTTCATTGGTACGGAGACCCCTGAACATGACAGGAAAGTAATTGAGGATCCTTCTGAATGCAAATTAGAACAGCTACTACGTACTGCAAATCAAGACGGATATTACAAATTATTACAAAATCGTCTACAGAAGTTCTCTAAACTTAAGGCAAAACTACGTTAAAACTTGTTTGAAGAAAAAGACGGCTTTTCACCGCACCATAGGGATCAATGGGAATCTGTAAAAAATTATCCATGTTTGCCTGTATGGATCATACAGATCGTGCTCTAAAGTTTTTAATATTTCATTCACACCTGGCATGGACTGAGGAATGATAGTAAAAACTATCAGTTTTCAGGGAAAGGAAAAAATAATACAATTCTTTTCCAGTACAAAAACAAAAACGTTTAATACTTCTCGCTTGTTTAAATTCTAAACTACTTAACAAAGTTGACTACAATAATTAATGTGGAAAATGAAGTAAGAAATGCAACCCTCCCCTGTAATAACATTTCGAGTATTCAAATGTTACATCCTAGGAATCCATATGAGCGTAACTTTGAGACAATTTTTTCATTGGAATAAAAAAAAGTGTTAGTATTCACAATATTTAAAAAATTCATTTACGCTTCACGAAGTAAAGAAAACCATTGACAGCCCCACTGTCACTTATTGAATTCCTGTCTTCTACTCAACTTGAAGAGCGAATAAATTGTGCATAATAACTTATCAGCGAATAGCAAGAGGAAAATTGTCTTTATTCACGGAAAGTCCACAGCTCTTGCTCTACCCCTCCAGGTCCTGCAAGTTCGGCTATATCGCGTGGTCTATGTTGCATTTGTTGAAAAAGAAAAACATCCTGTTCCTGTTACTGTTTAAGACTTACTGAGTTTTGTAAAAGGATTAGTATAAACTGGACAACTATGAGTTAAAAAAAAAAAAAAAACAGACAAACAAATACAGATCGAGTACCAGTCAACATGAAAAAATACATTTTCAGTTATAATAACATATCATCAACTATCCGTGCACTTGTGATCGCGTCTCGTTTTAAGAAGGGCTTTCATCAAATTATCTGCCATTCAGATGTATTATAATACAGGAAAATCTCCCGACGATGACGTTGATTAAACAACAAAGCCAAACTAAAACCGTGCGCTGTTTTCAAAGCCATTTCAAAGTCAAGCAAATTGGAAGCGATTCCGCAAGAAGTCACTGCTCATCTCCAGCCAATCAGAGTGCTTTTTAACCGAGTGAGTCAGCTTTGAGTACGCAATTCTTTTAATATTACTTGCACGGCCATCGTATTTTAAGCAGTGCTTAATATTTCAGTAGCACAAAACCCATTTAATAGTACGCGCACATCGCCCAAAGACGCCTAGAAATTATAACCCTCCCGTACTGATGCGGACCCAGAAAAATTTAGCCCTCCCTAAATGGGAGGCCCTCCCCCAAAATTTACCAGCCTTACCCCCCCAATAGTCAATGACTGCTCCCTTAGTTCATGAGTCAGCGTACGTATGTAGAGATATTGAGCTCGCAGGAAGATTGGAGAGCACGAAAGAGACGTAAGAGTTGCTCGAGGTGCAACCGAAAGCATTTTTTGCCTCTTGAGTGCTCTCCAAACTTCCCAAGGGCTCAATATCTCGGCATACGCACAGCTGAATTATGAACTAAATGTTTTATAACATTATCAAAGCTATCAATGCAGCCGCTTACCTTACATTTTCATTATTATAGCGTGCATTCGAAGCAGTACGCGTCAATGTCTACGTGAGTACGTTTTTTACCTCACAGTTATGTTTTTGTATTGAAACTGAGAGAAAGTTTAATCAAGTCGCTTAAGATAACGGTCAAAAAGACTTTAAAATCCATATTGAGGAGCCGGAAAAGTATTGATTCACCAAAAAATTATTTTTGAAAGAAAGAACTTTGCAAAGAATGATTTGCACACGTCATAGCTCGTACAGCTCGCACAGATGACAACAACAACAACAACAACACTCACCTCTTTTCCCTATTATCGATTATCAAATTCAAAAGTTTTCTCTTAAATTTTCGTTATAAAACACATGGTTAACACTTTATCGTGTACTGTTGAGCTATGGATGCACTTGAGAGACGTCTTGGGAGGATTGCTAAGCTCACAAGAACTCGAGGTATATAGTTTACTGAGTAAGACGTCATCAGCGTTCTCAATAGGAATATGAAGCACGCTCGTGCAATTGAATTTAAATAGGCGAATATTCTAGCTGTTATAAATAGTATTCCCATCGAGCACGCTGATGAGAAAAATAGCTAGTGTATTTCTATGATGTAGTAGAGTACCAGCTGGAGCATTATTGCGTTCGAGGTACGAGAACGCAAGCCCTAATTTGTGTTGGGTGTTCTGTACATTATTGAGATTGCATTTTCGTCGTCGTCGACACACATTTGCCTCGCTTTGAGGCGCTTGCTTACGTTTTGCCTCACTTTGACGCGCTAACTCATGTTCTTGTGTCCTCGGCGTTCATCTTTCAAAGATTTGCTGAGGTCTGATATTCTGTCTTCGTAAAGCGTTCATCTTTTAAAAAGTTTGCTGAATCTTCGTAAAGCGTACCTCGATCTGTGTTTGCTGAATCGTCCAAAACGTTCATCTTTCAGAAGTCTTCCGTTAAATTTTACTTTGGATTAAGCCTTCATATTTTTCAGCATGGTTCACCACTGTCTTTGGAAAATGTCTGCGACTCCTGGTGCATGCATCAAACCGAGTTTAGTTCGGCGGCCCGTTGTGACACAAAGTAAATTGACCAAGTTGTGTAGCTCGGCAGCCGTTGTGTCACAAAGTAAATTGACAAAGTTGTGTAGTTCGGCGGCCGTTGTGTCACAAAGTAAATCTACCGAGTTGTGTCAGTAGCTCGGCAGTCGTTGTGCCACAAAGTAGGGAGCTTAAGCAAATCGCTACGGCGACCTCTACTACGGAGCTCGTGGATGCGGTGTCCTGGGGAGAGTACGTCTCGTAGCTCGCCAATATTCAAGTTCGGTTGTTGAATTGCTCACTTACTTTTTCGCTATAATTTATCAACAACAGAATTCAATGGTGCATGCGGTCAAGTAAGAAAACGGCCAATTTAGAAATTTCGTTTTGGACCATTGGGAATTAGCGCTCTATAAATATTGTATATTATTGTATTGTATATATTAAGAAGAATATTGATAGTAATCATCATCAGAGGGCGATTCGTACACAAAACAGTAAACTACAGATGAAGATCGGAGTAAGCTGCTAGTGATGTTTCTTCTTGTGTACCGCATTTAACAACAAATCAACAAATTCAGCGTTTTAGATATTCTATTCTATTCTTGTTTAAACAACCTTCAGTGACATTTAGATTTATTGCTAACAGTCGTGCTTACTGTTTTCGTCTAGCCTTTGTTTATACTGGCGGATTTTCTGCGGCCATGGCGCGGCATAGAACTCATGGCACACTCGCTTGAGGATCGAAATCTCAAACTGAGAAAACGCAAGGAAAACGTTCACTGGAAAAACAGAAGCCTCGAATACTTCCTTGATAAAGTGAAAAACAGTCTTTGATAGCTTTTAAAACCAGTGGTCGTAAAAAATAGGAGAAGAGTCGACTTTTATACTCACGTAGTAGCGACTACGCCAGAAGACAGCTCTTCACGCTACGGCTTACGGCGAAAGGTCATTTCCAAGCCCGGGGGTACTGCCATATATGGGCTATATAGGTATGTGCCGCTGTGAAGGGTATGGTTTTCAAGCAGTTTACTCTAGGATAGGGTGTATAAATCAGAGCGTTTGGGTCTAGAATAGGGTATCATTTTTCAGGAAACTGATCAGTTGGTTGAAGATTTTGTCTAGACAAGGTAAACAGCTACTCTAGGATAGGGGAATTTGGGGAATTTACTCTAGTATAGGGTAGCAAAATTCAGCTGAACTAGCTCTGGTATAGGTTAAGGGTTCCAGGGTCCCAGCGGCACATCCCCACCCAAAAATTCCTAAAGTACCCCCCCCCCCCGGGTTTCCAAGCATGCACACTGCGTCATTTCGGGGCTTTTTTACTTCCGGCCGCCGTAGTGGAGGTCGCCGTAGCGATTTGCTTAAACTCCCTAGTAAATCAACAGCTCGGCGGCGCCATTGGATCATGACTTGTGATATTTCGGCACCGGACCGTCAAACGAACACTTTAAATCTATGTTATTTATTAGGAAAAACTTATAAACCACTCTCTAGTCACTGAAATCAACACACTTAACCAAATTACTGGAAAAGTTATTGATGTGAGCCGCACACACATTCCATTGAAGGCTTTGACAGGGTTAAGCGAAGTTTGAATTCAGATGTGAAAGCTTTTAAAACAGTAAATTCAATGTAATTCATTTTGTCAATAAGTTGTTGATTAGATAAAATAACAGAGAAAATTATCCGAAGAAATGTTTTTGAAGAAAGAAAAAGAATCCCAGGTTAAGCACTAAAATCGGCCTAAGCAACTGCGCCGTCTAACTCACGCCAATAACACAAAATGTTCTATTTACACGCCCGACGCACTCTAGCCAATGTCTCCTCCGATTACAAGCACTTGACACCGAACCATACGACATCTTTTCAAAACCTTCTTATAACGTTACACACAGTTTAAATAGAGGTTTCGCTGTACGCAACCCTTACGTTCAAAATATACCATAATCATATTTATCTATATTGTAACCACCCTTTCCCCTCAACTGTTACTTGTACGTCTAACAAACATATCGAACGCACTCTTTTAAGCTCCTATTACTCCTAGTAAGAAAAGAAAGGGAAGTATTATTAATGCAGGGGCTATTATAAATGGCCTTGAATATAAAACCAAAAGTGAACCAGAGCGGCTGTGAAATTTTGTTTGTCGAAGCCAAGAAAGTGTTAAGTAACATTATTTCAATATACAAAAGAAAAAGACCCAATTTGTTTCCACTTTCAACTCACTGTTAAATTTATATGGCGACTCACAAAACTAGTTTCGTCTAACGAACTCTTCAGTTGATCGCCACAATATTCATTACGTAACAGTGCATAAAAAATAAACCCTAGTAACAGGGCTACTGGGTTAATTACAACAGTCGTCCTAATGGGATGCGGACGTAGTTCCATTCACTTTTTTTTCACTTATAACCAGAGGGCGTTTCATTCACTACCGGTATCGCTTACGTTTTATTTAAATCACTCGTAAAACTTTGTAGAAATGAGAACCCTGAGGGTAGAATAAACCGATGAAATATCCTCACGCAAAGAAATCTCGGGACTCCTCTTTGTTGCAATGCCTTGAGAGAATTGTGACTTGGATACTTATCAGAGTTTCAGTCAGAGCAGAGGAAAACGTAGTCTTCGCCTTAAATTGGGAATTGCATTATTATATTTTGACTTCATCAAATTATTGACAAATTTACCGGATGAGATGGAACTATGTTATACGGTTTGATTTTGGACCAATCAGAAAGAATAGAATTTGGATATTTTACATATAATAAGCTAACAAACAAATATAGTCTATACCCTCCTTCCCGCGAGAATAACTAATATCAATAATTTTAAACTTCGCAGTACTAGACAAAGGGGATTTTCAAGCATTTTAAGTGACAAAATAAATAGCCCATGTTCGATATATCAACATTTTTTTCAGTCTGTTAATTGTCACATTCGCGAGACCTGGGTCCCACATTAAGGTCCCACACTATCCACAGGGCTCATGCCGTTTTTGCGCAGTTTTTCTATAGGCTCTAATGTCTTAGTAATATTTGTTTTATTAAGAGTCCTTTATAGTCAACGACTTAAGAACACTTAAGTACAAAAAAATCAAAAGCAAACTGTTTTGAAACTCGTGGTCCCGGAGAGGACTTTTCTTTGACCTATCATTTTATCGACGTTACTTCTAAACCGCGAAAGCACAATAAAAATCGATAAAAGCCGAGAAAGTACCGATTTGAACTATGAAAAAGGACAATTTCGCGTGATTTTACGAAAACTTTTATTTTATTTTTGCCCTATTTACGAATGGACAACAATTTAAAACTTATGGGTGAAAAAGCAAACACCAAGGCGACTCAAGCCGGAAAGGAACTTTGAGGGTCTGAATGGGGGGGTCCATTTGTCGGTTGTCGGTTAAAATTCAGTCACTTTGTCGGTAGTCAGTTAAAATTTCGATCTTTGTCGGTTATCGGTAAATCTCAGTTAATAATTATTAAAAATGCATGTTAATTATTATTGTTTGTTTTAAAATTTACCTAGTTTTAAGACTTTGAGCACCATATAACGTGTAAAACTTGTAACTTGAAAGATTTGTCTGAATTGTTTTTTAAATTCGAATACTCTTGTGTGTTTATTTTTGTCGACCGGAACACGGCTACGGTGGCGTTCGATTGCGACTTTTTCGCCCTTTTGGAAAAAACTCACTATCACTTTTATGATTCCACTCATGGCTGGACAGACAACGTGGTTGAAATATTACAGCGGGAGGTTTCGTGGGCTCGAGTACCGGAAATTGTTCTGCAAAATGATCCAGCGCTCTTCCGGCCAAAAAGTAAGAAGATGACAGGAAATGCTATAATTACAGTCCACTCCCGATAACTCGAATCCTCGCTAACTTGAACCTCGCGCTAACTCGAACCAAAATCGATTTCCCCTGCATTTCCGTCATACATTCACTATAATTTTACCCTCGGTAACTCGAACCCTCGATAACTTGAACTCCCGCTAACTCGAAACAATTTCCGTTTCCCCTCAGGTCATTCCGTGGGATGCCCGTGGCACTCCCACGGTAAAAATCCGGTTCGGTTGTACCCAAAATTGCAAAGCCAGCCAATAGGATTGCCTAAAATCTTTATCGATTATCTCTTCTTCCAAGCCGACCAATCAGACTGTACAAAATCTGTATCGATTTTTAATCGATTTGCTTCCTCTGAAGAAAGTCGAAATCAGAACGTTCCTTGCCAAATTTGTCGCCCTTGAGTTTTCCCACTCGTGGTTTAGGATGGCTTGTTAACCAGCGAAACCCTTAGAGATACTGGCAAGTCACGAAAGGCGACCTAAGCCAAATTATTTCTTCCCTTCATGATTCTTTTTTATTTAGGTCTAGCTTTTTCATAAGGTTTTAATAGCGTCTGGTCGCGGGCCATGATTTTCCGATAGATTTTACTATTCGGAGTTCGCCAGTTTTTGCCGAGCACAGCTAGAGTTCAGTTTTTTTCCTTTTTTTTTTTATCGAAAACACCTTGACGATGGAGGTTAAATCGCCTAAATTTCAACTCGTACCCTTGACGATTGACGGTGAAATCGCGAAAACGGCTCGCTTTTGGCATGGATGGGACTTCTGGATGGGACACCGATCAGGACCTTAGTAAACTTATTATACCTTGGGATCAGGGATGATCATTGGAACTATGTTAACTTTGAGACCTTGGAAACACATTGCAATTAATTTCTAACCGTATCAAGAGCATCTTGGAATATTAAGAGTGGTTGTCAGAGAAAACCGGGCAAAATGTTAAAAATGTCAACGGAAGGGGGTCAACAGAATAAGGTCATACTAACATCATAGATAGGTCTGGTGGAGTAATGGACAAATATACTAAACATAGGTTCTTCACTGCTCTTGTATTAGAGATACGAGCATCACTCTATTCGACCCCTCGGACGCCATTTTTATAAGCAAATTTTCACCATTTTCTGAAACTCACAGAACCCTCAAAATTTAACGAGCGAAGTTTATTTTTTGTATGCGTTACAACACATCATAGAACTACTTTCTAAAACCATAAGATTTGTTAAGCAGCCACGGACAAGACTAAAATTTTCTTATTTTATCTGACCTAAACTCAGTGTCTGCAAACGAGCAAAAAATCGGGCATTTTTGAATTGATCTACGGCGCACAAGTAAAACGACAAAACAACTCTGACAGCCAAATTGCAGTCTACTATCATCCATGTAACCAAAACACTAATAATCATTTTGGGCCATTGAAACAGGAAGAAATTAGAAAACTCACATTTGTTATAGTTTCCAAGCTTTTTCTTGCAAACAGGCCTATCCCTTCGTGTTTGTTTTAAGTCCTCTTCGTGAATTTTCTTCCATATTTCGCTGTAAAATATGTTCAGCAGCTGGAGGAAATATCAAAAAGCTCGAAATACTGCCTAGGTTACATGTTCAAAGGGCAAAAAGTACTGAACAACAGGGTGAAACTAGAAAATAACAAAGCGACGCCATCTTGAAAATTCAGCACTCAGGAGGGACTGGCACTAGTAGCTGCGTTCGATATCTAACACGGACAAAAATTGCAAATTTTACACGAGCACATGGAAAACCAAACCTAATATAGAAATGTAACCAGAAAGCCTCGGATTCATGTTAGAATTTTTCTTTATTGAACGTGGGCTATTACGAACTATGTGTAGGACGTGTTGAAGGAGTATAGTTTACTTGTGGAGGCTGCTGTTGATTGTCATAGGCTAACGTGAAGCAGCTTTTCTTCTCAAAACAGTAAAACGCATGCTCTATTTAGGCTATGTTTTGTCACGTTACGTTCTGATTTAGAATCTAGAAGTATCTTTCAATTATCACTTGACATTTCTACAATTAAATGTGATTAAAATGTCCGCTGTGCAGTAAAAACTGCGTTTTACATTACTCTCGGCTATTTTCTTCGGGATCCCGATAACTCGAACTCCTGATAACTCGAACCTTTTTTCGATTTCCCTTGAAGGTTCGAGTTATCGGGAGTCGACTGTACCTTTAATGTGGTTACTTCGTAAGCAAGAAAAAATACAAAAAGCTCTTTTGCTCTCTTCTTTCTGAAAACAAATATCGATAATGGCGGTCCATGTCGGTAGTCGGTTAATTTTTTTTTCTGTCGGTAGTCAGTAATTTTTTTTTCTCGTTTTGTAGGTAGTCGGTAGTATTTTTCGCCCTTTGTCGCTAGTCGGTTAACCCCATTCACACTCTCAACTTTGGTTTGAGAGACTCAAACATCAAAAGGCAAACTAGTACGACAGCGTTAGCTAATAATGAAGAAACTTAAGATGGCTAGACTGGATATTTTTTAGAAGGGATACTTCTTAAGTTTGATTATTATTCATTCAAAATATTTCCCCAATTCTAATTGGCTAAAAGCACACACATAATTCACCATAACCAGTTACTGATGACCAAATTTGTAAGAATCTTGAGTTTAACGAGGAAATGACGTCAAAAATGCAGCCCTCTACAGGTTAATGCACCGTTAACTGAGAAGACCTGGGGACGAGGTTGAGTTGTTTTCGTTGTGAAAACTAAAATGGCGGACACTTCACTTTACTATTTACTATCTCTCTGTGAACTCGGACGCGGCCTCCTCTATTCAGTTCCAACCTAACACATTTTCAGTACGTTCAATTCACTGCACTTCGTACTGCAAATCAAGACGGATATTACAAATTATTACAAAATCGTCTACAGACGTTCTCTAAACTTAAGGCAAAACTGCGTTAAAACTTGTTTGAAGAAAAAGATGGCTTTTCACCGCACAATAGGGATCAAAGGGAATCTGAAAAAAATTATCCATGTTGCCTGTATGGATCATACAGATCGTCCTCTAAAGTTTTTAATATTTCATTCACACCTGGCATGGACTGAGGACTGATAGTTAAAACTATCAGTTTTTAGGGAAAGGAAAAAATAATACAATTCTTTTCCGGTACAAAAACAAAAACGTTTAATACTTCATGCTTGTTTAAATTCTAGGAAACTACTTAAAAGAGTTGACTACAATAATTAATGTGGAAAGTGAAGTATGGAAAAAGAAATACTTTAATTTGGTTTGAAACAAAACGTTTCAATTAGAAATTTCGTCTATACCTCGGAATCGCCGTTTCAAGAGCATCTGACATATGTAGGGACCTTACGAAACTACGACGGCGACGGCAAGGAGAACGCCTAAAATACAAAAGGCTTGAGTGAGCAAAACGACAGTTCTGGCGGCACGTGCATCACGCTTTTATTTACATTTCTTTGTTGTCCCTACACAACTACAACTTGGAATAGTCAAATTTTGAGTTGACGGGCTTAAGAACAGGAACGACAAGGCGATAAATTTATTTACTATCTCTCTGTGAACTCGGACGCGGCCTCCTCTATTCAGTTCCAACCTAACACATTTTCCGTACGTTCAATTCACTGAGCGACTTGGTATGAGGGCGAAAAAGTTTGAATGGACGCGAAGTCTATTTTTCAGCGACGTTTTCATTGGCGTCTCCGTTTTCGGATAGTAAGGTCCCTGTTGGGTTGTATTCTCATCGTCCTTTGGTTCTTGTACCCTCCTTAAACACCACTGCTTCCAAACTATGATTTGAGACAAATCGCCAGGGATTTGCCGGCCCCAAAACTGCCTCCTACGATGCCTGACACAATCCGCTATCAAAAGCAGTTCTGCCAACTAATATTAAGATCTATGTCCTTCAAAATTCAAAAATGATCAAGTGGAAGGCTCTACACGGTTACTTTTCCGCCTGAATTAAACCACCTGACTGATAAGCCTTTTAAACTCTTTCTTTATGTCTCTTTTGAAAAAAGCATAAGACATTGGGTTAATGGCCGAGTTTAAAACCAATACAGGAATTTTGTATTGTTCATCTTTACATGATGCATTTGTGTCGGATAGTACTACGAGACTACAACGTAAATATATTCCATAGCACACAACAAACACTCCTATCACAATACTCATCATTATTACTGCAGACGTCTCTTTATGGGTTTTAAAAGATATCCCATGGTTAAAACGTAACTGTTTTGCTAGGGTGCGTGCTGACCGATCATGTTTCCATACATGAAGTAACAGTGACACAAAACAGAATATCTGCAGAACGCATGGAACGATTTCCATGGAAATCATTAAAACCACAACTGCAACGATACTGGTCAGAGGGGTCTCACAGCAAAGTCGAAGTGCGGTCTTGAACGCAACCAATGTGAATGACGCTATCCAACAGGAAGTTATCACTTGAATAACACGAGATCGAGTCATAAGAGTTATGTATTTAAAAGGCTTTACGATGGCGATATAGCGCTCGAGCACCAGAGAACACAAGTTTAAAACAGACAGGTAGCTAAACAGCCACCTTACGACATCTTTCCATGAAGGAAAAGCCTGAGGCCAGTAGCAGGTGCTTGTAACGTCGCATACAAACAAAGAAGGAATAATGCTCAAACCAACACAGAAATCCGCTACTGCAAGTGAAACAATAAACGCGTTGGTTTTGGTGCGGAGATTTCGTCTGCTGCAGACGAGGAAGATTACAAATCCATTTCCAGTGATGGCAAGAAACGAAAGAACCCATCCAAGAATCAAAAACCAGGTCTCCATCCGTACTAACGGCAGTTAAGAGAAGTTCTTATTAACTACAGATAAAAGAAAAATATCCTCTTTGCAAATATGTCAGGAGGTTTTGAGTTATTCACTGGCAAATGTAAATTGTTACTAGACTGAAGTCCTTTTTATTGTCCTACTTTGTCATAAACTTGGTAATTTCTAATAATTATGTGTTTCGTATGCGCAGTAGGTATCTGACCGAACTGTCGCAACACAGTTGGTAGGAAAATGAGGATAGTTGCGTGTCTTAACCGCTGTAATTCAAAGCCAATGGGTACTTTCAATACAACAAAAATTCCGGTTTGAAATGTTGTTAATTCCAGTTGCTCAATTGAACTACATCGACCCGTGCAAAGCCTTGACGCGTTTGTTTATTGTTCCTACAAAGGAGCGGTATTTGAGAAAACATTTTTGTCACTCCATGCAACATTAGCGATCTTAATCTAAATTGCTCTGATCTGGCTGGATCTTAATTATTCTTTTTACAACTAAACCAGTCTGGTCTGTCAGTAACAACAGATGGAATTAACGGTGACCTTAGCCGTGATTTAAAAAAAATGTACCTTCACTTTAGTCTAAATTGAGGCCGACATATTTCCTACAAATTGCGACAGGTCTACTACAAATTACGACAAAAGTGCATTAATAAATAAAAAGCCAAGGCCGTCTCTTAAATATCACGTACAGCGCGTTACTAAATTTGCCTGAGAACGTTTCCACTGTTGTCGTTAACTATTCATATGCGAGAAAATAAAACAAGACCGATAGGAGCCAGCAGCATCACGGTAATCTGCCTAGACTGTTCCGTTTAACTCCACTGCTATACTAAATAGAGTATGCAATGGTTTTCAGTTAATAAATAGAGCAAGGAAAAAAAAATAAACTGATCACGATGTGAAACAGGAACACAATGTCGATAAGTTTTTAACGGCAGTTCAACTGTGCAAAAAACACCCTCTTCAAAAAAACTTCTTGAATGTCTAACTGTTAATTAATTATTTATAGAACCTTGTTATTTTATAATCCTTTACATAGGTATATATATACATGGCGCAAGACGCCTGGGGTGTCGATATGATCTTTAAGAACTGTTTCACTAGCTCAGTTATCAATCAATTAACAATATTGTTTAGTTAGATGCCTTCTACTTTATTTTTATTTCGTACAGCTAAATTGGAAGGTTTTATTATTCATTCGGCATGCAACGATTTTAATATCGTTCCAGCCACAAGCAACTCGTCTATCCAATTTGCTGTTGGGCTTCCTTAGCAACCAATATTAATTTCTTTGTCATGATTTCTACAGAATTTTAAGGAAAATTAGTTTTACTTTCGTGTAATGTTTGATAGCTACCTTTTTTTCTCCATAACAAGTCATTTTACACTTTACACGATTTTATCATTTCAGTCACACCTGCAGGACTGAGCTGAAATAAACTTGCACGGAAAGATTACAAAACAACTACATTTCTTTATTTGTGTTTTTCTCAACAAAGAAATTACTTCATATAACAAGAATATCGTACAGTTAATCTTTCAGTTCGGTTCGGTAAATTCTAGGAATCTACGGCCGTTAACAGAGTTGATTACGAAGGCTATTGAAGAAACAACCTCAGTGTGGAGGAAAATTGGCGCCAAGCCTTATGAAGTCACCGAACCTCGAACTTCTGAACTTGTCAATCTTCATTTCTCTTTTCAAACTGGTATTCAGAGTGTAAGCATCCGTTTCAGACTGAGATTGACAAACTGATGATTATAACCGATGAGCCCAATGTACAAAGCGCACGGCTATTAAGCCTGGGTTCCAAACTATATCCAAGCAACAAGCAGCACATGCTCACGCTATCTTTGTTACTCGATTGACACAGAGTCATGCTGGAGTATGCCAAAATCGAGCAAGTGAAGCAAAGCGGGCTTTGGTAGCAGGGTGTGAAATTGTACTCTCATGATGTGAAACTAAAAAGTTCCATCCAATAAGAACTTGTATTTCCCTTGTATTTTCTGTTAGGGTCAAAAGGTTCTTGTTTTCTCTCCTAATCGGCTCCAAATTTTCCAAATTTCAATTCGCTTTGAGTCCATGCCTCACTCATTCATCAGTCTTTTACTGAATTGCTCAAGCCTTTCACACTCGTTCATAAAAGACTTACATCCTACAAGAATGAGTTACGCACGTCAAGTGGTAGGTTTTAGTTAACTTTGTTATTTTCTATAAAACACAGCGCCAACGAGTCTTTTAAACTCTTTCTTTATGTCTCTTTTAAAAAAGGCATAAGCCAGTGGGTTAATAGCTGAGTTTAAAACCAAGAAAGTAATTTTGTAGTTTTCATCATTACATGGTGATGAGGATAGTATTAGAAAACTACAACGTAGATACATACCATAGCAAACAAGAAACACTCCTATCACAATACCCATCATTATTACTGCGGACTTCTCGTGATGGGTTTTAAACGATACCTGATGGTTAAAACGCAACTGTTTTGCTAAGGTACGTGTTGACTGATCATGCCTGCATACATGAAATATCATTGATACAAAGCAGAGCATTAATACAACACATGGAAGAAACTCGGAAATTATGGTCGGCCAAATAAAAGGACACTCGGAGGTATCGTTTTGAAATAAGACAATACAAAGGGTATTTTTTAGCGCATTGTAACTAACTGGTAGAGCCCAAGAGAAGAAAATAACTTGGGTAATTCGACGGCGAGTCATCAAAGTAATATATTTTAGAGGATAGACGATGGCAATAAAACGGTCCAGTACTAAGCCGCATAAGTTTACAACAGACGAGTGACTAAACAACAATCTTATAATATTCACCCACGATAACCAATAATCAGGCCAGTGGCAGGTGTTTGTAAATTCGCAAGCTAACAGAGAAGGAATAACGCTCAAACCAACACAGAAATCCGCTACCGCAAGTGATACCACAAACGCATTGGTTTTGGTGCGAAGATTTCGTCTGCTGCAAACGAGGAAGATTGTAAATCCATTTCCAATGATAGCCAGAAATGAAAGAACCCAGCCAAGAATCCAAAACCAGATCTCCATCTTAACAGTTAAAGGAAGTTCTTATCAACTGCAGAATATAACCAACATCTTGCGTAAATATCAGGGACACTGAAATCTTTTCCTATGTAAACGTTCTCTTTTGTTCCAATAAATTTGCATAGGTGCTGGCCACGTGAGTGAAAATGCCCTATTTGTTCTTTACATTGTCTTAATTTGCTAATTAATGTCATTAAATAATAGTTTGTATTGGGCTGTGTTATCACAAAAATGTGCATCAAGACAATAATACATTAATACTAAATGTTTCTTTGTGTGTTTGATAATAAAATAGCAATAACATGTTGTAATAAATTCTTGGAATATAATACATTGTTAAAGGTGAAAGTGTTCTTTATCGCTTAATGTCAAAAATGTTGTTATGTAGCGTTTTTTAATGTACCGTTCCAGCGGTGGAAATCTCGTCTACTCTTGCTAGGGTTTCCCATGGTCCCAAGGGAAGGAGGGGGGGGGGATGGAGGAATTCTTTAGAAATTTTTCGGGTGGTAATGTGCCGCTGGGACACTGGGACACCTAGTATTTACTCCTGGTTCAGCTGAATTTTGGAAATATTTTGAAACAAAGTTTGAAGGGCCATAAAAAACATTGAATAAATATGTTATCGACATGCATAACTGGCTTATATCTAAAGAAAATGATGAGGTCTTGAAATGCAGTTTCGTCTCATAGCATAGCGATTAATTTCCGAAGATATCTCTGAATTATGCTAATGTTGGAGATCATGGTAAAGACAACATCTTTAGAGTCACTTTTTCATCATGTGGGACACAGAAATAAATCGCTTTGCAATAGTTTATTTGAATTTATGTTTCCTTTTTGCAATACCTGTTTTCAGTTAACTTTTTTAGCTTTATTTTCATTGGTACGGAGACCCCTGAACATGACAGGAAAGTAACTGAGGATCCTTCTGAAAGCAAATTAGAACAGCTACTACGTAATGCAAATCAAGACGGGTATTACAAATTATTACAAAATCGTCCACTGACGTTCTCTAAACAGCTTTAAAACTTGTTTGAAGAAAAAGATTGCTTTTCGCCACCCCATAGGGATCAATGGGAACCTGAAAAAAAATATCCATGTTGCCTGTATGGATCATACAGATCATGCTCTAAAGTTTTTAATATTTCATTCACACCTAGCATGGACTGAGGTTAATTAACTATCAGTTTTCAGGGAAAGGAAAAAATAATACAATTCTTTTCCTGTACAAAAACAAAAACGTTTACTTCATGCTTGTTTAAATTCTAGGAAACTACTTAACAGAGTTGATTACAATAATTAATGTGGAAAATAAAGCCAGGAAAAAGAAATACTTTCCCTTGGTTTGAAACAAAAAGTTTAAATTAGAAATTTCGTCTACCACTACCTTTGACGTAGGCTTGATACCTCAGAATCGCCGTTTCAAGAGCAACTGACATATACTGCTAGGAACCTTACGAAACTACAACGGCGACGGCAAGAAGAACGCCTAAAACACAATAGGCTTCAGTGAGCAAAACAACAGCTCCGGCTGCACGTGCCTCACTTTTTTTTGTACATTTCTCCGCTGTCCCTACACAACTACAACGTGGAATAGTCAATGTTTTTTAGATGACGGGCTTAAGAACTGGAACGACAAGGCGATAAATTTATTTACTATCCCTCTCTGAACTCGGACGCGGTCTCCTCTCTTCAGTTCGAACCTAACACATGTTCCGCACTTTCAATTCACTGGGCGACTTGGTATGAGGGCGAAAAAGTTTCAATGGACGCGAAGTCTATTTTTCAGCGACGTTTTCATTGGCGTCTCTGTTTTTGGATAGTAAGGTTCCTTTTGGATTGTATCCTCGTCCTCCTTTGGTTCTTGTCCCCTCCTTAAACACCAGTGCTTCCAAACTATGATTTGAGACAAACCGCCAGGGATTTGCCGACCCCAAAACTGCCGCCTGCGATGCCTGACACAATCCGCTATCAAAGGCAGTTCTGCCGACCAATATTAAGATCTATGTCCTTCAAAAATGATCAAGTGGAAGGCTCTACACGGTTACTTTTCCGCCTAAATTAAACCAGCTGACTGATAAGCCTTTTAAACTCTTTCTTTATGTCTCTTTTGAAAAAAGCATAAGACATTGGGTTAATGGCCGAGTTTAAAACCAATACAGGAAATTTGTATTGTTCATCTTTACATGATGCATTTGTGTCGGATAGTACTACGAGACTACAACGCAAATATATTCCGTAGCACACAACAAACACTCCTATCACAATACCCATCATTATTACTGCAGACGTCTCGTTATGGGTTTTAAAAGATATCGGATGGTTAAAACGTAACTGTTTTGCTAGGGTGTGTGCTGACCGATCATGTTTCCATACATGAAGTAACATTGACACAAAACAGAATATCTGCAGAACGCATGGAACGATTTCCATGGAAATCATTAAAACCACAACTGCAACGATACTGGTCAGAGGGGTCTCACAGCAAAGCCGAAGTGCGGTCTTGAACGCAACCAATGTAAATGACGCTATCCAACAGGAAGTTATCACTTCAATAACACGAGATCGAGTCATAAGAGTTATGTATTTAAAAGGCTTTACGATGGCGATATAACGGTCGAGCACCAGAGAACTCAAGTTTAAAACAGACAGGTAGCTAAACAGCCACCTTACGACATCTTTCCATGACGGAAAAGTCTGAGGCCACTCACAGGTGCTTGTAACGTCGCATATAAACAAAGAAGGAATGACGCTCAAACCAACACAGAAATCCGCTACTGCAAGTGAAACAATAAACGCGTTGGTTTTGGTGCGGAGATTTCGTCTGCTGCAGACGAGGAAGATTACAAATCCATTTCCAGTGATGGCAAGAAAGGAAAGAACCCATCCAAGAATCCAAAACCAGGTCTCCATCCGTACTAACGGCAGTTAAGAGAAGTTGTTATTAAATACTATTCTCTTTACAACTAAACCAACCTACAAATTGCGACAGGTCTACTACAAATTACGACAAAAGTGCATTAATAAATAAAAAGCCAAGGCCGTCTCTTAAATATCACGTACAGCGCGTTACTAAATTTGCCTGAGAACGTTTCCACTGTTGTCGTTAACTATTCATAAGCGAGAAAATAAAACAAGACAGACAGGAGCCAGCAGCATCACTGTAATCTGCCTAGACTGTTCCGTTTAACTCCATTGCTATACTAAATAGAGTATGCAATGGTTTTCAGTTAATAAATAGAGCAAAAAAAAAATAAACTGATCACGATGTGAAACAGGAACACAATGTCGATAAGTTTTTAACGGCAGTTCAACTGTGCAAAAACACCCTCTTCAAAAAAAAAAACTTCTTGAATGTCTAACAGTTAATTAATTATTTATAGAACCTTGTTATTTTATAATCCTTTCAATATGTATATATATACATGGCGCAAGACGCCTGGGGTGTCGATATGATCTTTAAGAACTGTTTCACTAGCTCAGTTATCAATCAATTAACAATATTGTTTAGTTAGATGCCTTCTACTGCACTATTATTTCGTACTGCTAAATTGGAAGGTTTTATTATTCATTCGGCATGCAACGATTTTAATGTCGTTCCAGCCACAAGCAACTCGTCTCTCCAATTTGCTGTTGGGCTTCCTTAGCAACCAATATTAATTTCTTTGTCATGATTTCTACAGAATTTAAAGGAAAATTAGCCTTACGCTCGTGTAACCTGGGCGAAAAAGGTGACACATTTGATAGCTATACCTTTTTTCTCCATAACAAGTCATTTTACACTTTACACGATTTTATCATTTCAGTCACACTTGCAAGACTAACCTGAAATAAACATGCACAGGAAGATTACAAAACTACTACATTTCTTTGTGTTTTTCTCAACAAGGGAATTACTTCATATAACAAGAATATCGTACAGTTAATCTTTCAGTTGGGTTCGGTAAATTCCAGGAATCTATCGCCGTTAACAGAGTTGATTACGAAGACTATTGAACAAACAACCTCAGTATGGAGGAAAATTGGCGCCAAGCCTTATGAAGTCACCGAACCTCGAACTTCTGAACTTGTCAATCTTGTTTTCTCCCTTCAAACTGGTATTCAGAGTGGAAACATCCGTTTCAGTTTGATAAATTGATGGTCATAACCGATGAGCCCGCTGTAGAAAGCGCACGGCTATTAAACCTGGGTTCGAACTGTATCCAAGCAACAAGCACCACATGCTCACGCTATCTTTGTTACTCGATTGATGCAGAGTCTTGCTCGAGTATACCAAAATCGAGCAAGTGAAGCAAAGCGGGCTTTGGTAGCAGCCAGTGTAAACAAAAAATTATACTCTCATGATCTGAAACTAAAAAGTTCCATCCAATAAGAACTTGCGTCTCACACCACCTGTGAAGCTTGATCCTAAGACGTCCTTTCCCTTGTATTTTGTATTCCCTGAGGGTCCAAAGGTTCTTGTTTTCTCTCCTAATGCGCCATTTTTTCCAAATTTCAATTCGCTTTGAGTCCAAGCCTCACACGTTTATTAGTCTTTTACTGAATTGCTCAAGCCTTTCACACTCGTTCATTAAAGACTTGCATCCTATACTACAAGAATGAGTTACGCACGTCAAGTGGTAGGCTTTAGTTTTCTTTATTATTTTCTTTAAAACACAGCGCCAAGTCAGATGCATCCCATAGCAAACAAGAAACACTCCTACCACAAGACCCATCATTATTACTGCAGACCTATCGTGGAGGATTTTAAACGACATCTGATGGTTAAAACGTAACTGTTTTGCTAAGGTGCGTGCTGACTGATCATGCCTGCGTGCGTGAAATATCATTGATGGAAAGCAGAGTGTTAACAGAACACATGGAAGAAACTCAAAAATTATTGTCAGCCAAATAAGAGGGACAGGGACAGGTATTGTTTTGAAATAAAACATATAAAGGGTAATCTTAAGCGCGTAAAAACTAACTGGTATAACCCAAGAGAAGACAATAATTCGGATAATTCGACAGCGAGTCTGAAAGTAATGTATTTTAGAGGATGAACGATGGCAATAAAACGATCCAGTACTAAGACGCATAATTTTACAACAGACTTGTTACTAAGCAACCACCTTATAATATTCACCCAAGATGACCAAGATAGCAAATGTTGAGGCCAGTCGCAGGTGTTTGTAATGTCGCAGAAGAACAGAGAAG